>CM035165.1:32322564-32922564 GCA_020205615.1 Panax quinquefolius
TAATTATTTTTGAGGTATTTTTTGAACATGGATAAAACAAAAGTACGAATCCTTAATCCTTAATCCTTGTCATTTTGTTTCACTTTGGATTCGCTTTTTAAAAATATTTTTTCATCATCCTCGCCTTAAATGATGATATTATTGAATATCTTTGGCCAGTAGTGCAGATGAATGATTTCAAGAATATCTTTGGTAGTAGTCTGCAAAAGATGAACAGTGTTTAGATGAACATGACCCGTAATCGATGAATATCTTTGGCCTATAGTGCAAAGATGAATATTTGATTCGGATGTATATTGATTGATGTTACTGAGGATAAAAGATAGACGATGAACTTTTAAATTCATACATAGAAGATAGTAGTTTGCATTCTCTCACTTAACTCTTCTAATGAATTATTATTTCATTGCCGAATATTGATTTAAAATTTGTTGTCTATTGTATTACATTAGATTTTTCCTGTTGAAGACTAACGATAATTTGTTGTATATTATCTTAGTCATAATATTCTTTACTCGGGGCTAGTTGAGCTCACCCTTTTCCTTTTGTTCCATTTTTCTTCTCGTGAGGGCGAGAATATAAGCGAGTAACGGTTGGGGTATGGAATGAAGGTTTTAGAAAGAATTGTTTAGTAGTCCTCACCATTTTTGTAAAATAATGTATCAATAAATGTGATGAGGATTTATTTGAGTATAGATATTATCTAGAAGATAATATTTGTATTCAAACTCACGGTTTCTTGTTGTAATAATAAAGTTGTAGTTGTTTTCATACCATGTATTGACAACTCGTAATGGGTGATGTATACCTATTTTGGGGGCGTCATGGTTAGTATCGAGAAGCTTAGGATATGATCTCTCGGAGATCGGGGAATAGAACTAGGAGGGGGAGAGACGAGTAAATCCTTCGCTAGTGTGTCCTACCTAAGCTTATTTTTTTAGTTGAGTCAAGATATAAGGATATTATGTGATATATTGATTTCCTTTAATTAACCCTTGTTTTATGACGATGTTGAGAATGTCGACCGAGAATATTAACAATGGAAATGAGACCGTGGAGACGCTTTGTACTCACCAACGAGGAGAACGTGCAACAGTGCGGCAATGTTCTCTGTGGTGAACAACACCACCGAAAGCGGATGATGAACGAGGGATGTTTAGAAGCTTTTTCGCTTTCATGCAAAATCGCATTTAGGAGACTCGTGTTCAAAATCTGAGGAGAAAAATGATAGCACACGGGTTGTCACACCATTGCGGGCGCTTCAAAGAGTTGGGACCACGAGAATTTAAGGGAAAGCGGATCCGATCACGCGGCGGAAACATGGGTCAAGCAAATTACCAAGATATTCGATGTCTTGGGATGCACGAGGAGAAACGAAGGTTCCATTCGCCACCTTTTATATTCCGTGGCGAAAGGCATTTCATCGGTGGGAGTCATGAAGCGCACTCCATCCAACCGCCTTTTCAAGCATGTCTTGGGAGACGTTTGAGAACTATTTAATGACAAATACTTTCCGAAAGTGTTAATGGCAGTATGAAGGAAGTGGAGTTCATCGATTAGAGCAAAACAACATGACGGTGTCTCAATGACGAGGCAAAGTTTGCAGAGTTATCCGTGTTTGCACCTCATTTGGTGGAGAATGAGGAACGTATGATTACGGATGTTTCTTAGAGGTTTGAAACCCAAGATACGTCGAAGATCTCATTTCTCATAAACTTTCTCTCTATTCGGATGTTGTAAAATGTGGCTCAATTATTAGAAGCGAGATAACGAGTACGGTCCAACTCGAGGACCACAACCAGGATCGTACCGTGAGATAGCGATCAACAGTATAATGATAACCACGGAGAAAGAAAGCAGACGAACAAAATGGTAACCACTCTCGTGGTAATCATGGCCATGAAAATAGAAAAGCGAGTCGAGGAGATTTTAAAAGAGGAGATTTAACAATGACCATGTGAAGACGCAGCGGTCTTAAGCGATAATTGGTTCTAAGGAGGAGAAACGACCACCGGCCATATGCTATAAATGCGGGGAAAGAGGACATATCGGTCCAAACTGTCCAGCAATGATTCAAGGTATGCTATAATTATGGAAAGGAATGACATATCGCCGAGATTGTACGCAGAAGCGAAACCTAGTTCAATGGGGATGGTGACTCAAAAGATCGTCTGAAAAGTCAAAGTCAACGATTCCGGAAGAGCGTTTGTTGTGATCGGGTCATAATCTGAGGAACCCAAACGAGGTGATCACGGGGTAAGCTATTTATAAATTCTTGCGAAGTTTATACCTTACTTGATCTGGCACCCGTTCATTTATCTCTCGCCTTGTGCTCAACATTTAAACTTGACTCAGGAGAAATTAGACTTTGACCTATCTGTGGAAACTCAGTTAGGAGAAACTTTCATCACATCCAATTGTTTATAAATCTTGTTTGATTCAAGTTGGCACCATTACTCACACATTGACCTTATCTCTTTAAAGATACTTGCTTTTGATGTGATTTTAGGGATTGATTGGTTAACTACTCATCATGCCAAAATTGATTGTTTTCGTAAGGTTGTTAGTTTTCATATTCCTAACCAACCTGTCAGTTGCAATTCAAAGCAACTAAACCATTAAAATCAATCATCCGCCATATCTAATCATAAAGCTATTCGCTTATTGAAAAAGCGGATGTCAAGCTTTCTTAGCCCATGTTATGGATTTGAATAAAGACACGTTAAATTTGAATAATATTCCTGTTGTTATTGACTTTCCCGACGATATTTCAAGAACTTCCTTGGCCTACCCCGAACGTGAAGTTGAATTCTTTATTGATCTTGAACTCCGGTACAAAGCCCATTTCTAAAACCCCATATCGAATGGCTCCTATTGAACTTCGTGGAGTTAAAGGTCCAACTACGTGAATTATTGGACATCGGTTTCATTCGTCCCTAGTACATCTCCTTGGGGTGCTCTTGTTTTATTTGTAAAGAAGAAAGACGGGAGTATACAACTTTGTATTGACTATCTGAATTGAACCATGTCACCATCAAGAATAGGTATCCTCTACCTCGTATTGATGACTTGTTTGACCATTGCCAAGGGGCACAATTCTTTTCAAAAATCGATCTTCGCTTCCGGATATCATCAATTTGAAGATTAAACGAGGATATTCCAAAGACCGCCTTCTAACTCGGTATGGGCATTATGAATTCTTAGTCATGTCTTTCGATTGACTAATGCTCCTGCTGGCTTTCATGGATATGATGAACCAAGTATTCAAGAATATTTGGATCATTTCGTTGTTGTCTTTATTGATGACATCCTTATATATTCCAAAAGTCGTGAAGATCATGAGCACCATTTGAAGTTTTGGTACTCCAAAGGCTTCGTGAAAACAAACTATATGCCAAATTGAAGAAATGCGAGTTCGCTCGAGGAAGTAGCATTCCTTGGGCACGTGGTGTCGAAACATGGAGTATCTGCTGATCCGTGAAGATTGAAGCAATACAAAGTTAGGAGCAACCAAATCGATGATGATCAGTACGTAGCTTTTGGGCTTAACCGGTTATTATCTGGAGATTCGTGGAAGGGTTTTCTCAATCGCTACTCCATTAACTCGCCTAACTCGGAAGGATACAAAATTCGCTTTGGAGCGAAGAATCACGAGAAGAGTTTCCAAGAGCTTAAGAGGAGACTTATTTTGGCACTGTTTCAACAATACCATCTGGTTCGGATGGATTTGTTATCTCTGACGATGCTTCGAGCAAAGGGTTAGGATGTGTTCTCATGCAACGTGGGAAAGTCATAGCTTTATGCCTCATGACAACTTAAAGAGTATGAGAGGAATTATCCTACTCATGATCTAGAGTTAGCGTGATCGTTGCCGCTTAAAGATATGGAGGCACTATCTCTATATGGGGAGAAAGTGGAGATATATTCGGACCATAAAAAGCCTTAAATATTTCTTCACTCAAAAGAACTCAACACGCTACAATGACGTTGGCTCGAGCTATTGAAAGACTACGACCACACTATTCAATACCATCTTGGAAAAGCGAACGTGGTAGTGACACCGTTGAGTAGAAGATCATATCACGACGAGCAGTGCGATGATGTCAAGTATACGACAGAGCCAACTTTAATAGAAAAAGTTAAGGTTACTTTCAAGCCACCAGGCGAGCCGATGCGTATGAAGAAGAAAGTACAAGAAGGAGCTATTCCTAAGCGAGAATTGATGAAGAAGGAATACTTGAGTCCACTCTAGACTTTGTGTTCCTAACGACTCGATTTGAAGTACAAGATTATGATGGAGGCACACAATACACCATTTGCAATCCATCCTGGAAGTACTAAAATGTATAGTGATCTTCGACATACATTTTGGTTGAACAATATGAAGAGAGAGATTGCAAAGTTTATCTCAATGTGTTTAACTTGTCAACGTGTAAAGGCGACATCCGGGTACCTAAGGGTCCGTTGCAACCACTTGAGATTCGAAATGGAAGTGGGAACACATTACCATGGATTTACATTCTGGGTCTTTCTACTTGGTTTCTCGGCATCAATGCTATTTGGGTTATTGTTGATAGATTAACCAAGTCTCGCTTCATTTCTTCTTGACATCGGAGACTTATTCACTTGAACGTCTTGCTAGTATGTACGTGAATGAGATTGTGAGGTTGCATGGCATTCCCGTATCCATAGTTTCGGATCGTGACCCAAGATTCACTTCAAGATTTTGGGTTAGCTTGCAAAAAGCTATGGGCACGGATTCTACGATTCGATTAAGATACCATCCTCAAACCAGACGACAATCGAAAAGAACTATTCAAACTCTTGAAGATTTATTAAGACTCATGTCCTGACTTCAAGGACAGGTTGGGATAAGTATTTACCATTGGTGGAATTCTCCTACAACAACAATGATTCTCGCAAGTATAGGTGTGGCTCCATTTGAAGCAATATATGGGTGAAAGTGTCACTCTCCAAAGTATGTTGGGGACGAGGTGGGTGAAGCAACATTGTTGGGACCCGAGTTGGTACGTATACTACTGAAAAAGATCCAAATGATTCGACAACGTATACAAAAGCGGCACAAGATCGACAAAAGAGTTATGCGGATCTTCATCGAAAGGACGTGGAATTTAGTGTAGGGGATCGTGTATTGTTGCGAGTTGCTTCCATGGAAGGAGTTACAAGATTTGGGAAGAGAGGAAAGCTCAATCCACGATTTATTGGTCCATTTCAAATTCTTGACCGAAGTAGGAAATGTAGCCTATGTACTCGCGTTACCTCCGAGTATGTCTCGTGTTCGTAATGTGTTTCATATATCCGCATTTCAAATATGTGAAAGACCCGAACCACGCTTATAGAGTTAGAACCGGACGAGATAATAGAAGACTTAACGTATGAGGAGGTACTGTCAAGATCTTGGATAGGAAGGAGCATGTCCTACGCTGCAAAAGGTCATACCTGAAGTTAAAGTTTTGTGGAGGAATCATGCTATATAGAAATGACCGAGAATTGAAACGGAAATGAAAAGCGAGGTATCCTCACCTTTTCAAACACCAGTAATCGTCGTCAATTTCGAGGACGAAATTTCATAAGGAGGGGAGGTTGTAAGACCCCAACTTATTATTAATGAAATTTAATTTTCTCTATTTATTATTTTGAAATAGTAAGGGTTGATTTGATTAATGTGGATAGTTAGGGGTAAAATACGCAAATATTTCAAAATAAGCAAGTGGTTATAAAATATTCATTGTTGTCGGAGAATATTCGTACTGTCGGGGAATATTCGTACGACGGCGCAGCCATGTGTGGGCCCCATAACGGAAAGCGATTGGATGAAGAAAACGACAAATATAAGTTGTTTAAAAATAACGGCGTGGTTATTCACAATTAACATTTCGTTGGAATACCCGGTGGTTAAAACACAATGAATACGTTGTTGCGATGTACAAGAAGACATGGTATTGCACCAATTATTGAAGGCACTACTCAATAATGGTTACGATAATTCTTGTCAAAGATTTTATTTTATTGATTCAATAATTGCTACGCCGACATTTTATATTGTCTTTGTTTTTTGATAATTGTCATTACAATAGTATTTTCCATTATCTAGACAATAATTCATATTATCCTAATAATATTATTAGATAACATTATTGACAATGTCTAGAAAGTTCTTTCTAAGGAGAGGTTTGGTCATCTAATCAAGGCTACCAAGAATGAGAGATCCTTATTGGAAAGCCCCCTCTATCACGGAACTGCACTGTTTGTCAATAATGTGATTCTCGTAATATTATTTATGAATAATTAATTATTGATTTATATGATGAGGAAAATATTGATTTTATGAGGATATAGATGGAGAAAATTTTTAATGTGACAATTGTTGAAAATTAATATTTTATCTTTTTCGATAAAATAATTCATTTAAATATATTATTTTAATAATATATTAACGATGATATTTTTACAATGAATGTGGGATATATGAGTATATGAGGAGGAAGAGTATTTTTGTGGCATTAAATGTTTAACACATGTTTTGTGTGTTGGTGGACACAATTATTATTAGAAATTTGATTATAGCACAATAAAATCGCCTGCGTTTGTGGATTTCGGTCAATTTTTGTTTGGAATTTGAAAAAACTTTCTTCTGCAAAGTTGTAGATAATTGAATTTCCTATAAAAACTCATGAGATTTTAATTTTCTGATAAAAGGGCTATTTATTATGAATTATTGAAGTTCGAAGTTCAAAAATAATTAATTTTTGGGAGTTTTAGTTAATTATTTTGAGAAAAACGTTTTTGCAACTAAGTTGGCCTCACATGTGATTCAAATGGGCTGAGATCAGTTGTCTAAGGTGGGCTAAAGAAAATGTGAAAAATATATTAATATTATATTCAATTTTACGCTTTGGTGTTCTAAGATTTTCCTATAAATAGGGTCTTAGGTTAGAATTGAAAATCACAATGTAAACAAGTTTCTCTCTTTCTCTCTCGATATATTGAGCGTATTCTTGTGAGTATACTTTGAGTATTGTTAGATCTGCAAGTTCCTTCAAAGACTATATCTCTAGTGATTCCAAATTTAGAAAGTACTAATCTTTCGAGGTAAGGATGTTATTTTCTTCTCAAATGATATTATTTCTTGATATCATTATCTTTGAAATATTGGTTGGAACTTTTTATCAAATTTGGAACTTTTTCATGCTCGGGATTACTATTCATGAGTTACTATTCATGAGTTCTTATTCACGAGTTACTATTCACGAAGTCTTATTCATGAAGCGTGAAGATGTTTTTTTGTGGAATTTCTATCTTTTTGTGTCTGAGTTACTATTCACGATATCTGACTATTCAATGAAAAATAAAATTTCTTCTTTTGTCCAAAATATCTATTCTCGATACTAGCTTTGATTGTATCCATGTTTTGATCATTCTTGAATTTTACACCACTATGATTATTTTTGAGGTATTTTTTTGAACATGGATAAAACAAAGCATTTAATCCTTAATCCTTAATCCTTGTCATTTTGTTTCAATTTGGATTCGTTTCTTTAAAATATTTTCATCTTCCTCGGTCTTAAATGATGATATTATTGAATATCTTTGGCACGTAGTCGCAGATGAATGATTTCTGAAGAATATCTTTGGTAGTAGTCTGCAAGATGAGCAGTGTTTAGATGAACACGACCAATCATGAATATCTTTGGCACCTTGGTGCAAAGATGAATATTTGATTCCAGATGTATATTGATTGATGTTACGAGGATAAAAGATAGACGATGAACTTTTAAATTCATACATAGAAGATAGTAGTTTGCATTCTCTACTTAACTCTTCTAATGAATTATTATTTCATTTATGAATATTGATTTAAAATTTGTTGCCTATTGTATTCTATTAGATTTTTCCTCGTGAAGACTAACTATAATTTGTTGTATATTATCTTAGTCATAATATTCTTTACTTGAAATTTAGTTGAAATTTCACCCTTTTCCTTTTGTTCCATTTTTCTTCTCGGAGGCGAGAATATAACGAAAGACGAAGTCGGGTATGGAATGAAGGTTTTAGAAAGAATTGTTTAGTAGTCCTCACCATTTTTGTAAAATAATGTATCAATAAATGTGATGAGGATTTATTTGAAATATAGATATTATCTGAAGATAATATTTGTATTCAAACTCACGCTTTCTTGTTGTAATAATAAAGTTGTAGTTGTTTACGTATTCATGTATTGACAACTCGGAATGGGTGATGTATACCTTATTTTGGGGGCGTCGAAAGTGTGAAAAGTAGATTACTTTCTTTAATTTGACCAATAGGAAGTGAGGAAAAAAGGTGTAAGAGGTGGTGGTGGGTGGCACGAGAACCGGAGGGAGAGTATGCATGGGCCAAGAACACATAAGAGGGTAAATGTAATACACATTTCAAGGAATTCTTATTCTATCTCTCTCGGCGTTAGATAATATTTTCTCTCCATTGTTGACCTTGTGATCACCAGTCTTGACTCTCACGGAAATATCCTCACACTGGTCGGTAGTCAAGCTTTTGGTGTTGACTTGTTGAACCGCTATGCGGGATATTGGACGCGTCTTGGTGATTGGGGACGTGGAGAAAGATCTTTGGCGTTAACGGCATGCATTCAACTTTTGTTTAAAAAAATTACAAAAAGTAGTGAGACTATAAGTAACTTTGAGTAAACCTCTTAATTATTTGCAGTTTACTCTTTCTTTTGACATTTCTTATGCTCCTCTTTTTTCCCCTACTGCTGAAAATCCCATTTTGATTGGCCAACTTTTTTTGTGTGATTTGGTTTGAGACCTCTAGGCCTTGTATATGTAGAGAACCTCATACAGTCATACTTAATTGGTTTGTTCTTGAGGAAGGTTAGGATTATGGTGATGGTGTTCTTGTACTGGCATGGTGCCGTCGGCTCAAGCAAATCAAAAGGACAGATGATTTTGTGCGCTCATATATGTTTTGTGTTTCTTATATTCCAGATGAGCTGTGAGCGAGTAATCTCTTTTTTCAGTTCTGATGATATGTAATTATGGTTCAAGGGTGTAATAATCCAGGATCCAAGTCTTATAGATTTTTGTATCTTTTTACAGTAATAAATTTTTGCTGTTGCTAAAAAAACCTAGAAGAATTACAAAAACTCTATGTAGATACGAAAATTAAACATAAGTGTATTTGAATTTTACTTATTTGTATTTTGACTCCAATGGTAGGTAAAAATATAAATAGGTGAAATTCAAATACATCCGAGTCCAATTTTCATGTGCACTTAGAAGAGTTCGAAGAATTAAAGTGCATGTGTATATGTGTGTGTTTGTTTTATAAATTATTGATTACACATTTAGTGAGAATATTTATTGATTTAAGATTTAGTCATGAAGTTCTAGAATTGACCATTTGAACTGCCATGACGAGAGCAGATTATTTATCCCCAATTTACATGTCCCCCTTGTATTCACCACCTAAATTTTGACACCTAGTCTCTTACTTAACACCAATTAATTTTAAAATTAAATAAAAGGACATGTGTCAAAATTTAAGTGAAGGGACACAAGTGGACAGAAAAAATGGGGACAGAGGATCTGCTCTCTGTCATGACACTCGTGACCAACTCAAATCTTTGGTGATTCCTTTACAGCTTTTTTTTTTTTTTGGAAAGTTCGGAATACAATATAATTTCATAATTAAGTATTATTATAATAACAAAGAACGAATATAATCTCACTAAAAACGGAAGAAATAACTACTAAGTTGAGACCTGATTGACTATTTGATCTGTAGTTGGATTTAGAAATATGTTCCTAAGGAAATACTTTCAACTCATGAAATATAAAGCCCCTCTAATCATGCTAACCTTGCTTCTGCTCACCTCTTCTAACTATTGCGCATTTCCCTCATTGACGTTATAATTTGTAACCCCCATTGTACTTTTTATGGAAAAATATGATAAGAACATCTCTTAATAAAATTCTTAAATTCTAAAATATAAGGTCAAATTTAATTTGAAATAGTATAAGATAGTATTGACGTGGTTCATTTAACTTGCGAAAAATTTAAGATATTTTAATTAATAATACTTTTTAGATACAAATTATAAAATAGTTTCTAGATAGTTTATAATATTAATTGTATTAACAAAAATTGAGTGAATTGATATCAATTTTAAAGATAAAAATATTTCAAATTGATTTTTAAAAAATCACTATTAATTTAGGAAATTGTTAAATCCACACTTAAAAATGTTATTTCCACAACAAAAGTGTAGTTATAGATCCTATTACGACAATTTTCACCGTCGTATACATCTACAATAACACTTTTATTGTGAAAATAATAAAAAATATTGTGGATTTAACAATTCCCTTAATTTATAGTATTAAGCTAGAGCAAATAGGAGCAGTTAACTATTAGGCTGTGTGTAATAGTTTATGGTAATTGATTTTCTTGAAAAAATTATTATTTACTTTTCACTCCTAAAATGGATACAATACTCCTAAATTTATTATTGTTAAATCCATAATACTTTTTGTTATTTTCACAACAAAAATGTTGTTGTAAATGTATAGCGACAGTGAAAACCGTCGCTATAGAATCTATAACGACATTTTTATTGTGAAAATAACAATTTCTATTGTGAATTTAATAATTTTCTTTATTATTTACCTCAGCCACTAGTTTGTCCACTACATAAGGAAGTTATATGGTAAAAAGTATCCCCAAATCAAATACTATGATACCAAAACTCAATCCATTTATATTTTATAAAAAAAACATCACAAAAAAAAATGCTACGTTTAGATTGAATGAGTCATTACTTACACTCGCTCAAAGAATAAAATTCACAAATTTGAGAGGAATGGAAAAATTTCGTTCCATGAGAACAAGTCATTACATTCTACTTTGATTCATACAATCTAAACTTAGCATGAGTCTGGTAGCTAATATTAAATGGTTGATGATTTTTGCATTCCAAATCTGTTACAGGCACAACTATGAAATATCAACCTCATTTCGAGGAAATTTCATTGAATAATGCTAGCATTATTTATGCTATCGAAGACTACATAGAAGCAATTTGTTCATCAATATGCTGAGACAGAGTATATCACATTAGCATATTGTAAAATGTTTATAGAATAAGTTATGTATGTAGCATCACTCAATTTCAAAAACTTTTCCTTCTTGCGAGTGCCTGTAGTAGTATAGAAGTGCTTTGTACAATTACATTTCAACATATTTCTGATTGGGAAACAAATAAAACAAACATAATGGGAATTGCTCATACAAAATCAAAAAATGCAGCTAGACAGCTTGAACTGTATTACACATCCCTGGGTTTCTGATACACCAAAGTGGCTGAAGTGGTTCAGCTCCAATTCCCCTGTTTACCATTCTATAGCGCCATTCAGTCAACCTATCTGTTGCTTCTGCATACCTCTTCATTCCCGACTCATCCTTGTTACCCGACCATAGCGCTTCTGCCATTGCCGAAGCTCTTGGCCAAGTCCGTGAGTCGAGCACAGTCGGATCGGCTTGTTCTGTCCACAATGCCACCTCCCCTCCTAATACCAATTTCGCTTCTTCCTCACTCAACCCATAGGTTATATCATAGTTGTATATTGTCTGCCATGTTTTGAAGGGTGCACACCATGACCCGCCATTACCCTGGTCAGTTCCCAGATTTTGAGCATATTGACTGTCATTTCCAACGAAACCGCCATGCCCGCAATCCAAGTAATAAAAGTCTGCCGATGACACGATGGCCCGGTACCCTGCAGCAACTATCCGTTTGGTGTTATTTGGACCATTGTTCCATGTCTGCAAAATGGTAGTCTCTGGAGGAAGAAGGGAGGGATCCACCTTGATTTCACCATCCAGCATAACATCCTCCCAGTAGACCACAGTACGATTTTGGGAGGCAATGTAAGGGTACGTTGTGTTGACAAAAATCTCGAGGACTTGACTTATGGTTCCATTGTTTGCGAGGAAGGTTTGAATAGTTGGATCAACTTTCCAACAACCTGGAATTACCTCATCAGCTCCAGCATGGAAGAACGGTTCAGGAAACATTGTTGTAACATCATTAATGACATTTCTCAGGACCTCATATGTCTTGGGGTTCAAGGGGTTGAGTTGACCAGTTCCAGGTTCAGATGCAAGGCGATCAGCCCATTCAGATCCAGCAGGCCACCAAAACATGTTAGCGCAAGTGACAATTTCAGGGTAAGCTTCAGCCCAGGATCCTGTATGACCTGCAATAATAAACAAACAAAATAATTGTGTAAAACTACTGCAAAGTGTGAACCATTACACGAAAACCCAATCTATTACGGCAACTTTGCTTCATATAGGCTTTTATAAAGCTTGTAAGACAAAAAGGTAAATTTTAGTCCAAGTTTCATGCTTGTTAATTTTTTTTCAAAGCTTTTAATGAGATTGCTTATTATAAACCAACCACATTAATCCTCTTTTGAAGCTGTAACATTCAATATTTAAAATTCAGCAAAAATAATTTACATCTCTAAATTATAATGAACTTGGGCAATCAATCATTGTCTGTCTTGCAGTTTCTTTTGGATACCCGATAAAAAACTGTTTGATACTCATCATTGAGAAGATTTTCAATCATGGACGTGACGTCCTTTATCATTTATTAAGACAAAATCAGCCTTAAATTATAATCAAGGCCAAAAAGATAACCACCCAAAATGAATCTGATATAACATATTAAATTTGCAAAGAAAATATTCAATTATTTATTTTAGGGGAGGGGGTATAATTGATGGTGTCCTCAAGTTACCAAATCAATGCTGAAAATTATGGCCTGGGATATCAGGGCAGGCCAGATATATAAAGTCCGATATAACTTATAGAGGGAAAGTAATGTGATACTGACATATTGTAATTGGGATAAGGTCCAAAAATGTCCCTGACATTTTCTCCAATGTCTACCGAGCACCCTATACTTTTTTTTTGTCCAAAAATACCCATAACGTTACAATTTTTGGGTCATTCGTGCCCCTGCCGTTAACAACTCTGCCAACTAGACAAACGGGTGTTAAATCCTCTATGACGCGTTGCTGACTGTCAATATTTATTGACATGGCAATATTTGTTGATATTTATTTTGTTTATTAATTATTTATTTTGTTTTAAAGAAAAATAAAATAAATAATTAATAAACAAAATTAATATTTATATTTAATAAACAAAATAAATATTTATATTTATATTTAATTCATTAACACAAATAACAAAAATTAGTCCTCTCAAATTAATTAATACAAAATAAAATTTTTAAACTGTTTTTAACAAATTTTTTATTCTGTTTAAACTGTTTAAAAAAAAAATTGTTAAAAACTGTTATAAAATTTTTTTTAAAAAATTTTTTTTATTTTGTTTTAAAAATTTTATAAAATAATATAACAGTTTAAAAAAAAAAGTGCTAAAAACAGTTAAAAATGTATAACAGTTTAAAAAAAAAATTTATAACAGTCTAAATTTTTTTTGTTAAAAGCAGTTTAAAAAAATTGCTAAAAACAGTTAAAATTTTTATTTTGTTTTAAAAAAAAATTTATAACAGTTTAAAAAATTTGCTAAAAGCAGTTAAAAAATAAAATTTGGTTTTAAAAAAAAATTATAACAGTTTAATTTTTTTTTTGTTAAAAACAGTTTAAAAAAAATTTGCTAAAAACAGTTAAAAAAATTTATTTTGTTTTAAAAAAAATTATAACAGTTTAACAAGAAAAATGTTAAAAACAGTTTAAAAAAAATTATAACAGTTTAAAATTTTTTTTTAAAAACAGTTTAAAAGAAATTTGTTAAAAACAGTTTAAAAATTTATTTTGTTTAAAAAAAAAAATTTAACCGTTTAAAAAAAATTTGTTAAAAAAAATTATTTTGTTTTTAAAAAAAATGTAACAGTTTTAATTTTTTTGTTAAAAAAAGTTAAAAAAATTTATTTTGTTTTAAAAAAAAATTTATAACAGTTTAAAAAAAAAATTATAACAGTTTAAATTTTTTTTTTGTTAAAAACAGTTTAAAAAAAAAATTGTTAAAAAAATTTATTTTGTATTTTAATATTTTTTTAATCAATATTTAGTATTTTTTTAATTAGTATTTTAATTATTTCCATGTGGCAGCCACGTAAGCAATTTGGACGGATGTTAGTCTATGTGGCAATGCTTGTCAACGGCAGGGCACGGATGACCCAAAAAATGTAACGTGTTAGGGGTATTTTTGGACAAAAAAAAAGTATAGGATGCTCAGTAGACATTTGGGAAAATGTCAGGGGCATTTTTGGACCTTATCCCTATTGTAATTGGACTAATATTAAAACATATACTTGGCAGATTTTAAGTTAAATAAACAGTAATTTAGAGATAGTAATTTAAGTTAAATAAACAGTAATTTAGAGATAGCTTGTCAATTGAATCAAGTTTTGGAACTTTCACTATTAAGTCTCCATCTTTAACCAGTAATCATATCACTTTTTATCGGAAAGAAGCCTAAACACATTCTTAACTGCTTGTTTTCGTAAAACTTCTGAACCAGGCGACTAACTATTAGTTGGTGTGAATTTGATCAAGTCCCTTCTTATGGCTGTCCAACCAACTCATTGTTAGCATTTCAGGAAACAAAATTTAACTCGACATGGACAAAATTTGAATAAAATAAATTCGAGAACAGGGCCAAACTCCATAGGAACCAGTGAAATTTAGGCTTCATTTCTACCTAGAAAATTACTCTAAACCTTCCGAATCTAATCTAATCCTCTGAAGTCTGAATCCTCGACCTAAACTAAACCCACATTAAATCTAAGATAATATTGTAGTCAGAGCTAAGTGTCGCTAAAAATTCGCAGTATCACCGAAACAAGTGTAAAAGTGTCCAATATCTTAAAAAATGAGTTTTCTTTAAGAGGAATAATAACACTACAAAATAAAACATCATGAAATAGCTAAGAGCAGAGCTAAAAAAAATTCACCTGGCATGTCAATCTCCGGTAAAACCCTGACCCCATGTTCAAACCCAAATTCCACCACCCTCTTCACATCCTCCGGCGTATACTCCATTCCGGGTCCATACGATCCCTTCGCCGACAAATCCGGCTCCGACGGAATCACCAAAGGGAAAGAATGCGAATCCGTTATATGCCAATGAAACACATTCAGCTTATTCATACTCAAACCCTTAATTAACCTCAACAAATCCTCAACCCCAAAAAAATTTCTCGAAGTATCCAGCAAAACTCCCCTGTGTTCGAACAACGGGGAGTCCAAAACGAACAACCCGGACGCTACAAGGGCCGGATTTCCCCACACCAGCTGGGAAAAGCTCTCCAGCCCTCTCATGGCGCCCCACGGTGTCTCCGCCTCCAAGTGGGCTGAGATGCCGGCGGCGGGGATGGTGAGGTTGTACCATTCCGAAACGCCGTGCAGGAGCGGGGCGGAGAGGTCGGTGACGGTGATTTTGAGGGATTTTAACGGAAAGGTTGACGTGAGATTGACGGCGGGTTTGATTAGTGGGCGGTGGTGTTCTTTGAGGATTTGACGGAGGTAACGTCTGACGGCGGGAGTTAGGTATACGTGGTCTGGGTAAGTGATGGTGAAGTCTGGGGAGAGAGGGATTGCCTGTGGGTTGGGCCATGAGAAAGTTATTGGTTTGGGCCATATGCTGATCGGTGATCCAACGGCTGAGATTGGGTTGGGAGAATAGCATAGTAGGGATAGAATGGCTATTGTAGAGGAGAGAGAAAATTTAATATTTCCCATATTTTGGCTTGGGATTTGTTATGTGGTGAAACTAAGTAAAGAAAGGTGTATTTATGTGATGAACAGTAGGAAAAAACTACTAGTTTTTTGTTTGTTATCATTTGGAAGTATTGCTTGACTTGACTTGTATTGGGAACTTTTGTTTTATTTTGATGCAAATAGAAGTAATTGGGAATTTTTGTCTTAAAATATTTTGTCACTAGAAGAGGAAGAATGAAGTCACATTACATCCAAAAGTCAACCAAATCAAACAATATATATATATATATATATATATATATATATATATATATATATACAGATTCGGATCTTAAACTCACACCTTTATCTAACATACTTTCGCTTCATTCCCTTTAGCGATGGACCGGACGACGATACGGTCAAAATCGCTATATATAAAACTGTCGTCTTACCTTTTTAAAGAACGAAGATAATCGTCAGCCTCGCCAATACTAAAAGAGGATGAGCAATGTATGTTAGATAAGGGGTCACTGAAAGAGGGTGAGCAAGGTATGTTAGTTAAGGGGTGAGCTTAAGATCCGAACCGATATATATATATACGATCTGGATCTTAAGTTCACCCCTCATCTAACATAACTTGTATATATACGGTCCGGATCTTAAGCTCACCCCTTATCTAACATACCTTGCTCACCCCCCTTTTAGCGACGGACCAGGCGACGATTCAGTCTGTCATTATATATATAAACTCGCTCGTATTAGCTTTTAGCGACGGATAACATATATCGATTTTTATATATATACGATTTAATCGAATCGTCGTCCCATCCGTCGCTAAAAGGGTGACAAAGGTATGTTAGATAAAGTGTGAATTTAAGATTCTTGACCGTATATATATATATTGTATAGGAGGACTTACATTTTAATGTACTTCCTTTCAAGTATTTCAAAACTATAAGTAAAACTAATTTTCAATGTTTTATTTTGCAGAGCATCTAAAATTTTAAAATTGAATCTAAATCTTATGGATTCAGTTTTATTTTACATAAATAAAATTTTACCTTTTATCGAGCAAAAAAATATTAACTAATTTTTAGACCCAAATTAACATATATACAAAATACCCACTAATTTTCAGACCCAAACATGCATATATACAAAATACATAGCAATATATACTGTAATAGAATGACAAATTCATAGACAGATTCATAGCAAAATACATAGCAATATATCAAAATCAAATGATAGATTCATCAAATATACTTGATTAGCTTTAATTTTTAACAAAAATGTGATGCCCCGAAAATAGGTATACATCACCCATCTTGAGTCGCCAAATACATGGTACACAATACAAATAAAAACTTAATTATACAACATGAGCTGTGAGTTTTAATACAAATATTGTCTTCTAGACAATATACAAACTCAAAGGGGTCCTCATTACATTTATTATAACACTATTTCATAGAATAGTGAGGACTACTAATGTTAACATCTGGACCGTCACTCCGTTCCCCGACTAGTCCCTGCTACGTTCTCATTTCATGAAGAGAACAATGAAAACAAAAGGGGTGAGCTCAACTAGCCCAGTAAGAAATATTATGACTAAGATAATGCAGAATAATTTATCATTAGCCTTTAACGATTGTTAAACCGATAAAATATAACAAACATCAAGTTTAACTGCAGTAATGAAACAAGCAATCCATTAGAAAGAGTCAAGTAGAGAATAAAATTTACTATCTTCTATGATTTAAAAGGTTTTCATTACTTTTATCACGAGACTCGACAATAAATAATCCACATCATCCCCGCACTACTTGCTTAAGGATATTCATTAAGTATCACGACCACAAATTTTCCATGACCACTACGGGCCAGGATATTCGTGTATTCATCAATGGTCATGATCATGCCAACAATCGTCCATTAATGCACTACTACTAATGAGGATTTTTACCACATCATTTGTAACATTACGATCATGATTATACCGAATAATCTCTGGTCATAATCATACCAAGTCCATCTATGCACAACAGGCCACAGATGACTTTCAACATATTATAAACATGAGGATGATGACAATTCAATAAAACAAGTTCAAGAATAAATTTTAAATATTTATAAGTTAATTTATCCTGAACTCAATAACGTCCAAATTGTCAACATAATACTGCTTTGTGGAGTAAAATTCAAGAATGCTCAGAAGAATATTTTCATGAAAAGATATCTTTGGATGAAGCCTTGAATATCAAGGATATTCCACTAATTTCATGGAGTATAGAAGTCAAAACTTTAACCAACTGAGTATAATAAAGAATGGAATAACAAAAGAAATCACCAGGCATGCGATAGACCGCACAGACATGATTATTCCAACAGAATAATAAATAATGGAACCAGGTCATGCGTAAACGCATTACATGAGGATGTTCCAATGAATGATAAATAATGGAACCAAAGCCATGCGTAAAGCAGCATGACGGGATGTTCCAATGTAATGATAAAGAACGAATAATAACGAAATCATCATGCATGCGGATTTAGCATAGACATGTTATTCCAACATAATGATAAAGAATGGAATAATGTAAGAATTTCACCAAGTATAGGGTAGCTCACAGATATCTGAGTTATTCAAATGAATAATAAAGAATGGAATAACAATTTTCTCTTCATGAATACAAAAGAAATAATACCCCCTACCTTAGAAAGAAGAGTCTTTGGATATAGAAGTAGTAAAGTAGCGAACACTTTTCTTCTTTCTCTATATAGTTTCTCTAGAGTTTCAGTGAATTCGTAAGAAATAATGAAGGAATGGGCTTCTATTTATAGAAGAATGGACTGCATAGTAACTAATTCATGAACGGTCCAGATTTAAAACAAAATCTTTTAAATAAAATATAATATATTCTATTTATAATCTAATAAAATGAATAACTTTATAAAAGTATTTTGTTTTATATAAAAAGATTTTACTATGCAAAACACTATGTAGGCACTATGCAACACTATGCATAATAAAATATAATATATTCTAATTATTGTCTAATAAAACAAATAACTTTATAAAAGTATTCTGTTTTATATATAAAGATTTTACTATGCAAAATACTATGCATACTAGAATATTATATATTCTATTTATAGTCTAATAAAACGAATAACTTTATAAAAGTATTCTGTTTTATATAAAAAGTTCACTACAAGAAAAAGGTCTATCAACGACCAATTATATCAGCGACCGCATATACGGTCGCTGATATTCATAATAGCGACCAATATCAGCGACCAATATATAATCCAGACGCTTGAAAGAGATATCAATGATCGCACGCGGTCATGGATCGGTCGCTGTAACAAATTTCTCACCCAAATTTTGGTTTGGAAATGTTGGTAGCGTAGGTTTTTTTCACGACCATTTATAATCGGCGATCGCGACGCGATCATTTGATAAATCCATGTCATTAAAAAATCAAATGATAGAATGTGGTCGAAGATAGTGGTCGCTGATCAACCTAAATGAAATCAGTATCAGGCATTCGCTCGACACAAAATAGAGAAGGAAAAAAAGAGGGAGCTTCGAAATAGAGAGAAGAGGGAGAAAGGGGGGGAGTGGAAGAGAGTTCGGTCGTCGTCGCCGCCACCTACCACCTGCCACCGGCCACCTAACACCGGCCTAAGGAGAGAGACTGTTTTCAAACGAGTTTGAGCAAATCTTCTAACTAAATAGGTATTTATCTTCATTCATTGTAATTTCTTGATTCGTGTTTGAAATTGTATGTGAATTCTTTGGATTTGGCGATTGTGTGCATGAATACACCGTGTATTGGGTAATTCGTTTAGTCACCTATCGAATTGGGTAATTTGTTTTTATTTTAAAATAGGTTTTTGTCATCAAATCTGGTAACCCTAATCTGGGTATTGGGTAATTCGCTTAGGTTTTTGTTGTAATTTGTTTTTAATATCACAATTACTCCATACAAATAGAATTTTATTATTATTGCTTGCTTACCATTGTTCTTGTATAGAAAGGTTCTTGCATTTGACATAATCATATAAAGTCCATGAATATTCTGACTATTTTCTTTGGATATTGTTAGGTTGATTGATTTACTAAGCAGCATTGTTTTCTTTTCAAAAATTGTTGTTGGTTTTTTGTTTAAAAAATTCCCCTTTTTCGTTCGTGTTTGTCTATAATATAGATAATTATGCAGTTGCACATGAACTTGCATTTTTAACCCTCAGTGTAATGCATTAAAACTTGATAGTAATTCTCCTAATCGACTACTTATCATTATAATGAACATTGCACTTCAATCGTTATTGTTTTGGTCTTATTGTATTGGGAATTTGTATATTTCTCTTGGTTTGTGTCTTGGGTGCCTAGAAATGTCCATATAAGCATGTCGTCGTGCATGTGGTTAGTCCATATTGTAAGGGAGCCTCTAGCGAAATTTTCTTAAGTATTATAAGTACAAGTTTGTAGTTGAATTTTTTTTACCTCTTTTATTGTGAACAGTTTTAGGTTTAAAATATATAATAGCTTTTGGTTATAGGAAAGCTATGCCCATTATTGGTTATCAATTGGATATAAATATATTGGTGATCCACTAGAGCCTATTAAGGGACTGTTAGAGCTAATGGGTTGGGCTTGGGGCCGCGAGGCCATGCCAAGCTTAGCCAAGCCTCACGGGGCCAAGCCAAGCTTGGTTGTCAGCATGGTAAGCTATTGGGGGGCTGTTAAGCCAAAATAGGCAGTGATATCTGTTAGTGCAACAGAGAATGTAACTAGACACACTTGGTCAATAAAGAGACTGTTTTGGCTATAACAGACTGGGGGACCGTGAGGGGTATATTTTAGCCGAGGCCTTAGATGGACTCTTCAATTCTTGGCGTGAAGCCTTAGGGGTGGTAGTCTTCAATTCTTGGCGTGAAGCCTTGTACAAATGAGATACTTTAACTCTGATATAAAGCTAGCATGAATGTAATACCTTACGTGTTCACTTAAGATAAACAATAAAAACAAATTTAAAACAAATTAAAATAAAATAACATGATATAATATAACTATTAAACTAAGTAGCATTTACACTTTGGCTAAAGGACAAAGTAAGTTCATATTTTAAGTAAGTAGAATATATGTACTCTATGTTAACTATGACTTCATTTAATAAGATGGAGTTTTTGTAGGCTTTGACTAAGGGATCAACGATTCTGGCTAATGTACAAGTCTTAGCTATGGGACCGCATAAAGAACCAAGTCACCGTGATGGTTACAAAATAAATGGTTGTGAATTTCACACAAAGGCATATGGTAGCGGTAAAAGAACAAATCTAACTCGGGAGTGTGTGTCCAAGGAGATTGTTACAATGAGCTCACTCGTGCCTTTTATGGGGAGTTGGAGGAAATCGTAGAGTTGTCATACAAGGGCATGTACGGGGGTCATATTCACTTGTTCAAGTGCCGTTGGTTTGATTCGTAAAAAAGGGATACGTGTTGATGATATGGAATCGTCGATATTGACCTCCAGTCTCTGCGTACTCCAACGAACCGTTTGTTTTACCAACTCAAACAAGACAAATATACTACACTCCTAGTCCTATTAGGAAAAGGATGAGACCGCCACTGATTGGCAAGTTGTAATTCATACTCCCGCGTAGTGTGTAGTAGTAGTTGATGGGGAGATTTACCAAGAGCGGATGCTTCATAGTCAAACTATAATAAATGTGGAGGACGACAATGAAGTAATCCAGTTAGATGGTGGAGATGAACCAAATGAATTAGATCCCGAGTCAATACTTGTGTCGGATGACATTGATCATCGAGGAGGAAGAGTTATTGACTTCGATCGACCTCGAATCAAGCGAGATGATGGTTATGAATCTGCAACAACACGTATACAGGATGATTTTGAATCGATATCGACACTTGAACAAATGAAATGTATGTTTAGCATTACATGTTTTTTATATCATTGTCATGTTTATGTACTAAACTATTTAAATAGAACTTAGATGTAAATTGCTTTTTTTTATTGTCATTTTATATTCATATATATACATGTTTATATCACTGTCATGTTTATTGTCATATATACATGTAATCAAATATGACTCATAATAACATCTTGAAATTTGTAATATACAGATGGCTTCTGAAGCAGCGCAGAAAACGCGCGGCATGGGTAGGGGGCCTAATCATGTGCCCAAGGCCCCTACTAATCCGGATGATCGGATTCTTATTCAGATTCGCCCTCCTCCGAATAGCACGTACGTCCCAAATTTTTTTTAAGTATTATAAGTATAAGTTTGAAAAATGTTCATAAGTATTATAACTTAGATGTAAATTGCTTTAATATATCTACTTATCGTTGATGTAAATTAATGTATATTATAGTGATTTTTCAGATAATAAGATAGTCAAGTGCATATCACAACTGTGTTTACAGAATTGGCCTACACCTATGATTACGTGGGCGAGCACACCTATCGCCCACAAGGATGCTGTTTGGGCAGAATTTCAGGTATATTTTTTTTAATTATGACATATAATATAATATTCAAAGGATAATTGCTTAGTAATGTTATTATTGTTGTTTTATTTGCAGAAACGGTATAGATGGGAGGACGCGCAGGCTTCAGTGATACAAACATTATTCTGGCAGAAGTGCGCGGTCCGTACCAAAGACAATTTGAACAAAGAAAGACAAAAAGCCCTTCACAATGCCGAGATCGACCATCCAGGCCAGGGAGAGGATCATATGCACGAGCATAGCCCCTGGTGGTGCACCCAATCCATATGGGCTGAGATGTGTGCCCAATGGAGAGCTGAGAACTGGGTGAAAAGATGAAAGACTGACTCCACCAACAGATCCTCGGGTGTACCCGATGGCGAAAAAGGCTAAAGGGACATACAAGGCGCTGACAAGATTTCACGATTCACGACATATCAACGCCAGTGGTAATGTATTTACAAGTTTTAATATGTTTACAATCATGAATTCTAGAAAATATATCACATTTTTACTTAGTAATATTGTGTTATTTTTTATATAGGAGTCTCAGTCTCAAGGTACACATATCCATTGGCAGGATGTGTACGTGGCCACCCGTGATGGTCTGCCTGATGCTATTCAGATAGTGGTAATAAGTTTTAACAACTTGATCTTGTTTATCAATGCTTACAGAATTTATTTTTAACTATTTAATTGTTAACATGATGACAGGATACTTATAAGCGTTTATTGAATGAGCGCTATCCTGAAGGCACTCCACGTCCGATAATTGATCAAGAGCTGTGGGAGAGGGCGTCTGTTGTGAAGAAGAACTACATTAAAGGTCAAGGACAACGACGACGCCCATCCTTCAGTGGCTCAGGCAGCTCTGCTACCCAGTCTTCACAGTCATCGAGTCATCCAGCTGTTCATACTCCGGCTGACTGTGTGAGAGCTATATGTCGAGATCAAAATCTTTTGAAGATACTGGGCGGGCATCTGGGGGCTCTTGATCCTGAGGAGTTAGCTGAAGTAGTAGCGACAGCAGTAGCAGGACAGCATGGGGATGGTGACGAGGTATAAAATCAATTTGTTGTATATATTGTCGTATCAGTATCAACATATATAGTTACTATATTTGTAACTTATTTTATTATTTTGTTAATTACAGGGTGATCAAGGAGGTGATGATGCTTGACATACCTGCTTTAGATCAGTTTTGTAGTTATAGTATAAGTTTGTACTTGTATATTCATTATTTAGATGTCTGTATGTTACTTAAACAAGTTTTGAAATGTTATTATATTTATTCAATTCATATTGGGTTCTAAAGGTTTAAGATACTAGTTTGGTGTATGTTGGTGGACGATGGATGTTTATATTGTTGTGAATGCTGTTTATAACTAAATGGTTGTGTGTTGGGATAAAGCATGTACAAAACAGGTACAGGTTTTTAGGAATTCTGCAAAACAACAAAAATCTGGTTTGCATTTTGTTTTATATCGGCCGATCGCGCGTCGTCACCGATACTTAATGAGCGACGGATAAATGTTTCTCCATATCGTGGCAATCGTATTCGATCATTGATCGCAGTCAATAAACACGTGGACCACGTCAACTTTTGGCTCTGAGACATGCTGACTCAACTTAGTGACCGACATGACGAATTCGGTCGCTATACACGGTCGCCAATATATCGGTCGCCATGAAGTGGTCATTGATGTGCATCCCAAATGACGATTTTATCTGACGACTATCGCCGATCGCACTTTGTCATTGATATCTATCTCATGACCACATGCGATCACGATAGACCCTTTTCTTGTAGTGGTTTTTCAGTTTTATTACATTAATAATACTAATAAAATAAACTTTATCACCATTTTTATAATTCACAATATTAATCAACCAGGTCGTTCCCAGAAAAGAAGGGGCTTTCCAATAAGGATTTCTCCCTATTGGCGCGCAATTAGGTGACCAAACCTCTCCTCGATGTAACTTCTAGACATCGTTAATATTGCAAATAATAATATTAATAACCTCGCATCTCTCAATTATTGATTTAATAATATATAAAATATTGACAATAATTGAATCAAATAACGTGAGATACTATGCAGCAATTACTGTAGCAATAATTGAATAAAACTGAGTGACTTTTCACGTAAGCATCAATAATCAATACCGTGTGCTACTATGCAACCACGCCAGACATCGCATTTTTTTACACCGGGTGTTTCAACAGTTAACGGTAAAAACTTCCGCCGTTATTTTCATAAAGTATTTTTGTTATTTTTTCAATCCGACAATAATTCCGTCGTGGAGTTCACCAATGATTGTGCCATTGTACGAATATTCCCTGTTAAAACAAATATTCTCCGACCAATCAAATATTATATAACAACTTGTGTACTTTGCAAAATTTATAAATATTACCCACAACTATAACATTATATCAAATCCACACCATAATATTCAAAAAATTATTTCGAGAAAATTAAATCTTTATTCATAAAATCTGGGATCTCACAATCTCTCCTCCTTATGAAATTTCGCCCTCGAAATTTACGTACGTACCTGGTATGCCGAAGAGGTGAGGATACCTTGACTTCATTTCAGATTCTAATTCTTGAGGTATAACCTTTTAGTGTTGAATACGATCCTTCTTATCCAAGATTTTAACACGTATCTCCTCATACGTTAAATCTTTTGCTATATCGTTTAGTTCTAATTTAATAATGTGGTTCGGCTCGTCCACATATTTACGTAACCTCGATACGTAAAAAAAAATATTCTGAACACGCAACATACTTGGTGGTAAAACGAGTCTATAGGCCACAGTTCCTACTTCATCGAGGATTTCAAATGGGCCAATTAAATCGAGGGTTAAAATTTCCTCTCTTCGTCGATTCTTGCTTCTAGAATAACGCCCTCTTGAACCTTCTTCTTCACATTAATCAGCTCCGGGTGTGTAGCTTGAGCGGCTTTAACTTTATCAATTAAAGTCAGTTCTACTCGTATATTCACCATCATCACATGGGTCCCTGGAGTCTTTAACTCTATCTCCATCCTTTGAAAGTCACACAAAATGGGCCTTTGCGTTGATAATATCGCATTCGCACTTGCATATGATCTTCTACTCAATGCGTTAGCTACCACGTTAGCTTTTCCAGGATGGTATTGGATGGTGTGATCATAATCTTTCAACAGTTCAAGCCAACGTCGTTGTCGCATGTTGAGTTCCTTTTGAGTGAAGAAATATTTGAGGCTTTTATGATCCGTAAAGATCTTCACTTTCTCCCCATACAAGTAATGCCTCCAAATTTTAAGTGCGAAGACAACAACTGACAACTCTAGATCATGAGTAGGATAATTCCTCTCATATTCTTTGAGTTGTCTTGAGGCATAAGCTATGACTTTTCCGTATTGCATAAGAACACATCCCAACCCTTTGCCCAAAGCATCACTGTAGATGACAAATCCCTCTGAGCCAGATGGTATTGTCAGAACAGGTGCTAAAATGAGTCTCCTCTTGAGTTCTTGAAAACTCTACTCACATTCTTCGCTCCAACCGAACTTGGTATCTTTCCGAGTCAGCTGAGTTAATGGAGTAGCGATTCGAGAAAATCCTTCCACGAATCTCCGATATTAACCAGCTAAACAGAGAAAGCTACGTGATTTGATTCTTCGATTTAGGTTGCTCCCACTTTGAATTGCTTCAATTTTCTTGGGTCAATGACGGATATTCCATTACTTGATACTAAGTGCCCAATGAATGCTACTTTCTCGAAGCCGAACTCACATTTCTTCAATTTGGCATAAAGCTTATATTCACGAAGCTTTTGGAGTGTCGACCTCAAGTGTTGCTTTCATGATCTTCACGGCTTTTGGAATAAATAAGGATGTCATCAATAAAGACGACCACAAAGTGATCTAAATATTCCTTGAATACTTTGGGTTCATCATATCCATGAAGGCGTGAGAGCATTAGTCAATCCAAAGACATGACTAGGAATTCATAATGCCCGTCTCGAGTTCCGAAAGCCGTCTTTGGAATGTCGTGATTCTAATCTTCAATTGGTGATATCCTAATCGAAGATCAATCTTTGAAAAGAATTTGGCTCCTTGCAATCGGGTCAAACAGTCATCAATACGTGTGAATGGGTACTTATTTTGATGGTGACATGATTCAACTCCGATAATTAATACAAAGTCGCATCTCCATCTTTCTTCTTCACGAATAGAATAGGAGCACCCCAAGGGAAGTACTTAGGGCGAATAAAGCCAATGTCTAACAATTCCTGCGATTGGGTTTTAAACTCCTAAAGTTCAATAGGAGCCATTCGATATGGGGCTTTGGAAATGGGTTTTGTACCGGGTTCAAGATCGATACAAAATTCAATTTCACGCTCTGGGGGTAGGGCAGGAAGTTCTTCAGGGAAATCGTCAAGAAATTTATTAACAATAGAAATATCATTCAAATCTGACGTATTTTTGTTTAGATCTGTGACATGAGCTAAGAAAGCTTAACATCCGTTTTTTAATAAATGAATAGCTTTATGGCTTGAGATGACAGTGATTGATTTTAATGGTTTGGTTGCTTGAATTCGCATAATAGGTTGGTTAGGAATATGAAAGCTAACAACCTTACGAAAATAATTAATTTTTGCATGATGAGTAGTTAACCAATCAATCCCTAGAATCACATCAAATGCAAGTATTTTTAATGAAATAAGATCGACAGGTAATGTGAGGGTACCGATTTGAACCAAACAAGACTTATAAACAGTGGATGTAATGAAGGTTTCTCCCAACGGAGTTTCCACAGATAAGTCAAAATCTAATTTCTCCGAAGTCAAATTTAATCGTTGAGCGCAAATAAGAGAAATAAAAGAATGGGTAGAACCGGTATCAAATAAGGTATAGACTTCGTTAGAGTTTATGATAAGCTTACCCGTGATGACCTCGTTCGGGTTCCTTGCTTTCTGGGAGGTCACAACAAACGCTCTCCCATGAACTACTTGTTTTGAGTTGTCTGGGAAGGTATTTTGTGTCACCGTTCCAACTGGACTTGTCTTCGGTGCACGACAAAATCAGGCTAGGTGACCTTCTCTTCCACAATTATAACACGCTTTGGATGGCATCGCGCAGTTTGGGCTGATATGTCCCTCCCCTCCGCATTTGAAGCATATGATAGATGGTCGTTCTCCTTCCTTAACCACGGGTGCTGATGCTGACGTCTTTCCATCATTGTTGAATCTCCTCTTCTTGAAATGTCCATTTTTATTGTCTTAGCAATGATTACCACCGAAGTTGTTACCATTTCTGGAATGTTGATTCCCTCCACGTTTGTTGTCACCGCTTCGATGATCGTTACCACTGGTATTTTCATTCTGCCGGCTGCTTTCTCTTGGTTGCGTTGACTCGTTATCACGCTCCAATAACTGAGCTCTATTTACAACATCTGAATACAAACACAGTTTATGAGAAATAAGATATTGACGTATCTCCGGTTTCAAACCTCTTAAAAACATTCGCGTCATTCTCTCCTCATTATCAACCAAGTGAGACGCAAACCAGGACAACTCAGCAAACTTAGCTTCGTACTGTGACACGGTCATATTGTTCTGCTCTAACTTGATGAACTCTACATCTTTCATGTGACGAATACTTTCGGGAAAGTACTTGTCGTTGAATAGTTCTGGAACTTCTCCCAAGACATCTTGGTCGCGTCGGTTTGAGTACGTTTTATAGATTCCCACCATGTCTCTCTTCACGCAACATAAAAGGTGGCAAAAGGGAACTTTTGCTCCTCGGAGTATCCCAAGACATCAAATATTTTGGTGATCTGCTTTATCCGTCTCACTTGCCTTTAAGTGGTTTTAGTTCTCCATAAACTCCGGTGGTCCCAACTCCTTGAACTATTTAGCGGTGACCGTCCGAGAGTTGTCAGTGTTTCCACCTGCATTTTGGATGAGAGTCTCTCTTGCTGATGTTGTATGCAATTGCAGAAAAGCTCCTAAACATTCCGTCGTTAAATCATTTGGTTTGGTGTTGTTGTTCACGAGGATTATTGCCTTCCTGATGCACATTATCCTGGGTTTTGATTTGTGGTGACTCAATGGTCTCCTGTGCTCCATTGATATTCTCAACATTCTCCGATGTCATTTTCAGAAACTGCCACAAAACAAGGGTTAATTATCATATCACATATTATCCCTATACTCTGACCGACCAATTAAATAACAAATAAACTTAGGTAGGTCATACTAGCAAAGGAATTCCCCGTCTCTCCCCTCCTAGTTCTAGTCTCACATCTTAGCCGGGGATCATATCCCTAAGCTTTGATACCAACTGTGACGCCCCCAAAATAGGTATACATCACCCATCTTGAGTCGCCAAATACATGGTACACAATACAAATAAAAACTTAATTATACAACATGAGCTGTGAGTTTTAATACAAATATTGTCTTAGAGGCAATATACAAAAACTCAATGGGGTCCTCATTACATTTATTATCACACTATTTCATGTAATAGTGAGGACTACTAATGTTAACATCCGACCGTCACTCCGCTCCCGACTAGTCCTTACTACGTTCTCATTTCACAAGAGAAACAATGAAAACAAAAAGGGTGAGCTCAACTAGCCCAAAGAAGAAATATTATGACTAAGATAATGCGAATAATTTATCATTAGCCTTCAACAAAGGTTAAACTAATAAAATATAACAAACATCAAGTTTAACTGCAGTGAACAAGCAATCCATTAAAAGAGTCAAGTAGAGAATAAAATCTACTATCTTCTATGATTTAAAAGGTTTTCATTACTTTTATCACGAGACTCGACAATAAATAATCCACATCATCCACCGCACTACTGGCCAGGATATTCATTAGTATCACGACCATAAATTTTCCATGACTACGGGCCAAAGATATTCGTGTATTCATCAATGGTCATGATCATGCCAACAATTGTCCATCAATGCACTACTGACGAATGAGGATTTTTACCACATCATTTGTAACATTACGATTAAGTGATTATATCTTAGAATAATCATTTGGTCATAATCATACCAAGTCCATTTATGCACTACTGAGCCACGAGATGACTTTCAACATATTATAAACATGAGGATGATGACAATTCAATAAAACAAGTTCAAGAATAAATTTTAAATATTTAAAAGTTAATTTATCCTGAACTCAATAACGTCCAAATTGTCAACATAATACTGCTTTGTGGAGTAAAATTCAAGAATGCTCAGAAGAAAATTTTCATGAAAAGATACTGGATGAAGTGCAAATATCAAGGATATTCCACTAATTTCATGGAGTATAGAAGTCAAAACTTTAACCAACTGAGTATAATAAAGAATGGAATAACAAAAGAAATCACCAGGCATTCGATAGACCGCACAAACAGGTTATTCCAACAGAATAATAAATAACGGAACCAGGTCATGCGTAAACGCACAGACAGGATGTTCCAACAGAATGATAAATAATGGAACCAGGTCATGCGTAAAGCACAAACAGGATGTTTCAACAGAATAATAAAGAACGGAACCAGGTCATGCGTGAAACACGGACAAGATATTCCAACAGAATGATAAAGAACGGAATAATAACAGAAATCACCATGCATGCGGTACTTCGCATAGACGGGTTATGTGACAACCCCAAAATAAGTCCATTCCATCCAACCCATTCTGAGTCGTCAAATACATGGTATAGAAAACAACTATAACTTTATTACAACAATTGTCGTGCAAAATACAACAACACATATGTTGTGAGTTTGGATACAAATATATACCAACTGTGACTCTCATCCCAACCTCGATAAAGACGTCACAATGACACCTTACATAAAGGTATAGTCAAAACCTGTTTTAGAAATTAGAATCTTTGGGAAGTGCTCAAGAAACCTTCGTATATGGGGAGGCCATGCGCCTAGGTTATTATAGATATCATATGGCCACGTAATTATCCTTGGTTGATTGATAGACCCCAAAGAAAAACGAGAAGATTACTATCATATACTTTCCAATGGTGAGTCTTCTCTTGACATATCATTATCTCCACTGTCTCTAATTGAGAGTTATACTTCAAACAAGCACCCAGATTATATAGGTAGTGCTCGTAAATATACTCAGCAAGTGGATGTGCACAACCTTGTTTTATGATGACACGAGGTTGTATGTCATTAGACATCTTGTATGATAGTGGCAAAACACCCTTCCAACGTTGGGTTTGCCTCACCCTATATGATTCACCAAATATAACTACTAAAAGATGTATACAACACACTTGTCTATACTGTTTAGGGAGAACTTCACAACTAGAGACCAATCGCTCTATTCCTTGTTACCCCGCTTCGACCCAAATTACACTCTTATTACCTCGAAAGGAATTGTGAAGCAAAAGGGTGATCACAACTAGCCCAAAGAAAGAATATCATGACTAAAGATGATTAAATTATCAATAGCCTTCATCAAGAATAAATCGTAGATTTAGAACATATATGGTAGATGATAAAACTTTTCAACCATAGTTCCAAATGAACGAAGCAATCCATTAAGAAGAGTCGAATAGACCATAAAGTCTATTATCTTCTCCACATTAAAAAGTCCACCAACAATGTTTTATCCCTATAACATTAATCAATGGCCTTTTCCACAATTATATGAATAACTCATAATCATAATTGTAATTCTAAATTCCTCTTTGCATCCAGATTTAAGATAATTTTCAAAGACATGTCTTTACCTGAAACATCAAAGATCATGGTTATACCTGAAAGACCCCAACTTTTATAAATAAAGATGAATTTTCTATAAATATTATTTTCGAATATTATGGAATAAATTTGATATAATGTTATAGTTGTGGGTAATATTTATAAATTTTGCAAAAGTAAGCAAGTTGTTATAAAATATTCGTTTGGTCTAGGGAATATTCTTTTTTTTGGGAATATTAGTACGACCGCTCAATCATTGGTGGACCCCACAACGGAAGTATTATCGTAGTTAGAAAATGACAAAATTATTTTTCTATAAAAATAACGACAGAGGTGTTACCATTAAAACTGTTGAACTACCCAAAGAGTAAAAGTACAAAGATGTCTGGCGTGAGTTGTATAGTAGCACACGATATTGATTATTGATGCTTACGTGAGAAGTCACTCACCTATGCTCAATTATTATTACAAGAATTGTTGTATCATATCTCTTATATTATTGATTCAATTATTGTCACGATATCATCAGTATAATATGTTATAGTATTAAATCAATAATTGAGACGACAAGTTATAAATGATTAATAATTGTTGAAAGATTAATATGTGTTGATTAAAATAAAATGATTTGTGGTAATATTTATTCAATCCTTGATGTATATAAAGAGTCTGGTTATGAGACGTTTGGGGTAAGTTTGATTATTTTATGGGGGCCCATATGTCATCATCTAAGAGTCTCTTCATCAATAAGTAATTACCTTCACGATAGTAATTACCTTTGTGAATAGTAATCACCTTCGTCAATAGTAATTACCTTTACCGACGTCCGAACCACTTGTCGTTTCACATTACAGCGTCCGAACCACTTGTCGCTTTCACATTACAAAAGGCGTCGAACCACTTGTCGTTTCATATTACAAAGGCCAAACCACTTTTCTTTTCACATCACCAAATCGTCCGAGCCACTTGCCTTTTTACATGGCGGTGCTAAGCTAGAAATCTTCTATAAATAGAGGCCTAGTGCTTCATTGTTTTTCACGACTTCATTCAAGCTATAGAGAGAGAAAGTATAGAGAGAATAAGAGAGAAAGAAGAAGAGTATTTTGTTACTACACTATCGCAAAGATTCAATCTCCTACTAAAAGTAAGGGGTGTTATTCTTTCTTATTCAAGAAGAGAACTATTGTTGTTCCATTGATTATTATTCATTGGAATAACTTTGTATACGGGTTTACCCTATACTTTGGTGACATTCTTCTATTATTACATTGGAACATCCTCGTCATGTGTTTTTTGCACCGGACTGGTTCCGCTCTTTATTATTATTCTATTGGAACATCCGATGCATGTTTTTTACACGGACTGGTTCCGCTCTTATTATTATTCTCGCTGGAACATCTTGTGCATGTGTTTTTTTACACCGACTGGTTCCGCTTTATTATTATTATTCTCATTGGAATCATCACATGCATGCGTTTCTTTTACGGACCGGTTCCATTCTTTATTATTCTGTTGGAATATCCTCGTGCATGCGTTTTGGCCGACTGGTTCCGTTATTTATTATTCTCGTTGGAATAACTTTATCTGTGTGGCCTATCGCATGCATGGTGATTTCTTTTGTTATTCCATTATTTATTATACCCAAATTGGTTAAAACTTTGACTTCTATACTCCATGAAATTAGTGGAATATCCTTGATATTTGCGCTTCATCCAATATTCTTTTCATGGAAATATTCTTCTCAAGATTCTTGAATTTTACTCTACAAAGCAAAGATCATCGTTGACAGTTTTGGATGTTATTGGTTCCTAGATAAATTAATTCTTGAACTTGTTTTATTGAATTCTTATATCATTGTCATCATCCTCATGTTTATATTATGTTGAAAGTCATCTGTGGCTGTAGTGCATAGATGGACTTGGTATGATTATGACGAGAAGACTATTCGGTAATCACGACCGTAATGTTACAAATGATGTGGTAAAATCCTCGATGGCTCGTAGTTCATTGATGGACGGTTGTTGGCATGATCATGACCATTAATGAATACACAAATATTCTTGGCCCGTAGTGCATGAATAATTGTGGTCGTGATACTAAAGAATATCCTCGCCAGAGTAGTGGGGGTGATTCGATGATGTGGAATATTTATTAAAGCCGAGTCTCAGCTATAACAATGATGAAAATCTTTTAAATCATAAAAGATAGTAGATTTTATTTTCTACTTGACTCTTTTAATGGATTGCTGGTTCCGTTGTAGTTAAACTTGATGTTCATTATATTTTATCGCTTTAACATTTGTTGTGAAGCTAATGATAATTTATTCTGCATTATCTTAGTCATAATATTTCTGACTGAGCTAGTTGAGCTCACCCTTTCTTTCACTATTCTCTTCAGGAAATGAGAATATAGCTGGGATGAGTCGGGGAATGGAGTAATGGTCCAGAGGATAGCATTAGTAGTCCTCATTATTCTGTGAAATAGTGTGATAATAATTGTAAGGAGGACTCCTTTTGAGTTTGTATAATCTCTAGTAGACAATATTTGTATTCAAACTCACAGTTTATGTCGTATTGTACACGACAGTTATATTAGTAAGTTGTATTTAAATTTTGTACCATGTATCTGACTACCCAAGATGGGTGATATATACCTAATTTTGGGGGCGTCACAGTTGGAATCAGAGCTTAGGGATATGATCCCTGGCTAAGATGTGAGAATAGTACTAGGAGGGGAGAGACGGGGAATACCTTCGCTAGTATGACCTACCTAAGTTTATGTGCTATTTTGTTGGTCGGGTCGTAATATAGGGATAATATGTTACATGTCAATTAAACTTTTGTTTTGTGGCGATGTCTGAAAATGACATCCGAGAATGTTGAGAATAAGAATGGAGCACAAAGATCGTTGATTCACCACATATCAATAATCGTGGATAATGTGCATCGTGAAGGCGATAATCCTCATGCAAACAACAACACCGACCAAATGATGAATGATCAAATGTTCGGAGGCTTTATGCATTCATGCAACAAAGAAAGCGAGAGCGACTCCTCGTCCAAAAACGTAGGTGGAAACACGGAAAACTCTCGGTGGCCACACCGCTAAACAGCTTCAAGGAGCTGGGACCACCGAGTTTAAGGGAGAGCCAAAACCACTTCGCGGAAGCATGGATAAAGCAGATTACCAAGATATTTGATGTCTTGGGATGCTCCGAGGAGCAAAAGGTTCCTTCACGCCTTTATGTTGCGCGAGAGGCGACATCTTGGTGGGAATCGGTAAAACATACTCAACTCTTTGTCTTGAAGATATCTTGGGAGAAGTTCCAGAGTCGCTTCAACGACAAATACTTTCCTGAAAGTATTCGCCATACATGAAGGAGGTGGAGTTTATCAAGTTGGAACAAAACAATATGACCGTATCAATACGAGGTAAAAATTGTGAAGTTATCACGGTTTTCATATCCCACTTGGTGGATAATGAAGAGAGAATAATGGCGCGAATGTTTTTAAGAGGTTTGAAGTCGAGAATACGCCAACATCTTATTTCTCATAAACCGTGTTTGTATTCAGATTTTATAAATAGGGCCTCGATTAGTGGAGCGCGATAACGAGTCAACGCAACTAAAAGAGAGCGGCCAAAGAAAATTATAATACTAGCTGTGAGAGTAGTCATCGAGCGGTGACAACAAGCGTGAGAGAATCAATGTGCCGAGATATGGTAACCACTTCGGTGGTAATCGTGGCCAAAACAATAAGAATGGACATTTCAAGAAAAGGAGATTCAACAATGATTGAAAGACGCCAAAGACCAAAGACCCGTTGTTAAGGAAGGAGAAAGACCACCTATCATATGCTTCAAATGCGGAGGAGAGGGACACATCATCAAAATCATACCATGCATGTCATTCAAAGCATGTTATAATTATGGAAGAGAAGGTCACTTAGCTCGATTTTGTCGCCATCAAGACAAATTCACTAGGATGGAGGCACCAGGTCACCCGTAAAAGTCAAACCGTAGTAGTGCAAGGGAGAGCGTTTGTTGTGACCTCCCGAGAGCAAGGAACCCGAATGAGGTCATCACGGGTAAGCTTATCATAAACTCTAATGAAGTCTATACTTTATTTGATACCTGGGTTCTACCCATTCTTTTATTTCTCCTACTTGCGCTCATCGATTAAATTTGACTACGGAGAAATTAGACTTTGACTTATCTCGTGGAAACTCCGTTGGAGAAACCTTCATTACATCCACTCGCTTATAAGTCTTGTTTGGTTCAAATCGGTACCCTCACATTACTGTCAATCTTATTTCATTAAAAATACTTGCATTTGATGTGATTCTAGGATTGATTGGTTAACTACTTATCATGCAAAAATTGATTGTTTTCGTAAGGTTGTTAGCTTTCATATTCCTAACCAACCTATTATGCGAATTCAAGCGACCAAACCATTAAAATCAATCACGGTCATCTCAAGCCATAAAGCTATTCGCTTATTGAAAAAGCGGATGTCAAGCTTTCTTAGCTCATGTCACGATTTAAACAAAAATACGCCGGTTTGAGCGATATTTCTATTGTTAATAAATTTCTGACGTATTCCCCAAAGAACTTCCCTGGCCTACCCCAGAAAGCATGAAATTGAATTTTGTATCGACCTTGAACCCGGTGCAAAACCTATTTCCAAAGCCCCATATCGAATGGCTCCTATTGAACTTCAAGAGTTAAAGACCCAACCGCAAGAATTGTTAGACATCGGCTTTATTCGTCCCTAGTACTTCTCCTTGGGGTGCTCCTGCTCTATTCGTGAAGAAGAAAGATGGAAGTATGCGACTTTGTATTGATTATCGGGAGTTGAATCATGTCACCATCAAAAATAGGTATCCATTGCCACGTATTGATGACTGTTTGACCCAATTACCGTAAGGAGCCAAATTCTATTCAAAGATTGATCTTCGTTCCGGATATCACCAATTGAAGATTAGAACCGCGACATTCCAAAGACGGCTTTGTAAATTGATGCGGGCATTATGAATTCTAGTCATGTCCTTTGGATTGACTAATGCTCCTACCGCCTTCATGGATATGATGAACCGAGTATTCAAGGAATATTTGGATCACTTTGTGGTCGCCTTTATTGATGACATCCTTATTTATTCCAAAAGCCGTGAAGATCATGAGCAACACTTGAGGTCGACACTCCAAAAGCTTCGTGAATATAAGCTTTATGCCAAGTTGAAGAAATGCGAGTTCGGCTTGAAGAAGTAGCATTCCTTGAGCACGTGGTATCAAGTCATGGAATATCTGCTGACCCAAAGAAAGATTGAAGCTATTCAAAGTCGGGAACAACCTAAATCGATGGACCAAGTCGTAGATTTCTCGCTTTAGTTTGGTTATTATCGGAGATTCGTGGAAGGATTTTCTCGAATCGCTACTCCATCGACTCAAATTGACTCGAAAAGATACAAAGTTCGGTTGGAGCGAAGAATATGAGAAGAGTTTTCAAGAACTCAAGTGGAGACTTATTTCAAAGACTGCTCGACAATACCATCCGCCTTTGAGGGATTTATCATCTACAGTGATGCTTCTTGCAAAGGGTGGGATGTGTTCTTATGCAACATGGAAAAGTTATAGCCTATGCCTCGCGACAACTCAAAGAATATGAGAGGAATTATCCTACTCATGATCTAGAGTTAAGCATTTATTGTCTTCTTTACTTTAAAATTTGGAGGCATTACTTGTATGAGGAGAAAGTGGAGATCTTTACGATCATAAAAGCCTCAAATATTTCTTCACTCAAAAGGAACTCAACATGCGACAACGACGTTGTCTTGAACTATTGAAAGATTATGATCATACCATCCAATACCATCCTCGAAAAAGCGAACGTAGTAGTAATTTATCGAATTGAGTAAGATCATATGCAAGTCGAAAGTGCGATATTGTCAACGCAAAGGCCCATTTTATGTGACTTGCAAAGGATGGAGATAGAGTTAAAGACTCAGGACGCATGTGATGATAGCGAGTATAAGAGTAGAACCGACTTTAATCGATAAAGTTAAAGTCGCTTCAAGCTACTGGACACGGAGCCGATGCGTATGAGGAAGAAAGTGCAAGAAGGTGCTATATCGCGGAAGCAAGAATCGATGAAGAAGGAATACTTGAGTCAACTCCGGACTTTGTGTTCCTAACGACCTCGATTTAAAGTATAATATCATGATGGAGGCGCACAACACACCATTTGTAATCCATCTCGGGAGTACCAAAATGTATCATGATATTCGGCCATACATTTTGGTGGAGCAATATGAAGAGAGATATAGTGTTGTTTATCTCAAGGTGTCTAACTTGTCAACCGCTTAAAAGCGAGCATCAAGTACCAAAAGGTCCATTGCAACCACTTGAAATTCCGTAATGGAAGTGGGAGCACATTACCATGGATTTCGTTCTGGGTCTTCCTAAGGTTTCTCAAGGCATAGATGCGATTTGGGTCATTGTTGATAGATTGACCAAGTCCGCTTCATTTCTTACCGATACGAGAAACTTATACACTTGAACGCCTTACTCGTATGTATATAAACGAGATTGTAAGATCGCATGGTATGTCGATATCCATAGTTTCGATCGAGACCCAAGATTCACTTCACGATTTTGGGTTAGTTTGCAAAAAGCTATGGGCACAGACTTACGATTTAGCTCGGCATATCATCCTCGCATTTTACGGATAACGGAGAGGACTATTCAAACTCTTGAAGATCTATTAAGACTCGTGTCCTTGATTTCAAGGAAGTTGGGATAAGTTCTTACCATTGGTGGAGTTTTCCTACAACAACAGCTTATCAAGCAAGTATTGGCATGGCTCCATTCAAGCGTTGTATGGAAGAAAGTGTCGTTCTCCAAATCTTTGAGATGAGGTGGGTGAAGCAACGTTGTTGGGACCGGAGTTGGTACATATGACTACGGAAAAGATTCAAACGATCCGACAACGTATAAAAATCTCACAAAATCGACAAAAGAGTTATGTTGATCTTCATCGAAAGGACGTGGAATTTGATATAGGAGATCATGTGTTGTTAAGAGTCGCTCCATGGAAAGGAGTTACAAGATTTGAAAAGAGAGGAAAACTTAATCCTCGATTCATCGGTCCATTTTTAATCCTCGATCGAGTAGGAACTGTGGCCTATAGACTCACTTTACCGCCAAGTATGTCTCGTGTTCATAACATTTTTCACATATCCATGTTACGTAAATATGTGAAAGACCCGAACCACATTATTGAGTTAGAACCGGACGAAATAGCGAAAGATTTGACGTATGAAGAGGTTCCTGTTCAAATCTTGGATAAGAAGGAACATATTCTACGCTCCAAGGTTATACCTCAAGTCAAAGTTTTGTGGAGGAACCACGATGTTGAGGAAATGACTTGGGAGTTAGAATCTGAAATAAAATCAAGGTATCCTTACCTCTTCGACATATCAGGTACATACCCTAATTTCGAGGGCGAAATTTCATAAGAAGGGGAGGTTGTAAGACCCCAACTTTTATAAATAAAGATGAATTTTCTATAAATATTATTTTTGAATATTATGGAATAAATTTGATATAATGTTATAGTTGTGGATAATATTTATAAATTTTGCAAAGTAAGCAAGTTGTTATAAAATATTCGTTTGGTCGGGGAATATTCTTTTTGTTGGGGAATATTAGATTTGACGGCTCAATCATTAATGGACCCCATAATAAGTAAGTATTGTCGTAGTTAGAAAACGCACAAAATTATCTTTCTATTAAAATAACTAGAGAGGTGTTACCGTTAAAACCGCTGAACTACCCTAAGAGTAAAAGTATAATAATACGCTGTAGTTGTATAAGTAGCACGATATTGATTATTGATGCTTACGTGAGAAGTCACTCACCTATGCTCAATTATTACATCAAAGATAATTGTCTTTGATCATATCTCTTATATTATTGATTCAATGATTATCACATAGATTTCATTATAATATGTTATAGTATTAAATCAATAATTGAGATGACAAGTTATAAATGATTAATAATTGTTGAAAGATTAAATATGTGTTGATTAAAAATAAAATGATTTGTGGTAATATTTATTCAATCCTTGATGTATATAAAGAGTCTCATATGAGACGTTTGGGGTAAGTTTGATTATTTTATGGGGCCCATATGTCATCATCTAAGAGTCTCTTCACAATAGTAATTACCTTCACAATAGTAATTACCTTTGTGAATAGTAATTACATTCGCCAATAGTAATTACCTTTACCGTAAGTCGAACAACTTATCGCTTTCACATTACAAAAGCGCCGAACCACTTGTCGTTTCACATTACAAAAGGCCGAACCACTTGTCGCTTTCACATTACAAAGCCATCGAACCACTTGTCGTTTCACATTACAAAAGGCCAAACCACTTTTCTTTTCACATCACCAATCGCTCGAGCCACTTGCTTTTTCACATGGCGGTCTTAAGCTAGAAATCTTCTATAAATAGAGGCCTAGTGCTTCATTATTTTTCACTTAATTCATTCAAGCTATAGAGAGAGAAAGTATAGAGAGAATAAGAGAGAAAGAAGAAGAGTATTTTGTTACTACACTACTGCAAAGATTCAATCTCCTACTAAAAGTAAGGGGTGTTATTCTTTCTTATTCAAGAAGAGAACTGTTGTTATTCCATTGCTTATTATTCTCGCTTTGGAATAACTTTTATAATGTGGTTTACCCTATACTTGGTGACATTCTTCTATTATTCATTGGAACATCCTCATCACATGTTTTTTACATCGACCTGAGTTCCGCCTCTTTATTATTATTCTATTGGAACATCCTGGCCTCAGGTGTTTTACATCTGACCGGTTCCGCCTTTTATTATTATTCCATTGGAACATCTTGTTCGCATGTGTTTTACACCTTGACACGGTTCCGCTTTTTATTATTATTCTGCTGGAACATCCTCACATCTCATGCGTTTTTACGCCGGACCGGGTTCCATTCTTTATTATTCTGTTGGAATATCCTCGTCTGCATGCGTTTTACGCCGACCTGAATTCCGTTATTTATTATTCTGCTGAATAACTCGCTGTCAAGGGTCTATATCGCATGCATGGTGATTTCTTTTGTTATTCCATTCTTTATTATACCCAAATAAGTTAAAACTTTGACTTCTATACTCCATGAAATTAGTGGAATATCCTTGATATTTGCGCTTTCATCCAAAGATTCTTTCATGGAAATATTCTTCTCAAGATTCTTGAATTTTACTCTACAAAGCAAAGATCATCGTTGACAGTTTGGATGTTATTGGTTCCTAGATAAATTAATTCTTGAACTTGTTTTATTGAATTCTTATATCATTGTCATCATCCTCATGTTTATATTATGTTGAAAGTCATCTGTATGGCACGTAGTGCATAGATGGACTTGGTATGATTATGACCGAGACTATTCGGTGTAATCATGACCGTAATGTTACAAATGATGTGGTAAAAATCCTCGATGGCCCGTAGTTCATTGATGGATGAGTTGTTGGCATGATCATGACCATTAATGAATACACAAATATTCTTGGCCCGTAGTGCATGAATAATTGTGGTCGTGATACTAAAGAATATCCTCGGTAGTAGTGCGAGGGGTGATTCGATGATGTGGAATATTTATTAAAGTTTGAGTCTCAAATTTATAACAATGATGAAAAATCTTTTAAATCATAAAAGATAGTAGATTTTATTTTCTACTTGACTCTTTTAATGGATTCATTGGATTCCATTGTAGTTAAACTTGATGTTCATTATATTTTATCGCTTTAACATCATTGTTGAAAGCTAATGATAATTTATTCTCGCATTATCTTAGTCATAATATTTCGATCGAGCTAGTTGAGCTCACCCTTTCTTTCACCGCTCTCTCTTGAAATGAGAATATAGCTAGGACGAGCCTGGGGAATGGAGTAATGGTTCGAGGAGGATAGCATTAGTAGTCCTCACTATTCTCCGTGAAATAGTGTGATAATAATTGTAATGAGGACTCCTTTTGAGTTTGTATAATCTCTAGTAGACAATATTTGTATTCAAACTCACGCTTTATATGTATTATTATACGACAGCTTATATTAGTAAGTTGTATTTAAATTCTATACCATGTATCTGACTACCCAAGATGGGTGATATATACCTAATTTTGGGGGCGTCACAATACCAAATCACAGTTCCTGTTTATAATCATACTAACAATTTCATCTTTGCACTACGGGTCAAAGATATTCATCAATAAATCATCTTTGCACTACAGGCCAAAGATATTCAACAACAGGTCATCTTTACACTACGGACCAAAGATATTCATCAATAATTCATCTTTGCACTACAGGCCAAAGATATTCCTCAACAGTTCATATTTGCACTACAGGCCAAATATATTCATCAACAGTTCATATTTACACTACGTGCCAAATATATTAATATCTCAAAGAAATATATAATCATTTCGAATTTATATAAACAATAATTATAACCATGTTGATCATTTCACCTTTGCAGACTTAAGCTAAAGATATTGAATTATAAATTCAATGGTCATGATCATACCAGGTCAACAATTCAACTTTGCAGACCATCGGCAAAGAGAACCCATAGTCATGATCATACCAATAATCTACCTATCTTTACACTCAAGTCAAAGAGAAATTAATATCATCATTAGAGTTATAAAAATGTTATATATGATAATAAAAATAATATAATCAACATATAGATTTAATCTCAAGACTAATATTCATAACTCAACTATAATTTGGTTAGAAAAAGAAACCAATTTTGTCATGAATAGTAACTCATGAATAGTAACCCATGAATAGTAACTTCGTGAATAGTAACTCATGAACAGTAAACTCGACACAAAAAGGTAGAAATTCCACAATAAAATCTATACCAATATTTCTGTATAATGATATTGAAATAACATTTCTTAAACTTACAAATAATTTATTTTAATTGTTTACACTTTACTAAATAATGCATTTAATCATCCTAAAATTCCAAACTCATAAGATTTCATCACCAATAACAAAAACCCTCATAAAAATCAGATATACCTCATATAGATTCTCAAGCCATAAAATCCTATTTTCCAATTTTCTTACTTCACATAACATATTTAATTCATTTACTCATAACTAGTCCATTTTCATGAAAAATACCAAATCAGTCCCAAAAATATTTCTTTTTCGAGAGATTTAGCGTAATATAGTCCCATATTGAACATATATTTTTCTCGAAATTTTTAAAATTCATTTACTATTTTTCATATGGCCAAAACCGCTTGAATATTTAGACATTTATCATAAATTGTACTTTTATCCAAAAATTCAAAATTCACAGAGTACACGATATTATATAGATGTACTCCCAATAAAAATTTCATCAATTTTGGAGTTAACCACAAGGAGTTATAAGCGGTTACTTTTAAAATAGTCTTTTCTCATAAAATTCACAACTCTTAATCTATACATCCAAAAAATCACCATTTTTAGACACAATCAATAAAACTCATCAAAATATCATTTTATATTTTTCTAGAATTTTCTAAAGGTCAGAAAAATTACGAAACTGAAAAATATAACAACCCTTAAAATCCCTTACTATCCCTTACCTCAAAAGAAAAGACTTACATTGGATATCTGGATATATTACGTCAAGAAAACTTGCAACCGATGAATAGCAACTCACCAAGTATCTAAATACTCACAAAATACACTCAATAATCTAGAGAGAAAAGAGAGAAAACTTATGAATTCGGTGTGATTTTCAAATCTAACTTAGCCTCTCTATTTATAGAAAAAATGTTAAGACGTCAAGGCAGACTTGACCTGCTACTTGATGGCTTTACCTGCTACTATTCCACCCACCAAAAATTATCCATCTTCCTCAACAACCAAAAGTGGGGCCCACCCATTTTTTAGAATTTTCCACCAAAATTATTTATAAACCTAATTTTCGAATCAGTCACCTCTTAAAATTCATAACAAATCATTCGTTCATTTTAACGGTTCAAAATTTGTGAACATCTACTCAACTTATATATGTATAACATATCCAAAAATCACAACGATCCAACTACGATTAAAAATTATAACTCACACAATAAAGCTGTAAGAACACTGATATGATCTTTTAATACCTCCACTCCAACAAAATACTGATAAAATACCTCAACATTAATTCCTTCATTTATAACCACAGAAATAAATCCATCATTTATATCCACATCAAATAAATATTTTATTATCATATAAATCAATAATTAATTATTCACAAATAATATTACGTAATCACATTTATACAACCAGTACATGCTCCTCGTGAAAGAGGGGCTTTCCAATAAGAATTTCTCCTTATCGGCTCGCAATTAAGTGACCAAACCTCTCCTTGACAGAACTTTCTAGACATTGCCAATAATGCTATTTAATAATATTATTCAAATAATATGTATTATTGATCCGATAATGGGAAATATTGTCAATGATAATTATTGAACAACAATAATTTAAAATATCAACACAACAATTATTGAACCAATAAAATAAAATATTGAGCGAAGAATTATCGTAACAATTATTGAGTAGTGCCTTTCTTACGTAAGAATCAATAATTCAACAATACCGCAATACCGGTAATGCTCTTTGTGTAACTACGCCAGACATCAGTATTTTAACCACCGTATTCCAACAAAGGTTAATGGTAACAACTACGCCTAGATTATTTATAAAAACTCAATTTTTGTCGTTATCTTCATCCGATACGGTTATTCGATTATGGGCCCACAATGGTCATACTGTTGTAAATTTAATATTCTCCGACGCAAAAGAATATTCCACGACCAAACAAATATTCCCCGACAACAATAAGTATTTTATAGCCACTTGCTTATTTTGAAAAAAATTCATATATCACCCTTACCTTTGCTTTTTATCAATTTAACCATTTACTGAATAGTAATTATAAGAAAAATTGAATACTTTTATTTCATAAAATTCGGGGTCTTACAGGTTATTTCAACATAATGATAAATAATGGAATAACAGAAGAATTTCACCAAGTATAGGGTAGCCCGCGTATACAGGTTATTCCAACAGAATAATAAAGAATGGAATAACATAATTTCTCTTCATGAATACAAAAGAAACAATACCCCCTACCTTAGAAAGAAGAGTACTGGATATAGAAGTAGTGAAGTAGCAGAACACTTTTCTTTTTTCTCTCTGTAGTTTCTCTCTCTAGAGTTTCATCAATGAATTCGTAAGAAATAATGAAGGAATGAGCTTCTATTTATAGAAGAATGGACTGCATAGTAACTAATTCATGAACGGTCCAGATTTAAAACAAAATCTTTTAAATAAAATATAATATATTCTATTTATAATCTAATAAAATGAATAACTTTATAAAAGTATTTTGTTTTATATAAAAAGATTTCACTACGCAAAATACTATGCAGTAATTTTATGCAACACTATGCATAATAAAATATAATATATTATAAGTATTGTCTAATAAAATAAATAACTTTATAAAAGTATTCATTTTTATATATAAAAGATTTTACTACGCAAAACTTTATGCATAATTAAATATTATATATTCTATTTATAGTCTAATAAAACGAATAACTTTATAAAAGTATTCGCTTTTATATAAAAAAGTTTTTCTGCTTTTATTACATTAATAATACTAATAAAACAAACTTTATCACCATTTTATAATTCACAATATTAATCGACCGTGTCGCTCCTAGTGAAGAGGTGCTTTCCAATAAGGATTTCTCCTCATCGGGCATCGCTGCAATTAGGTGACCAAACCTCTCCTCGATGTAACTTCTGACATCGTTAATATTGCAAATAATAATATTAATAACTTTGTCGCCTCAATTATTGATTTAATAATATATAAAATATTGACAATAATTGAATCAAATAACACGAGATACTATGCAAAGAATTATCAGAAAGTAATAATTGAACAAAATCGAGTGACTTCTCACGTAAGCATCAATAATCAATACCGTGTGCTACTATACAACCACGCCAGACATCGCATTTTTTAACACCGGTGTTTCAACAGCTTAACGGTAAAAACTTCACCAGTTATTTTTATAAAGTATTTTTGTCATTTTCTCAATCCGACAATAATTCCGTTGTGGGGTCCACCAAGGATTGTGCCATTGTACGAATATTCCCTGTTAAAACGAATATTATATAACAACTTGCGTACTTTGCAAAATTAATAAATATTACCCACAACAATAACATTTATATCAAATCCACACCATAATATTCAAAAAAATTATTTCGAGAAAATTAAATCTTTTTTCATAAAATCGGGGTCTCACAAAAAAGTTGAAGCTTTCACGCGTAGCAGGTGGCCGGAGGTGTCGTCGGAGATGGTGGTCAGAGGCGATGGTTGGAATCCGGCTAGGTGGTGGTGTTAAGAAATATAATGAATACAGAAAAAATTAGGACCAAGGATTGACACGGGTAGTCCCTGTCCTTAAGGTGTTTATTGCCCCTTACCACTAAGGTTTGCTAAAGGCTACTAGCAATATACCTTCAGGATTAATGTCAGCCTATTTGTTCTTAAGTGATAGCAACTCACTTTCTGAACCTCTAATTTATGCTTCTTTGTAAAGATGATTAGATTGAAGAAGATGGAGATAGACACTATTCAGTTTTGTAACTGAAAAATAAATTAAGCATTATTTACAAAGTAAATAATATAATAATCACATATCAGTTACAAAACTTATTTATATCCCATAATGATTAAACATAAAACTGTTTAAACATTATTGAAGTTTAATAATCTGGTTCAAGTGCAAAGTTCGCCTAAAGCGCCAATGCGACTTTGCGACCTGAACTCGCACAACGGCCCCCGGGTCGTGGGGGGTGATGATTTGCACCATGTCATTGTGACCAACTCTAAGCCTTTTCTTTAGTACCACTAGTGAATTAAATTATTCCACATATACTTATAAAGTATTAAATAGTTTTATCCCTACTCAATGTGGGACTTAAAGAAAATAGTTTTCTTAAACAACAATGAACCTTTTCATGTACTTCACTTTGGATATAATTAAAACATAATATATAATTCCTACTTGAATCATATATTACTCTCTATTAATCTCCTTGTCATAGACTATCAAATGCACTTTTAATTTTATATAAATTCAATCAATTAATGGATCTAAATTAATCTCCAAATTGATCAAAACCCATAAAGGAAAAGGTGCAATTAACAGGTGGTGTGGACGGAGTGATGAGGTGAGGGAGTTTTAGTGAGAGAGAGGGAATGAGGGTGACTGTGAGAGAGAGGGAATGAGAGGGTGAGTGACGAGAGGAGGCGTTGGAGAAAACATTCTAATTAGGTTTTTAATCATTATTCTCGACGGAATTCCGTCGAGGTTAGTTCAGTCGACTTTAACATACTTTCGACGAACTATTTCGTCGAGGATAACGTACATATTTCGTCGAGTTTATACTCGCGCTGGCGGGATAGCTTGGCGTCAAGGAGGAGGGCTTAATTTCGACAGATGTTTGTCGAGGATACATTAAAGTCGACTGATTTAATATCGACGAAATATTCAGTCGGTCTTAGCTTAAACTCGACTGAATGTGTTCAGTCGATCTTACTTCCATCGGAAATAACCTGTTTTCTTGTAGTGATTGATGTATATTACAGATGATTTCATGTAAAAATGAATTAATATAAATACCATCAAAAATAATATATTGCATGTACAGTGAATGTGTTGAACATATTGAAATGTCTCATCGGCGTTAAGAAACAGATTTCACTAAAGCTTCTCTCGAACATACAAAAATTGTACACATTTCAGATTTGTATGTTTTTTTTTGGTAATTTTGAATAAATTGGTTTTGAATGAGCGGAATAGTGCAAATAGCAAAGGATTTTCGTTCATCGCAACGGATTCTAGGGAGGAGTTCGGGACATTATTGAGAGTATTGCCTTTTTGAGGTGTTCTTTAGATATGAAAGATTGAATCATGGATACATATTCATCCAATGAGAAATATTATACAGTATTAGATTTCACAAAAATTAATAATATATGATTCATATTGTTCATACTGAAATTTATAACACACGAGTCATATTGAATGTACTGAAAAGAAATATAAATTTATTCATATTCAGAAATTCCTTAACATGTTGAATAGTTATATATTATAACAATAAATAAATAGGTTGTGCGGAATTAAAATTTATAGCATAACAACATAATTACTTTATTCTATACAATATAGCGTAATCATGCTCTGATATCAGATGTTAAATAATTTTATCGGAACGTGTTGTTGCATAGAATAGAATCAATTACATACTTACATGAATTGAGAGAAGACATCTTGTATGTATCGCGCTTCCGTTGCGCTTAAGGGTGAAAGTATTCAATTGTCTCTCTCAATCTTAGGATGGATATATAGGTGTGTATAGAATTCTTGGACGACAACTGTGACCAAACCCTAACTGTTTTATTTATAGAATAGCTTAGGGTCATAAACGTCCATCAAGATTATAAAACCTCTAGGACTCATTATGCCAAATACTATTAAGAATATTATTTATAGGCCACATAATTAATTATCAAACTCATAAATAAAGTGATTAAATTAATACAATATGTAAGCTCAATAATTACTTATACAAATAGTAGAGGCCACCTAAAGAATAAATATTCTAACAGTATCTCCACCTCTAAAACAGTATCGAAGACGTAGTAGATCCAGAACGGGATTGAAGACGAAGAAGGGGAGGATGAGGAATTAATCTGATCACAAGAAGCAGCCATGGCTGATAATAAATATGAAATAATTGTGATATATATTCAAAGAAAGACTTGAGAGAGGATAGAAAGAGCAAGTGCAACAGAGATTTTAATGTGGGAATGGAGATAAAATGATAATTACTCTTTAGAAATGATTTTTTTGTATTTTATTTCATGTTTATATTATTTGTGGAAAAGTCTTCAGAGTTACAGTACTTACTTTCAAGTGGAAAGGAGTGGCATATATATTAATGCTGGATTTTTACATTTCTTTTCAACAATTATCTTTGTTTGGCTTAAATACAATTTCAACCTTTAAATTTTTTGAATTTGGAAACTTAAATTATAATTTTCAATTTTAAGATATTAACTTTAATGTCCCTGAATATTTACATATAAAAAAAAAAATTACCACCGATTTTAGCATGTCTTATTGGAATAAGCTGCCACGTGAATCAAAATGAAGTGTAATTTAGTTTTTAAAGATATATATCGTTTATATTGAGTCCAATTGTTCTACTTGTTTTTTCCCTTTCATTTAGACACTAATCGTGCATGTGCCTAAAACTTTATATTTTTGTAAAAATATTTAGAAGTGAAATTACTTGAAATACCCTAAATCACTTGGATCAATTATGACACACATGGGAAGGATGGAGGTAGAGGGCAGCATAGGCACTTGACTATTGACACTTTTTTTATATATATAGGTAAACTCAAATGGCAGAATTTATAAGTTAGTAAATTAAATGGGCTATATTAATAAAAAAAGTTAAACTTGGTGGAAAAAAGAGAAAATTTCATTATAATCTAATTCTTTAAAGTATGCTTACGGCTTACAGAAAGTTAGAGATGGTCGATGACTCATAGACTTGAAAAAAAATTAGTTAAAATCCGCTCCTGCTAAAAAAAAATTCTAAATCTGCCCCCTGAAAGCCAAAAAGTTATATTTATTAAAATTTGAAACATTTAGGTTGAATTTCTAACGCTTGCATTTGAAGACAGATTAATGTTTAAAAACTTCCTCCGATTACTGGATACCTTGCGCAAAATGTACATCCATTCAAGTGGTGCCTCTTTTGGCTTGTCCCTCTTGTTTCCTTTACATTTCCCCATCATATCATAAGCAGGTTAAGCTGGCCTGCCCTTTATTTTATTGAAGTCCTTCGTGGTGGGGCTGCTGTGTCTTCAGGGCCGTTCCTCAAATTTTGGTAGCTCAAGACGAAGAATAAAAATGATTCTTTTGGAAACATTGTTTTTGCCCAAAAAAGGTAAAGATTAAATAAATAAAAAGTACAAGTTGTATATAAAAAAGTGTTTTTCCGAATCTTAAAATATAATAATTCGACTATAGCAGAACTTTGACTACAACAAAACATATGATAATATATTCATTGAAAGATACTTCTTATAGTATTCTTAGAGCCAAAATCTTCAATCAAATATATGATAATATATTCATTGAAAGATACTTCTGATCGGGGGCTCAGGACGGTCGACCCTCCCGCCTGTGCTCAAGAATGGCTCAGTGTGTCTTTATCTTGTTTAAAAAATATCAAGGCAATATCAGCTATGCCTGGTTAATTTAATCCAAGTACAAGTTCCCCTTTATTTTTTTTATTTTTCTTTTCTTTTTTTTGATAAAACAGCCCCAAGACATGTCTATACTTTTTTTGCATGTCTGTAGAACAGAGAATGGGGTTGCTCGTGCATTAGTTGAGCTTGAGCTTGCTGAGATTTTTGAATTTTCGATTCCTGTTTTTTTGTTGGAAAGGTGCACATCCTAGTTTTCATCCTTTGGTTGTTTCGGACAATTTGAAGTATAACTTCCCCTTGAATATATACACTTTAATTTCTTCATGATGATTAGTAATTTACCACAAATGTAAAAGAAACTCAAGTTTTATGTCCAATTCTTTTGCAACTAATTTTTTTAATGAATGGAAAAGAAAAAAAATGGAAACTTGGCTTATACTCTTGCCAAATTTTTCCATTCAAAAATGGACGGATTTGGTTGAAAAACTAAATAATATGATATCATCTTTTATAGTCCCTATTATATCATCTAGATTATAAACATAATAAAATTAACATAAGGGTAACTTAGCAACTTAAATGTAAAATTTTAAAAAAAAATCTTTTTTCTTTATGAAGTCAACAACAATATGAAAGAAATATACAAGTTCCCTATAGATTTAAGATTGAATATTGCAAACAATCTCATAGATATTAAAGAATAACATAAAGTAAATGGCACACAATATACTTTTTTTTTTTACAAAACCTTGAAATAAGAACAGGGAATAATTCACATTGATAAGTGAATCGAATTATAAAAACATTAGAGTTGAGGTGATACCTCATTCCGTCCCAAATTGAAACTCGAAACTCGAGAACATATATATTTTTAAAAAATAGACAAAAATATATATACTTGCATAGTTCTTCAGCACGAGCAATGAAAAGGAGGCCTTCATGATAACCACACACCCAAATCTGAATAGATATATGTCTTCACTATTAATGTCAATCAAACCTCCTTCATGGAGAAATGATCATGAAAGAACATAGATTGAAAAAAATAAAACTAGGAGAAATAAAACTCCATAAAATGAGAAAATAAGAACAATTAAATAAAAGAACGTAAGAAAAAACTTGGAAGAGCGTCTCTTTTGTGTTGATCAGAGACCCTCCTCGTATCTAAAATATGCATGGAGGCTAAGGTTTTTTGTAGAGAGAAAAGAGAGAACAGAGGAGAAGATTTGACGGCCAACACACGATATACTTAAGTTCACTAAATTGTTGTTTGTCATGCTTAGACCTGGCAATTTAAGTTGAAAATAATATAGTTAACCAAAATCATTTAGATTTATTGGGTTGATTAACTACATTTTAGGTGATGAATTGGTTTGGTTTTCGACTCATATTATTTTTACAAATATGGGTTGGATCTAGTATAACTAGTTTTGACTCATATTAGTCTATAATAGCTTTTTGTATTGGGAATTGTTAAATCCATTAACACTTTTTTATTTTATTAACAAAAGTGTCATTATTTGTAGATGTATAGCGATTTGAAAAAAACCGTCATTATAGGATCTATAGCGACACTTTTGTTAATAAATAACATTTTTGTCAATATTTAACAATTCCGCTTGTATATTTTGTAGAGCTAATACATCAACATGTATGCATTATTACACTACATTCTTATATAACACATGTACATTATTCATATTACATTATATACATATTACATACTTTTTGTAATTTATACATTTGCAATTATTTATAAAATCAATTCACTAATTATGAAATTAATTCATAATAAAGTTAACACTTTAAGTGTAACGAACTACTAATTTAAATAATTAATATCTCATCCCTTAATTAATTAAAATAACTCATTTAAATTATACAATTTATATTATATAATTTAATTTAATTTCCTCTTTCTCTCCATAAATTATTTTATAATATATTATATAATTTAAATTAAATACCCCCACCCCTACCCCTCACCCTCCAAAAAAAAATATTTATTGATTACGCATACACCTCCACCCCCACTCCCACCTCACCCCCCAAAAAAAATATTTATTGATTATGTATACACCCCCACTCTCACCCTAAATTTAAAAACAAACAAGACTATTGAGATTAATATTTTTATCCCAAGGATGCCTAAGAGTAAAATAAAAATCAAAGAAATAAAATGTTAATGAAAACTCTCAAAATGAGCTGGAGATGATATCTTCGACAACAAATTCTACAATTTATACTTCGGCAACAAACTCTCTACACCCTCCCCCAACCCCCCACCCCCACCCCCCACCCCCAGGGATGAAACCAACTCATGGCTGTAGGGGGCAATGGCCCCCCAAGATCTAGATTTTTTTTGTTGCTAACACTACAAGAAAATCGAGGCTATAGCGATGATGCCGCCAACCGTCGCTATAGATAAAAAGACCGTCATTATAAGATATAAGCGACGGTCGTGACCTCGTCATATAAGCCGTCATTGAAACCTATAAATGACGGTCTTTTAGCTTATAATGACGGTCGACTGTCATTAGAAAACTCCACAAAACGCTTGAAGGTTTTTGGCCGGTCGAAAAAATGGATATACTGACGCGGCCCAATGGCCGTCGCTATAGAAGATTTTAGCGCGAATGGTTGTGAGCTCTTTGCTGACGATCGTGAATCGTCCCTATAGTGAGATTTGGTTGTGCTTTCTTTCATGACGGTACGGTAATGTAGTCAAGCTATATAGTGATATCTTTGCGCCAAAAGATTTTAGCTTTAGCAAAGGTCATGACCGTCGCTATATCTTCCCCAAATTTTTAAAAAACATGCTGTTTTTATACAATAATATTTATTTATTTTTACCTGTTAAGAAACATAACTACATTCAACCATCCAATCTGAATATAACATTTACTACTAAAAGAACAAAACAAATAAAGTCTATTAATGTATAATATCATCTAAATATACATAATCATCCAAAATACTGTTACTATGTATCAAAACAGTACACAACCAGTAGCACATTTAACATATTTTCAGTATCACATCTAACAAATTTTCATCAAAAATAGTGTTACATCTAACAAATTTCCAGCAGCACATGTAACATATCTCTAGCAGCACGAGACATGTCACGGGTCCTCTATAAGATTATTTGATCCACTAATATCATCATTATCTCCTTCTGTGTATCGATCCTACAAATTAATTATCAAGTGAACTTGTTAATCCATAAAAACAGAATGATAGCCCCAAAAATTTAAGTATAAGTGAAGTGAGAGAGCAACACCTGATTGTTGGAATGAGCATTTAGAAATGATGAATTCTTCATAAATTCTGTCATCGTTGATAATAGTTCATCCGCTTTCCTTGCAGTATCGTCTCCTTTTTCCCGAACCTCTTTCAACTCAGCTTTCAATTCCTGATTCTCACGTTGTACCTCATTATTTGTGTCACGAGGCCCCTAAGTGTTTGTAGTTGTGGCACCAACTCCACCTTGTCGAAGTCTACCATGTCGCTCTGGTCCAAGAACTTGTGCAAGTATATCATTCCGTCCTGTACTACTGCTTTCACCGGTCGACTCCTGAGTCTTCTTTAACTCAATAATTTTTTTCTGTGAAAATATAAACAAAATAGGAATTTAAAGAGTTAACGGTCCCATTCTCTACTATCATAAACAAAATAGGAATTTAAAGAGAACACCACATGTATAATTTGAAATTCAAACAAGCTTAAGAATGTTAGTATTTCTTTAAAAATAATTTATTTTAAATACAGGTAACTTATGTTTATTTGTTCATAGAAATATATATCTAATAAGTGCTATTTTCATATTTCATGCCCACCTATATATATAAGAATAAAAAATATGTCGGCCTTCCTTTCCTAAGAGAAATTGGCCAGTTAAAGGCCTCATGAACTCATCAACAATTGTAAACAAATATAAGAATAAAATAATAATTTAATCATTAAAAGAATAAAATATTATACTAAAAAAATCGCAATAAAAACATGTCAATTTTTGTTGTGTATGAACATATCAAACAGTTATATTCGATCACATATATGTTCATATTAATTTATATACTATGTCATTGTGTTTAATCAACAACATACAGAATGATGAAGTAAACATGCAATATGCAATGATGTAGTATGTAAAAGGAAGAATACATTCAAGGAATGCATTTCAATATGTCCCCTTATAAAATACTCTCCCTCTATTTCAACACAGTGGTTTAAATTCATGTAAATGAATGCTCTAAAACAAACCCACACACACATACAGGGATAAAGAGTTAAAAAATCCCATTGTTTGAGGATTGATAAATACGAACCACATTCGAGGATGCTCCCGGTAAAATTGAGTTATCACTTCGAGTGTGGGACTGTATATACATATCCGCTCGATCAATCTCTTTTTTATTTATTTGGTACAACAAATAAAATAAAAAATAGTACATAATTCAGGAAATACTCTATTTATAGAAGTCTAATACATGATTAACGATAAAAAAATATTGAAATAACATCAAATAATACCAATTCATGCTTCTTTTTTGGAATTGATTTAGTGCCCAACGTATGACCTACCAACAATTTTTTCCGATTTTCACATTTTTTTTGTTGCTATATCCTGCATTGCATGTATTTATAAATTAATAATAATATATAACAATAAGTAAGAATTAATAATACATAAATTAGAATAAACACACCTCATGCATCATCATTAAGCCAATAATCAACCAACGCAAATTTTCATTGATTAGGATTTACTCGATCATTGTTGATAGTATTATTATCGATTTGGCACTACCACCAGTGCACAAAATTATTACTCTTTAAGTTGGATTTCCAATCTCTCCACCTATTGTTCATGATAGCCATTAGTTTTCTCTTAGCATTGGGGTGATCTGTGGTAAATTGTAAGACCCCAACTTTTTAATGAATAAAATCAAATTTCCTTTATTTTTTATTGTGAATAATAAGGTATTAATTTGATATAATACTTTGATTATGGGTGAAATGTGAAAATTTTGTAAAATAAGTAAGTGGTTATAAAATATTCATTTTGTCGGTGGAATATTCTTTCCGCTTGGGAATATTCGCATTTACTGCCAAGTAGCCCAATTATGGGCCCCATAACGGATAAATTCATTTATGAAGAAAACGACAAAATTGAATAACGACGTAGTTGTTACCAATTAAGATCGTTGGAATACCCGTTGGTTAAAATACGATGTACGCGCGTGGTTGCATAATAAAGACACCAGTATTGCACAAGATTGTTGAATTATTGATCCTTACGTAAGAATGCACTACTCAATAATTGTCACGGTGAATTATCGCTCAATATTTTATTTTATTGATTCAATAATTGTCAAGTTGATATTTTATATTCTTGTTGTTCAATAATTATCACTGCACAGTATCTCCATTATCACATCAATAATTCATATGATTTGAATAATATTATTAGATAGAATTATTGGCAATGTCTAGAAAGTTCTGTCAAGGAGAGGTTTGGTCACCTAATTGCGCGTCAGTAAGGAGAAATCCTTATCGAAAGCCCCTCTTCCTGGGGAATGTTTGGTTGTCATAAATGTGATTCTGTAATATTATTTGTGAATAATTAATTATTGATTCATATGATAAGGAAATATTTATTTTATGTGGATATAAATGATGGATTTATTTATGTGGTTATTAATGAAGGAATTAATGTTGAGATGTTTTATCAGTATTTTGTCGGATTGGAAGTATTTAAAAATCATCCGTTTGTGAATTTCGGGTATTTTTTTGTTTGGAATTTGGAAAAACTCAAGCTACAAAGTTGTAGAGAATTCGATTTCGTGTTGAATGGACATAAAATCCGTATTTTTCTGATAAACGGGCTATTTTCTATGAATTATTAAAGTTTCTGATTATTGTTTAAATCATAAAATATTTTTGAAAATTCTAGAATTGGTTGGTGAGAAATGTGCACAATTGAATTTCAAATGTGATGGGTGGCAATAGTAACAGGTAAAGCCATCGTAAAGCGAAGTTAGTCTTCATATGGCGTTCTAAGCATTTTCCTATAAATAGGTGCTTCGTTAGAATTGAAAATCACACCGTAATTCATAAGTTTTCTCTTTCTCTCTCTATATTATCGAAATTCTTCATGAGTATTTTGATACTTTAAGTGTTGCTATCTGGTGCAAGTTCCTTCAAAGACTATATCCAGATTCCAAACCCGTAAGTATTATCTTTTGAGGTAAGGGATGTTATTTTCTTCGTAAGTGATATTATTTCTTCAATATCATTATCGCCAAATATTGGTTGGAACTTTTATCAAATTTAGAACTTTTCATGTCTGGGGTTACTTATTCATGAGTTACTATTCATGAGTTACTATTCATGAGTACTATTCACGTAAGCATGATGATTTTTCTTGTGGAATTTCTATCTTTTGGTGTTGAGTTACTATTCACGATACTCAGACTATTCACCAAAAATAAAATTTTCTTCTTTTGTCCAAGATGTCTATTATGGTTACTATCTTTGATTGTATCCATGTTTTGATCTTTATTCTTGAATTTTACTTCGAAATTGGTTATTACGGAGTATTATTGATCTTGGATAAACTGTAATACAAATCCCGAATATTTGATCTTTTATTTCACTGAATTCATTTTCTTTAATATATTTTTCATCATCCTCACCCCTAAATGATGATATTCTTCAATATCTTTGGCTTTGTAGTGCAAAGATGAATGATTAATCGATGAATATCTTTGGCACGTAGTGCAAAGATGAATGATTACCTAATGAATATCTTTGCCCGTAGTGCAAAAGATGAATGTGTATTGAGATGAATACGACCCAACCGGTGATATAAATGAATATCTTTGGCCTGTAGTGCAAAGATGAATATTTGATTCAAGATGTATATTGATTGATGTTACAGGGATAAAATATTGATGATGAAATTTTAAATCTTAGAAGATAGTAGAATTCTTTCTCTACTTGACTCTTCTAATAGATTGTTTATTCCGCTGCAGTTGTTGATCTAAAACTTGTTGTCAATTATATTTTATCAGATTTTTCCCTGTTGAAGACTAATGATAATTTGTTGTATATTATCTTAGTCATAATATTTTCTTACTGGGCTAGTTGAGCTCACCCTTTCTTTCACTATTCTCTTCAAGAAATGAGAATATAGCTGGGACTAGTCGGGAATGGATTGACGGTCTAAATGGTTGCATTAGTAGTCCTCACTATTCTGTGAAATAGCGTATCAATAATTGTAATGAGGACCCCTTTTGAGTTTTTATACTATCTATTAGACAATAGTTGTATTTAAACTCACAGTATATGTGTTGTCGTATTTTGCACAAAAATTGTATTACTGAAGTTGTATTTGTTTTTGTACCATGTATTTGGCGACTAAGAATGGGTTGGATGGAATGGACCTATTTTGGGGTCGTCACAGTTGGTATCAAAGCTTAGGAATATGATCCCTGGCTGAGATGTGAGATAAGAACTAGGAGGGGAGAGACGGGGAATTCCTTCGCTAGTATGACCTGACTAAGTTTATTTAGTATTTATTTGGTCGGTCAGAGTATAAGGATAATATGTTGTGTGACAACCCCAAAATAGGTCCATTCCATCCAACCCATTCTGAGTCGCCAAATATATGGTACAGAAAACAACTACAACTTTATTACAACAATTATCGTACAAAATACAACAACACATATGCTGTGAGTTTGGATACAAATATATACCAAATGTGACACGTGTCCCAACCGTGGACAAAGACCTCACAAAGACACCTTACATAAAGGTATAGTCAAAAACCTGCTTTTAGAAACTAAAATCTTTGGGAAGTGCTCAAGGAAACATTCGTATACATGGGAGGCCATGCGTCCAGGTTATGATAGATATCATATGGCCACGTAAATTATCCTTGGTTGACCCAATAGACCCCAAAAGAAAAACAAGAAGATTACTATCATATTATTCCCAATGGTAAGTCTTCTCTTGACATATCATTATCTCCATTGTCTCTAATTGAGAATTATACTTCAAACAAACACCAAGATTATATAGGTAATGCTCGTATATATACTCAGCAAGTGGATGAGCATATCCCTGTCTTATGATGATACGAGGTTGTATGTCATTAGACATCTTGTATGATAGTGACAAAACACCCTTCCAACATTGGGTTTGCCTCACCCTCAATAGCTATAGACCACCGTTATATTCCCCTGTTATCCCCCACTCGACCCAGCTACACTTTTATTACCTGAAAGGAATTGTGAAGCAAAAGGGTGAGCACAACTAGCTCAGTAAAGAATATCATGACTAAAGATAATTAAATTATCAATAGCCTTCATCAGTAATAAATCAGAGATTTAGAACATATGGTAGATGATAAAATTTCAAACCATAATTGCAGTGAACGAGCGATCCTTTAGAAGAGTCAAATAGACTATGAAGTCTATTATCTTCTCCATGTTAAAAATCCACCAACAATGTTTTATCCCTGTAACATCAATCAACAATTCTGGTCCACAATCATATGAATAACTCATAATCATAATTGTAGTTCTAAATTCCTCTTCTCATCCAGGACGAAGATAATTTTCATCACCTATCTTTACCTGAAACATCAAAGATCATGGTTACACCAAATCACATTTCCTGTTCATAATCATACTAATAACTTCATCTTTGCACTACGGCCAAAGATATTCATTTGTATCACCAGTTGGTCATGTTCATCTCAACACCTGTTCATCTTTGCACTACTGGCCAAAGATATTCAACAACATGTCATCTTTGCACTACGGGCCAAAGATATTCATCAACAATTCATCTTTGCACTACAGGCCAAAGATATTCCTCAACAGTTCATATTTGCACTACAGGCCAAATATATTCATCAACAGTTCATATTTGCACTACAGGCCAAATATATTATTATCTCAAAGAAATATATAATCATTTCAGAATTTATATAAACAATAATTATAACCATGTTGATCATTTCACCTTTGCACTTAAGCTAAAGATATTCAATTATAAATTCAATGGTCACGATCATACCAGTCAACAATTCAACTTTGCACTACTGGCCAAAGAGAACCCATAGTCATGATCATACCAAAAATCTACTCATCTTTACACTCAAGTCAAAGAGAAATATAATCATTAGGGGTTATAAAAATGTTATATATGATAATAAAAATAATATGATCAACATACAGTTTTAATCTCAAGAGTAATATTCATAAATCAACTATAATTTTGTTAGAAAAAGAAACCAATTTTGTCATGAATAGTAACTCATGAATAGTAATCCATAAATAGTTACTTATGAATAGTAACTCGTGAATAGTAACTCATGAATAGTAAACCCGACACAAAAAGATAGAAATTCCACAATAAAATCTATACCAATATTTCGGTATAATGATATTGAAATAACATTTCTTAAACTTATAAATAATTTATTTTAATTGTTTACACTTTACTAAATAATGCATTTAATCATTCTAAAATGCCAAACTCGCAAGATTTCTTCACCAATAACCAAAACCCTCTTAAAAAATCTGCATATAACTCGTGTATGATTTTCAAGCCATAAAATCATATTTTCTAATTTTCTTACTTCACATAACATATTTAATTCATTTACTCATAACTAGTCCATTTTCATGAAAAATACCAAATCAGTTTCAAAAATATAGTCCCATATTGAACATATATTTTTCTCAGAATTTTTAAAATTCATTTACTATTTTTCATATGGCCAAAATTGCAGAATATTTAGACATTTATCATAAATTGTAATTTTATCCAAAAATTTCGAAATTCACAGAGTACACTGATATTATATAGATGTACTCCTAATAAAAATTTTATCAATTTTGGAGTTAACCACAAGGAGTTATAAGCAGTTACTTTTAAAATAGTATTTTCTCATAAAATTCATAACTCTTAATATATATATCCAAAAATCAACATTTTTGGACACAATCAATAAAACTCATCAAAATATCATTTCAGATTTTTTCAGAATTTTTGAAGGTCTGAAAAGTTACGAAACATGAAAAACATAACAACCCTTAAAATCCCTTACTATCCCTTACCTCAAAAGAGCAGCACTTCTGACTGGATATCGGATATGACGCTGAAGGAAACTTGCACTGATGAATATCAACTCACCAAGTATCTAAATACTCACAAAATACACTCAATAATCTAGAGAGAAAAGAGAAAACTTATGAATTCGGTGTGATTTTCAATTCTAACTTAGCCCTCTATTTATAGGAAAATGTTAAGACGCAAGAAGCGCACTTGACTCGACCACTACGATGTCTTTACCTACTACTATTTCACCCACCAAAAATCAGCCATCTCTGCCAACAACCAAGAAGTGGGGTCCACTCAATTCTAAAATTTTCCACCAAAACCTAATTTAAAATCAATCGCCACCTCTTAAAATTCATAACAAATTATACGCTCATTTTTAATTGTTCAAAATTTGTGGACATATACTCAACTTATATATGTATAACATATCCAAAAATTACAACGATCCAACGGTTTGATTAAATATTATAACTCACACAATAAAGTCAGTAAGAACGATTTGATCTTTTAATACCTCCGACCCGATAAAATACTGATAAAATACCTCAACATTAATTCCTTCATTTATAACCACATAAATAAATCCATCATTTATATCAACATCAAATAAATATTTTCTTATCATATAAATCAATAATTAATTATTCACAAATAATATTACAGAATCACAATAATGACAACCAAGCAGTTCCTAGGAAAGAGGGGGCTTTCCAATAAGAATTTTTCCTTACTGGCACGCAATTAGGTGACCAAACCTCTCCTTGACAGAACTTTCTAGACATTGCCAATAATGCTATCTAATAATATTATTCAAATAATATGAATTATTGATCCGATAATGGAAAATCATGCGATGATAATTATTGAAACAACAATAATATAAAATATCAACGCAGTAATTATTGAATCAATAAAATATTGAACAGTAATTACTGTAACAATTATTGAGTAGTGCCTTCTTACGTAAGAATCAATAATTTAAAAATATTGTGCAATGCCCTGTGCTACTGTTCAATAACGCATATTACTGTATTTTAACCACCGGATATTCCAACAGTGTTAACGGTAACAACTACGCCGTTATTTATAAAAACTCAATTTTTGTCGTTTTTTTCATCCGACAGTTATTCGTTATGGGGCCCACAAATAGCTACGCCGTCGTACGAATATTCCCCGACAGAAAGAATATTTCACGACCAAACGAAAATTTCCCGACAACAATGAATATTTTATAACCACTTGCGTATTTTAAAAAAATTCATATATCACCCCTAACTTTAACCTTTTATCAATTTAACCATTTACTGAATAGTTATTATAAGAAAATTGAATATTTTTATTTCATAAAATTCGGGATCTTACAATCTCCAATCTCCCCTCCTTATGAAATTTCGTCCCCAAAATTTACGTACTTGGTATTTCGAAAAGTTGAGAATACGTTGCTTTCATTTCAGATTCCATCTTCCCTGTCATCATGATTTCTCCATTGCTCATCTCCTGTAATAACTTCATTTGGGTTCTTCACTTGTTGGGAAGTCATGACAACCGCTATCCCTTGAACTACTTGGCTTTGACTTGTCTGGGGCAGCATTTGGTGTCATTACTACCGTTGGAATATACTTTTCTATAGGACATATTCCTCCCTCAACTGCCTCGTCGTACTCCTGATTCATGATCTGAATCACCAATCTTCGATCCATATCAAATTCAGGTTGACCGCTCTGTACAGGGTACCTCTAATAAACTCTCCTCAGGTACCTCTTCTTCCTCACTCTCAGCTGTTACCTCTGCGACTATCTCGGGTGCAACTATCAATTCTTCACTCACCACATGGATATCTCTAATTCCTTCTTCGTCTAACATCACATTATCATGGTTAGTGATTAGAGGTATCCCAATGTCTCATTCACTCCATTGTTAGCATTCTCAAATGCCATTCTCAAATCCTGCCATAAAACAAGGGTTAATTAAACAAATTAACATATCACATAATATCCATATATTATGACCAACCAACAATTTAAGCTTAAGTAGGACACACTAGCGAAGGATTTACTCATATCTCCCCTCCTAGTCCTATTCACCGATCTCCGCTAGAGATCATATCCCTAAGCTCTGATACCAAATGTGACAACCCCAAAATAGGTCCATTCCATCCAACCCATTCTGAGTCGCCAAATACATGGTATAGAAAACAACTACAACTTTATTACAACAATTGTCGTATAAAAAATACAACAACACATATCTTTGTGAGTTTGGATACAAATATATACCAAATGTGACATGTCCCCAACCGTGGACATCACCTCACAATGACACCTTACATAAAGGTATAGTCAAAAACCTGCTTTTAGAAACTAAAATCTTTGGGAAGTGCTCAAGGAAACATTCGTACACGGGAGGCCACGCGTCAGGTTATGATAGATATCATATGGCCACAAATTATCCTCGGTTGACCCAATAGACACCAAAGAAAAATGAGAAGATTACTATCATATTCTTCCCAATGGTAAGTCTTCTCTCGACATATCATTATCTCCAATTGCCTCTAATTGAGAATTATACTTCAAACAAACACCAAGATTATATAGGTAGTGCTCAGATATATACTCAAAGAAGTGGATGAGCACATCCTCTGTCTTATGATGATACGAGGTTGTATGTCATAAGACATCTTGTATGATAGTGACAAAACACCCTTCCAACGTTGGGTTCGCCCTCACCCTCAACAAATATATGTAACCACCGCTCTATTCCCTTGTTATCCCCACTCGACCCAAATACACTTTTATTACCCGAAAGGAATTGTGAAGCAAAAGGGTGAGCACAACTAGCTCAAGAAAGAATATTATGACTAAAGATAATTAAATTATCAATAGCCTTCATCGATAATAAATCGTAGATTTAGAACATATGGTAGATGATAAAATTTCAACCATAGTCATGCGGTGAACGAAAGCAATCCATTAGAAGAGTCAAATAGACTATGAAGTCTATTATCTTCTCCATGTTAAAAATCCACCAACAATGTTTTATCCCTGTAACATCAATCAACAATTCTGGTTCACAATCATATGAATAACTCATAATCATAATTGTAGTTCTAAATTCCTCTTCGCATCCAGGACGAAGATAATTTTCATCACCTATCTTTACTTGAAACATCAAAGATCATGGTTACACCAAATCACATTTCCTGTTCATAATCATACTAATAACTTCATCTTTGCACTACGGCCAAAGATATTCATTTGTATCACTAGTTGGTCATGTTCATCTCAACACCTGCTCATCTTTGCACTCACGGCCAAAGATATTCAACAACATGTCATCTTTGCAGACTACGGGCCAAAGATATTCATCAACAATTCATCTTTTTGCACTACAGCCAAAGATATTCCTCAATAGCTCATATTTGCCTACATGCCAAATATATTTATCAACAGTTCATATTTGCACTACTGAAGCCAAATATATTATTATCTCAAAGAAATATATAATCATTTCAGAATTTATATAAACAATAATTATAACCATGTTGATCATTTCACCTTTGCACTTAAGCTAAAGATATTCAATTATAAATTCAATGGTCACGATCATACCAGTCAAACAATTCAACTTTGCACTATGGGCAAAGAGAACTCATAGTCATGATCATACCAAAAATCTACCCATCTTTACACTCAAGTCAAAGAGAAATATCATCATTAGGGTTATAAAAATGTTATATGTGATAATAAAAATAATATGATCAACATACAGTTTTAATCTCAAGAGTAATATTCATAAATCAACTATAATTTGGTAGAAAAAGAAACCAATTTTGTCATGAATAGTAACTCATAAATAGTAATCCATAAATAGTAACTCATGAATAGTAACTCATGAATAGTAAACCCGACACAAAAAGGTAGAAATTCCACAATAAAATCCATACCAATATTTCGGTATAATGATATTGAAATAATATTTCTTAAACTTATAAACAATTTATTTTAATTGTTTACACTTTACTAAATAATGCATTTAATCATTCTAAAATTGTAAACTCATAATATTTCATCACCAATAACCAAAACCCTCATCAAAAATCTGCATATAACTCATGTATGATTTTCAAGCCATAAAATCATATTTTCCAATTTTCTTACTTCACATAACATATTTAATTCATTTACTCATAACTAGTCCATTTTCATGAAAAATACCAAATCAGATCCAAAAATATTTCTTTTCTGGGATTTAGCAGAATATAGTCCCATATTGAACATATATTTTTCTCAGAATTTTTAAAATTCATTTACTATTTTTCATATGGCCAAAATCGCCGAATATTTAGACATTTATCATAAATTGTACTTTTATCCAAAAATTCCAAAATTCACAGAGTACACTGATATTATACAGATGTACTCCCAATAAAAATTTCATCAATTTTGGAGTTAACCACAAGGAGTTATAAGCGGTTACTTTTAAAATAGTCTTTTTTCATAAAATTCATAACTCTTAATATATATATATCCAAAAATCAACATTTTTGGACACAATCAATAAAACTCATCAAAATATCATTTCAAATTTTTTCAGAATTTTTGAAGGTCTGAAAATTTACAAAACATGAAAAACATAACAACCCTTAAAATTCCTTATTATCCCTTACCTCAAAAGAGCAGTACTTCTGACTGGATATCGGATATGACGCTGAAGGAAACTTGCACTGATGAATATCAACTCACCAAGTATCTAAATACTCACAAAATACACTCAATAATCTAGAGAGAAAAAGAGAGAAAACTTATGAATTCTGGTGTGATTTTCAATTCTAACTTAGCCCTCTATTTATAAGAACATGTTAGCACGCCGAAGCAGACTTGACCTGCTACCTGATGGCTTTATCTGCTACTATTTCACCCACCAAAAATCAGCCATCTCCCCCAACAACCAAGAGTGGGGTCCTTTCAATTCTAGAATTTTCCACCAAAACCTAATTTCCAAATCGCCACTCTTAAAATTCATAACAAATTATACGCTTCATTTTTAATTCGGTTCAAAATTTGTGGACATATACTCAACTTATATATGTATAACATATCCAAAAATTACAACGATCCAACGGTCGGATTAAATATTATAACTCACACAATAAAGTCGTAAGAACAATCGATTTTATCTTTTAATACCTCCAATCCGGCAAAATACCGATAAAATACCTCAACATTAATTCCTTCATTTATAACCACATAAATAAATCCATCATTTATATCCACATCAAATAAATATTTTCTTATCATATAAATCAATAATTAATTATTCAAAATAATATTACGTAATCACAATAATGACAACCGCACAGCCCTCAGAAAGAGGGGCTTTCCAATAAGAATTTCTCCTCTTCGCGCGCAATTAGGTGACCAAACCTCTCCTTGATGAACTTTCTAGACATTGCCAATAATGCTATCTAATAATATTATTCAAATAATATGAATTATTGATCCGATAATGGGAAATCTTGTGCGAGTTGATAATTATTGAAACAACATAATATAAAATATCAACGCAACAATTATCAATCAATAAAATATTGAATAAAGAATTACCGTAACAATTATTGAGTAGTGCCTTCTTACATAAGAATCAATAATTTAAAAATACTGTGCAATACCGTGTGCTACTATTCAATAACGCATATTACTGTATTTTAACCACCAGGTATTTCAACAGTGTTAACGGTAGTCGCTGTTATTTATAAAAATTCAATTTTTGTCGTTTTCTTCCTCCGATAGTAATTCGTTATGGGGTCCACAAATGGTCATTGCAAGCCGTATTTAATATATTCCCTACGGAAAGAATATTCCACGACCAAACGAATATTCCCCGACAACAATGAATATTTTATAACCACTTGTGTATTTTGAAAAAATTCATATATCACCCTTAACTTTAACCTTTTATCAATTTAACCATTTACTGAATAGTTATTATAAGAAAATTGAATATTTTTATTTCATAAAATTCGGGGTCTTACATGTTTCATGACTATTAACCTTTGTTTCATGGCAGTATTTAAGAATGGCAGCGGAAAATATTAACGATGGAGTGAATGAGATAGTGGAGACACCTTTAATCACCACCCAAGGGAACGTGCAACAGGAAGGCAATATTCCTCCTGTAAACAACGTTACCGAACAAATGATGAATGATGGGATGTTTAGAAGTTTTTGCGATTCATGCAAAACCGCATTTATGGAGACTCCGCACAAAATACGGGTGGAAATGCTAGCGATGCGCTTGTCATCACAAACAAGCAAGAGTTCAAAGAGTTGGGACCACCGAATTTAAGGGAAAGCCGGATCCGATCACGGCGAAAATGTGGGTCAAACAAATTACCAAGATATTTGATGTCTTGGGATGCACGAGAGAAACGAAGGTTCCATTCGCCACCTTTATGTTCCGGTGAGGCGACTCTTTGTGGGAGTTTGTAGGCGTACCACCGATGAAGATAGGCATGTCTTGGGAAACGTTTCAGAAACTATTCAATGACAAGTACTTTCCTGAAACTATTCTTCATATGAAGGAGGTTGAGTTCATCAAGCTGAAGCAAAACAATATGAACGTGTCGCAGTACGAAGCTTAGTTTGCGGAGTTATCTCGATTTGTATCCCATTTGGTTGATAATGAGGAACGAATGACACGAATGTTTCTGCGAGGTTTGAAACCCAAAATACGTCAATACCTCATTTCTCACAAACTTTGTTTATACTCAAATGTTGTGAATAGGGCTCGATTAGTGGAGCGCGATAATGAGCCAAATTTCAACCGAAGGATAACGAGCAACAACACGATAATAATCGTCATTTGGCAAATCGGCCATCGGAACAATGATAACCATCGTGGAGGAAATTATCATGCCGAAATGGTAACCACTTGATGGTAATCATGGCCAAGATAATAGAAGAAATGATTCAAGTGGAAATTTTAAGAAGAGAAGATTTAACGATGGCGAAGAAGACGCGTAAACAACAACACCAAAGACCAACAACAAATTCTAGGGGAGAGAAACTAAGTCGCCGCTAGATGCTACTGAGATCACGGAGAGGAGGGACATATAAGTCCAAACTGTTCACAGATTTCCAAGAAATGTTTTAGTTGTGGAAAAGATGGTGGCACCAAAGGAGGATACGGACAAAAAGAAGTCGGTGGTTTCAGGAAGAGAGTTTTTCGATACTTCTCAAAAAGCGAGTGACCCGAACGAAGTTAGCACGGGATAGTTAATTATAAATTTTTGCGAATTCTATACCTTATTAGATACCGGTTCTACCAATTCTTTTATCTCTCTTGTTTGTGCTCAACGTTTAAATCTGACTCCGAAGAAGTTAGATTTTGACTTATTGGTTGAAACTCCGTTAGGAGAAACCTTCATTACATGTGCTATCCAAGTCTTGGATGAGAGTCACAGTTTTTAAATGATATTTCTATTGTTAATAAATCTCCTGACGTATTCTTGAAGGACTTCTTAGCCTACCCCTAGAGTGTGAAATCAAATTTTGTATTCACCCCAATACAAAACCCATTTCTAAAACCCTTAAATATTTCTTCAACCAAAACGAACGTATAATTTGCCAAAGACGTTGGCTCGAGCTGTTGAAGATTACGATCGTACCATTTAATACCATCGTGGGAAAACGAAAGTGGTAGCTGACGCGTTGAGTAGAAGATCGTATACGTTTACGAGTGCGATGTTGTTAACAAAAAAAATCCATTCTATATTACTTACAAATGATGAAGATAGAGTTAAAGACTCTAGGGACCCACGTGAAGATAACGAATATACGAGTAGAATCGACTTTAATCGATAAAGTTAAAATCGCTCAAGCTACACACTGGAGCTGATGAATATAAAGAAGAAGGTGCAAGAATGCGTTATTCTAGAAGTAAGAGTCGATGAAGAAAAGAAAGCTCAAGCCTTCGATTTATTTAAAATCCTCGATCAAGTAGGAATTGTGGCCTATAGACTCACCTTAACGCTAAGTATGCCGCGTGTTCATAAAGTTTTTCACGTATCGATGTTACGTAAATATGTGGACGACCCAAACCACATTATTGCGTTAAAACCAGACGAGATAGCCGAAGATTTAATGTACGAGGAGGTACCTGTCAAGATCTTGGATAGGAAAGAGTATGTCCTAAGCACGAAGGTTATACCACAAGTTAAGGTTTTGTGGAGAAACCATGCTATTGAAGAAATGATCTGGGAGTTGGAATCAAAAATGAAAGCGAGGTATCCTCACCTTTTCGATACACCAGGTACGTACGTCAATTTCGAGGACGAAATTTCATAAGGAGGGGAGGTTGTAAGACCCCAACTTTTTAATGAATAAAATCAAATTTCCTTTATTTTTTATTGTGAATAATAAGGTATTAATTTGATATAATACTTTGGTTATGGGTGAAATTTGAAAATTTTGCAAAATAAGCAAGTGGTTATAAAATATTCATTTTGTCAGTGGAATATTCTTTCTGTCGGAGAATATTCGTACGACGGTGCAACCAATTGTGGGCCCCATAACGGATAACGGCCGGATGAAGAAAACGACAAAATTGAATAACAGCGTAGTTGTTACCGTTAAAACTGTTGGAATACCCGGTGGTTAAAATACAGTAATACGCGTGGTTGCACAGTAGCACACGGTATTGCACAATATTGTTGAATTATTGATCCTTACGTAAGAAGGCACTACTCAATAATTGTCACAGTAGTTACTGTTCAATATTTTATTTTATTGATTCAATAATTGTTGTGTTGATATTTTATATTATTGTTGTTCAATAATTATCACTGCACAATATCTCCATTATCAGATCAATAATTCATATGATTTGAATAATATTATTAGATAGCATTATTGGCAATGTCTAGAAAGTTCTGTCAATGAGAGGTTTGGTTACCTAATTGCGCGCCAGTAAGGAGAAATCCTTATCGGAAAGGTCCCTCTTTCCTGGGAACAGCCTGGTTGTCATAAATGTGATTCTGTAATATTATTTGTGAATAATTAATTATTGATTCATATGATAAGGAAATATTTATTTTATGTGGATATAAATGATGGATTTATTTATGTGGTTATTAATGAAGGAATTAATGCTGAGATGTTTTATCAGTATTTTGTCAGATTGGAAGTATTTAAAAATCTTCCGTTTGTGGATTTCGGGTATTTTTCTGTTTGGAATTTGGAAAAAATCAAAGCTGTAAAGTTGAAGAGAATTCGATTTCGTGTGGAATAGACATAAAATTCGTATTTTTCTGATAAACGGGCTATTTTCTATGAATTATTAAAGTTTCTGATTATTGTTTAAATGATTAAACATTTTGGAAAATTCTAGAATTGGTTGGTGAGAAATGTGCTCAATTGAATTTCAAATGTGGTGGGTGGCAATAGTAACAGGTAAAGCCATCAGGTAGCAGGTTAGTCTTCTATGGTGTTCTAAACATTTTTCTATAAATAGGGTGCTTAGTTAGAATTGAAAATCACACCGTAATTCATAAGTTTTCTCTCTCTCTCTATATATCGAGCGTATTATTGTGTGTATTTTGATACTTTGAGTGTTGCTATACTCTGGTGCAAAGTTCCTTCAAAGACTATATCCAGATTCCAAATTGTAAGTATTATCTTTTTGAGGTAAGGGATGTTATTTTCTTCGTAAGTGATATTATTTCTTCAATATCATTATGCCGAAATATTGGTTGGAACTTTTTATCAAATTTGGAACTTTTCATGTCGGGGTTACTATTCATGAGTTACTATTCATGAGTTACTATTCATGAGTACTATTCACGAAGAATGATGATTTTTCTTGTGGAATTTCTATCTTTTGGTGTCGGAGTTACTATTCACGTATACGGCACTATTCACGTATACGGCACTATTCACCGAAAAATAAAATTTTCTTCTTTTTTCCAAGATGTCTATTATGGTTACTATCTTTGATTGTATCCATGTTTTGATCTTTATTCTTGAATTTTACTTCGAAATTGGTTATTATGGAGTATTATTGATCTTGGATAAACTGTAATACGAATCCCTAATATTTGATATTTTATTTCACTATATTCGTTTTCTTTAATATATTTTTCATCATCCTCAGTTCTAAATGATGATATTACTGAATATCTTTGGCCTGTAGTGCAAAGATGAATGATTAACTGATGAATATCTTTGGCCTATAGTGCAAAGATGAATGATTACCTAATGAATATCTTTTCGCCCATAGTGCAAATGAACAGTATTATTGAGATGAACATGACCAACCGGTGATACAAATGAATATCTTTGGCCTTTGTAGTGCAAAGATGAATATTTGATTCAAGATGTATATTGATTGATGTTACGAGGATAAAATATTGATGATGAACTTTTAAATCTTAGAAGATAGTAGAATTCTTTCTCTACTGACTCTTCTAATAGATTGCTTATTCCATTGCGATTGTTGATCTAAAACTTGTTGTCTATTATATTTTATCGATTTTTTCTGTTGAAGACTAATGATAATTTGTTGTATATTATCTTAGTCATAATATTTTCTTACTGGGCTAGTTGAGCTCACCCTTTCTTTCACTGTTCTCTTCAGGAAATGAGAATATAACTGGGACTAGTCGGGGAATGGATTGACGGTCTAGATGGTTGCATTAGTAGTCCTCACTATTCTTTGAAATAAGCGTATCAATAATTGTAATGAGGAACCCTTTTGAGTTTTTTATATCCATCTATTAGACAATAGTTGTATTTAAACTCACGATTATATATGTTATCGTATTTTGCACGACAATTGTATTACTGAAGTTGTATTTGTTTTTGTACCATGTATTTGGCGACTCAGAATGGGTTGGATGGAATGGACCTATTTTGGGGTCGTCACATAAATTATTTCTACAACAAACAAATTTACACATATATTAAATTACCTTCAAAGTGCTTAATGTCAAATTCTATAAAATTCTATGATTAATAACCCGAATTTCATCCCAATCCTCATCATGTTAGCCTCATCATATCGGACCATGTTGGAGTACTTATTGGAAAAATTCTCCATTCATGAAAGCAGTCACCCGAGAAAAGTGGTTAACTTATTGGCCTCTCCCCCAACAGGATGACCATTTGCATCATAAATTACTTTCTTGAGTGCATCAATATTTGACCATAACTTTGCTCCCATCGTTGGTCCACGCTTCCTCTTAGGTCGAGAACCTAAAAGAGAGAAAGAATCAAGATATATGAACTAAACATTTGACCATAGCAGTCCATATTTAGGCACAGTTTTAGCTATAAATTTACAAACAGTCCATAATATAACTCAAAAGAAAACTCATTATTATTAGAAAGCTAGGAGTATTGCAAATGCCCTGTATATAACTCCATAGGAGTATTATTAGAAAGCATACTACAGCTGTAGCCAAAGCCAAATTAGAGCATTCATAGTATTTTACCATACTGTTTGTGATAACAAGTTTCACAAATTGGCAGAAGCAGGTCGTCCACTGGAGTTCTGCAATATTAATAGTATTATTATTATTATTCCTTCATTTCTCTCGCTCTCATCTTCTCTACAGAATGTATTTGTTGTCAATTCATAACTTTTGCATTGGTTTTGTAGGCCAACAAGGCAAAGGAAAGGTTGTCTCAAGGAAGATCTAGTATAGTAGTATAGTATACAGTAGTCAGTAGTCACTAATATATAATTTGATCATAAGACACTAGTGTTAGGTTTGTAATATTCATCAACGCAATCAAATTGCAAAATTAAGCGGAAGCGTGTAAAATCAGAGTTTAAAAAAAAAAATTACAAACCATATACCCGGATCACCCTTTATGCACAATTATTAATTAAACGAAAAGATAAAGAATAAAATCATACCCTTGAAGATCGAGCTTCCTCAGGTACAAGTTCACCTCCAAATCCTTTCGCGTTCAACTTGAATCTACCGGGGTTTCGTTCCTTCCTTTGATCAACGTTAGCCACCCATATGTTTGGCCTCTAGAGGTGATCCACCAAGGAATAATAATGATTCAAGAAAAGGGTGGTTGGCTTGTGTGCATACTACTTTCAATCTCCCACTTGCACTAAAGCCAATCGTCATGGTATCTTATACTCTTCTTCTCTAAGTGACGATTATCCTACTGTTGGATAAGCTTTAGTTAATGGATATGTAATGTTGTTCTTCAGAGTCCACCATCTCTATAGTGATTTCCCATCTTTCAATGATTCTAATAATCAAATGAAAGTGCCACAACACATGTTTAGATCTAAGATGAGACTTAGGAACTATTCCTAGTTCACAGAATGAACTTTTAATCCAAACAATCAACTTGCGGCCTTCATTTATAGCTATATACTTTGTCTTTATCACTAAACCAAAGAACTCTTTCTTTGTTTGGAACCTTTCCAATTCAACGCGCACCAATCGCTCAAGGTAACCCTTTACCTTAAAGTGGATTCTTCTGTCGTCTTGGTCTGCTTCGAAAAACTTGAGTCCATTAGGCCCTCTAGTTTTAATTAAGACCCACCATGAATATGATCACATCCTTAGTGCTTGGTTAAGCACTTTAAGATGTTTTCACCGACTCATAGTGAACTTCTCCATAATATGATGATCAACATCGTGTCTCGTACATTTCATTGCATACATGATTATCACTCATGCGACCTCTCTTTTCGTGAGTCCGTGGGGACTATTAAGAGAGATACACTCCATAGCTCATCAACATGAGACATCTCTTGAGTTTGCCATGCTAAACGACTTTAGCATCAAATGAATATACGTTCCTTCAAGTTAAGTCGAGGATCCTTTTAAATCTATCTATATAGATTTGTATCCCCAATTAAGATACTCTTCCCAAATAATTTTTGGAGGAATGTTTAGACAACTTTATCTTTACTGATTGTATCATTGGTATGTAATTCCTCATCCGTAGTATATCAACATATAATACTAGAAATTTCACGACGCTCCCAATCGACCCTTTTGTACACACACTAAAGTCTTACCTCATTGAATGTAACTCGGATCATCATCTTCTATGATGTGTACCTCATCATCATCATCCATGATGAATCCATACCTCCTAGGTATCTTTGGTACTATTCAGCATTTACGATTCGGTTGTGGTACAATAGTTACATCTACGAGTTCCTCTTATTTGACTTATAGTGTTTTGTGGATCATGAACTTTTCAAGATCTATAATCCTCCCACTAGCCCTTTCAATGATAAACACTTTTATCTTAGAAGGCGTGTGTTTCGCAACAAACACCTTTTGCTAAGTAGGATTATAGAACACATGCCCTAAACTTACTTTAGGATGTCCCACAAATCATATGTCAAATTTTGTCCCAAGCTTATCCTTTGAAACCTTTTCACATAAGTTGGACAACCCCTTATCATAACATACTTAAGATTAGAATCCTCCCCCGCATCCATAACTTTTATGGAGTCTTGGGGCTGGATTTAGAGGTTACCATTTTCGTAGATATATCGACCATTTCTAGGACATGACCTGTAAGGATAATGGAATGTCGATAAAATCATTATAGACCGTATCTATGTCCAACAAGGTACGATTTTTTCTTTTCGTATACATCAATCAATTATTACAGTATTAGAGGCGTCCATTATGAGAAAACCATTTGAGATGATCCGAAAACTTATTGCACAAGTATTTATTCCTTGATCTAATCAAAGAATCTTAATACATTGCCAATTTATTTCACTTCAATTCTTTGAACCTTTCAAATAATTCACACTTGTATTTCAATAAATACATACATTCAACTCTTTGAATGATCATCTCCTTTTCTTATACTAGTTTGTTCAATTTATAAAATAATTTTCACGTAAGTCAAGTATACAAAATTTATTAAGTAATATTCCATTCTATACAAAACATTATTATTATAAATAGAACAACAATTGTTCTTAATTATAATACCAAAGATTTCATTGTCCAACAATAAAATGGAAATAATATTTTTAACAAGAACCTCGAATACAATAACAACTTATCGACTTAATAGATTTGCTCAGTAGTATTGCTAAACTATAAGTTTCTATGGCTAATATGGCAACCTTTGCTTCATTTTCCACACATAGGATTACTTATATTTGTTTAGCTTTCTACTTCGCTTGGTCCTTCATAAATCTATATTTATGATAACCAAAGTCGGATCCAATACCCAAGTAGAACCTTGACTTAAAGAAAATTTTATTTTAAATCATGAATAAATTTGTATTGTAATCGAAACTTCACTAAGCTTCTTTGGTTAGCCTCTGCAAGATGCTTCTCGCAGTTTCTTTCCAGTGTCCAGGCTTATTGTAGTGGAAGCAAACTCATTTGCTATCCGTATCAGTTTTGCTCTTATTATCCTTTGTTTACGCCTTTCTATTTACCTTCTTTGAATCGTTCTTCTTTTCAGAAGATCCTTTGGCCCCTACCAGTAAGACTTTGTTTTTCTTGGTTGGAAAGTGACTCTCAACATTTTTCAATATGTTAAGCAAATCAGCGAAGCTGATATCTAGCTTGTTCATATAAAAAATTCACAACAATTGTGAAAGGAGTCCGGGAGTGAGTGCAAGATCAAATCTTGGCTCAACTCTCCATCCATGACAAAACTCGTTGTCCTAATTGATCAATCAAATTGATAATGTTAAGGACCTTTTGTCTGTACTATAGTGCCATTGGCCATTCTAGATCGGAAGAGCTCCTTAGATATCTGATATCTATCAGTCCTACTTTTCTCACCATCAACTACTTGATGTGCAGGAATATAGTAGAAGCATCCATAGTTTCATCTTGACGCCAAAGCTCAAGTACTCATAGATGCGAGCATGATGCATTGAGCCAATCTGTGCATCATCTTGCCACTTTCTAAAAGTAGCAATGTCTTCCTCAGAGGCATTATGCGCAACCATTCTTGAGGATAGGCGTATTAAGGACATAAGATAGCTTTTCGACCATGAGAACTATTCTCAAATTCCTTAACCAATCCGCTTTAATTGGGTTCGGTTAATTTAGCATCTAATATGCTTCGCAGTGATAGTAATTTTAGACATTGTAAAATTACAGAAATGAATTTGTAATTAACAACATTTTAACACACATTCTTTTATTAATTACCAAAATAAATTAGGTCTTGTTTTAAATTGGTATCTCCCACTATTTTCTTCAAACTATATTACCTCAATTATATAGTTCGCAAAATCTAATTAAAGATTTGCTAGTGAGAATAAGGATCCCATTTCAAATGTATATAGCCTTGTGGTGACACAACAAACTATATATAAATAAATAGGTAGACAACTTTTGTCAATTACATCAACTATCAACTCTCCTTTTCTTTTTCTCTTAGATTATTTTGATCAAGTGGTGGCACATCCAAATCAAAATTATCCAAGTTAAGTCCGACCCTAGCACTCGATATATTCAAAAAAAAAAATATCATCCTTGTGGTGACACAACAAAACAATATTGTTCAATTTTCTTTATAAGCATCAAATGTGATAAATTAACATCTTAAATACTTAATACTTGCCTTGTGGTGACACAACAAACTCATATTAAATATTTAATACTCTATTAATTTTATCATGCTAGAAGGCGACGTTCGATATTCCAAATATCTTTGAACGCTTAGGACTTAATATAAAAATTGAGGGGTTTGTTATTAATTTGTCTCATCTTGTTTAGCGCACATTTACATATATATATAAAACACGCGTCATATTAATTAACATGCGAAGCATGTTTGCATAATATATATATATATATATATAGTATAAGCATGCATATATAGAATACTATATTCTACCCTTGATTGATTATGGACTTTTATTCTAGCTTGGTTCACTAGAGCCACCAAGTGAACCAAAAGGTCAAACCTAGGGTGCGCAATTAATATTTGAATATAACTATTACATTTAATTACGGCTCCATTACAAACGGGTCTTCAAGCGCTCGTTGCTCCTTGCTCCATGATCTCTAATTCTTCAAAATTAATTCTAACTATTCTATTACAAAACTATTTAAAATAGATAGAAACCTTGATCGTGATCGAGGGAAATACATAGGAGGAGATAGAATTTACATTAAGAAAAAATTAGAGAAGGCGAGGCGCGAGTCTTGCAGACCCCATTTAATAAAACCCATACATTCATGCATCCAACTAAAATAAAATCCAATCGCATTGGTCAATAGTCCATAATCAATCCCATTTATTATCATACATCATCACCATATGCATCAATAAATAACATTCATCTCATGAATAATAAACATTTAATATATATATTGATATCATTTAATGGGCAAATTTAGTTAGTATAAAATCTAATTTTGAATTAAAATAAACTCCTTTATTTTAATCCAAATTTAAATCAAAATAAAACTATTTTATTTTAATTTATCCTATTTTGAATAAAATAAACTATTTTATTTTAATCAAAATTTTAATCAAAATAAACTCCTTTATTTTAATTAATTATGGAATCCAATTCCATGTATATATATAAAAATTAAAGGAAACACGGATTATCTTTCCTATTCATAAATAAACTGTAAGACCCCAACTTTTATAAATAAAGATGAATTTTTCTATAAATATTATTTTTGAATATTATGGAATAAATTTGATATAATGTTATAGTTGTGGGTAATATTTATAAATTTTGCAAAAGTATGCAAGTTGTTATAAAATATTCGTTTGGTGGGGAATATTCTTTTTGTTAGGAATATTAAATACAATGGCTCAATCATTGGTGGACCCCACAATGTAATTATTATTTCTGATTGAGAAAACGACAAAAACATTTTTTAAAAATAACTGGCGGAGGTGTTACCATTAAAAGCTGTTGAACTACCCGGTGGTAAAAGTACAAGATGTCTGGCGTAGTTGCAGACAAGTAGACACTCGGTATTGATTATTGATGCTTACGTGAGAAGTCAACAAATTTATGCTCAATTATTACTTCAAGAATTCTTTGCATCATATCTCTTATATTATTGATTCAATTATTGTCACAAAGATCATCTCATATAATATGTTATTGTATTAAATCAATAATTGAGACGACAAGTTATAAATGATTAATAATTGTTGAAAGATTAAATATGTGTTGATGAAAAAAATGATTTGTGGTAAGTTTGATTATTTTTATGGGGGCTCATATGTCATCATCTAAGAGTCTCTTCACAATAAGTAATTACCTTGTGAATAGTATTTACCTTCATCAATAGTAATTACCTTCATCGATAGTAATTACCCTTGTGAATAGTATTTACATTCGTCAATAGTATTTACCTTCGTTAATAGTAATTACCTTTACCGGACGTCGAACCACTTGTCGTTTCACATTCTGAGACGTCGAACCACTTGTCGTTTCACATTACAAAGGCCAAACCAACGTCAAGCCACTTGCCTTTTCACACGGCGGTGCTAAGCTAGAAATCTTCTATAAATAGAGGCCTAGGGCTTCATTATTTTTCACACGAATTCATTCAAGCTATAGAGAGAAAAGTATAGAGAGATAAGAAAGAAAGAAGAAGAGTATTTTGTTACTACACCGCTGCGCAGATTCAATCTCCTACCAAAAGTAAAGGGTGTTATTCTTTCTTATTCATGAAGAGAAACTGTTGTTATTCCATTGCTTATTATTCTTTGGAATAACTTTTTATCGTGTGGTTTACCCTATACTTGGTGACATTCTTCTATTATTCTCATTGGAACATCACATGCGTGTGTTTTACACCGGACTGGTTTCGCTCTTATTATTATTTTGTTGGAACATCCTCGCATGCATGTTTTTTACCCCGGACTGGTTCCGTCTTTATTATTCTGTTGGAACATCACATGCATGTGTTTTACACCCGGACTGGTTCCGCTCTTTATTATTCTGTTGGAATATCCTGCATGTGTTTTTACACCTGATGTTTTCGTCTTTATTATTCGGAATAACCGGTTTTACAGGATGTGGTTCCTTTTATTATTCATTTGAACATCCTGCTTGGTGTGAATTTCACCGACTTTGGTTCCGTTATTTATTATTCCATTGGAATAACTTTTCTGCATGCGATCTATCGCATGCATGGTGATTTCTTTTGTTATTCCATTCTTTATTATACCCAAATGGTTAAAACTTTGACTTCTATACTCCATGAAATTAGTGGAATATCCTTGATATTTGCGTTTCATCCAAGTATCTTTTATGAAAATATTCTTCCGATCATTCTTGAATTTTACTCCACAAAAAGCAATATCATGTTGATAATTTGGGCGTTAATAATTCTGGATAAAATAATTCTTGAACTTGTTTTATTGAATTCTTAAATAATTGTCATCATCCTCATGTTTATATTTTTTAAAGTCATCTCGTGGCACGTAGTGCATAGATGGACTTGGTATGATTATGACTAGAGACTATTCGGTGTAATCATGACCGTAATGTTACAAATGATGTGATAAAAATCCTCAGTGGCCGTAGTGCATTGATGGACAGTTGTTGGCATGATCATGACCATTAATGAATACACAAATATTCTTGGCCCGTAGTGCATGAATAATTGTGGTCGTGATACTAAAGAATATCCTTGGCCGTAGTGCAGGGGGTGATTCGATGATGTGGAATATTTATTAAAGTGAGTCTCAGCTATAACAGTGATGAAAAACCTTTTAAAACCTAAAAGATAGTAGACTTTATTTTCTACTTGACTCTTTTAATGGATTGCATATTCCGCTGCAGTTAAACTGGTTGTCTATTGTATTTTATCAGTTTAACATTGTTGAAGACTATTGATAATTTATTCTGCATTATCTTAGTCATAATATTTCTTACTGGGCTAGTTGAGCTCACCCTTTCTTTCACTGTTCTCTTCAGGAAATGAGAATATAGCTGGGACGAGTCGGGGAAACGAGTGATGGTCCTGAAGATAGCATTAGTAGTCCTCACTATTCTGTGAAATAGTGTGATAATAATTGTAATGAGGACTCCTTTTTGAGTTTGTATAATATCTAGTAGACGATATTTGTATTTAAACTCACAGTTTATGTCGTATTGTACACGACAGTTATGTTAATAAGTTGTATTTAAATTCTGTACCATGTAAGTGGCGACCCAAGATGGGTGATGTATACCTAATTTTGGGGGCGTCACATAAACTCCTTTATTTTGAATAATATGAAATCTTATTTTATATCTAAATAAACTCCTTTATTTAAGGAAATTAGGATTCTCTTTCCTATTCACAAATAAACTCTTTTATTTTGAATAATATGAAATCTTATTTCATATCTAAATAAACTCCTTTATTTAAGGAAACATGGATTTATTTTTCTATTCACAAATAAACTCCTTTATTTGAATCTAATTTCATATCTAAATAAACTCCTTTATTTAAGGAAATTAGGCAATCCAATTTCAACTCCAATTAGTTATCATGGAATCAAATTCCAACTCTAATTAGTTAGCATGAAATTTAATTTTAAAATTAAAATAAACTTTTATTTTAATTATAAAATTATTAAGATTAAAATAAAACTTTATATTTTAATATTAAAATAAATCTTTTATTTTAAAATTAAAATAAACTTTTATTTTAATTATATAATAATTAAGAATATATATATATATATTTCGTAATATATTATATATATATAACTATTATATATATATATAATACCGTATATATATATATATCAAATATATATATATAATACGTTAAAAGGATTGCCTTGATTTGCGTGCATGCTTCATGCCCCTTTTTTTTTTTCATTCCGTGCACTATTGCTTCAAAAAAAAATAAGTACCCTTGTTGCCTTAGATGCCACTGTTAGGTTTGTAATATTCATCAACGCAATCAAATTGCAAAATTAAGCGGAAGCGTGTAAAATCAGAGTTTAAAAAAAAATTACAAACCATATACCCGGATCACCTTTATGCACAATTATTAATTAAACGAAAAGATAAAGAATAAAATCATACCCTTGAAGATCGAGCTTCCTCAGGTACAAGTTCACCTCCAAATCCTTTCGCGTTCAACTTGAATCTACCGGGGTTTCGTTCCTTCCTTTGATCAACGTTAGCCACCCATATGTTTGGCCTCTAGAGGTGATCCACCAAGGAATAATAATGATTCAAGAAAAGGGTGGTTGGCTTGTGTGCATACTACTTTCAACTAGCTAGTATCTGCTAATCCCCATTAAAACCCAATGAAGAGTGTAAAAGTTGTCATTCAAGTGAAGAAAACGAAGTGTGTAAAAGTTGCCTTCATGACAATGCAAGTATAAGTGTAGATATATGCATGGTACCTTCAGCATTCTCATGAATACTTTCCTCCTCTACATGTGGTTCATTGGTATGGATCTCATTATCATTAATTTCCGGGCCATTGGAACAGTTAGCACGAGATCTAGACGTTCTATTAGAAGCCATTAAAGCAACCTAAGAAACAAAAATATGAATGTGACAGTCATAAGCATGTGATAAATTTGACACTCATTACTTTTAGACACAACTATATGAAAAATGTTGCTGGGAAGCCTGTGATGTGAATAATTTTTTAGGCCCACTTTTTCAATATACGCTGTATTATTTTAGTTATTGGCTTGGCTCAATAACTACTATATAATTTTCAATATACACGCTCGTCCCTCAGTATCTCTATTTGTCCCTCAGTAGTCAGTCCCTCTTTTATTTCACGGTAGTCGGTAAATTAGATCTGGCCTCCACGGCTCCGCGCCTCCGCTTACCGCCTGATTTTCGTCCGCGCCTCCGCCTACCTCAGATACTTTTGATCTCGGTTAGTCATCCACACACATATATACATATTTTTATAAATCAATTTGCAATGGTTAGGGTTTTGAAAATCTGGTCTACTGCTTGAAATTTATCTTTCTTCATGTTACTAAAATGGTTTTATATAATTATAGACATATGAAGCTGTCAATTTGATATTATTGGTTTCTGTTTTGATCTATCATCTCTTAAATTCAAAGTTGTGTAAATAAATGAATCTGGTAATGCTTACTCGAGTACAAGTATTCTAGCCCACAAAACTTGTAGTACAATAATTTCTTATCTTAAAGAAATTTAAATTTTTTTCCCTAATGGTAGGATTCCGCCCACCCCCACCAAAAAAAGAAAAAGGCCCATGAATGGGGATTTGAACCAACATGAAGAATGTAGTTTTTAAGACATTATATATAATGGTGGAACTTTACTTTTTAATGATGAATATATATTATGTTGTTAAAAAATTCTTTCCCCCCCCTCACCCCACCCCACCCCACCCCAAGATCAAATCCTGGTTTCGTCCCTGCCAACCCCAACCCCATGCCTCTTTCTCTCTATCTCTCTCTCTCTCTCTTAGACACACACATACATTTCTCTTTTTCAAAGTCAGATATATTTGTAAATGTAAATTTCGAATTAAATTATATAAATTATTTAGCACAAAGATTAGTATATAATTAACTTCTTTTATGTAATCCAAAACCAACTCAAATCTATTTTTTCCCTAGTCTAGTCCTGCCTCTCTGATATATATATATATATATATATATATATATATACCAAAAAAAATTTATATTAGTAACTGTAAAACTCCAAACCCATGAGACTCAAAATATTAGTCAAACTCAAGACGGGACTGCTACAAAATTCAAAAGCCTATATACACATGACGCTTTGTTACACTGTCGTAGTGGCCATAATCAAACCCATTGAAGTATGAATCAATATCAATATTTTCTTTTTCACTATATATTAAATTTTCAACGGTAATAATATATAGTACGAATTATTTACATCAATTTTTAAATTGTCAGTTACGTAATAAATTTCGTAATTTTAATTCATCCTAAATTTTTTAAAATACATAACCACACTCAATTTTCTATTTGTTTCTTTTCTATCAACTCGTAAACGTAAACATAGAGTTACGGAAATAGAAAAATGGACCAATAAGGGCTAAAGTTGACAAAAAGGATCCATAATTTTACTAGCGAATTAAGTAAAGGGATAAGATCGACTGAAGTTCCAAAATTGTAACAATCCTGTAACTAGGGGTGGGCAATCGGTAAATATCGGTCCGAACCGAACTGGTACTTAAATCGGTCAAATTTTGATATCGATCTGCGTGCATTCGTTGAATCGATATCTACCGAACCGATTTAATGGGCTTCGAGTTTGGTATTGATTTTAATCAAAAATTATTATTATTATTATTATTATTATTATTATTATTATTATTATTATTATTATTATTATTATTATTATTATTATTATAATAAAACCCTATTTAGAAATACTCTATATAAGAATAACCTCTACAATATTATAAAAAATTTGGTCCCAATTTGGGCTAGTTATAAATAGGAATAACCTCTAAATTGTAATATGTTATATATTTTTTAAGTCCCGTTTTAAGAAATTATACCTCTATATAGTAATAATTTCATATATATATATATATATATATATATATATATATATATATATATATGAGAGAGAGAAAAATAATATTAATTTTAAAAGACTACATTTCCTATAAAAGACTACATTTTCCTATACAAATTAGACTACATTTCTTATAAAGGACCACATTTTCCTATAAAAGACTACATTTCCTATAAAAGACCATATTTTTTTATAAAGAACTACATTTCCTATAAAAGACTATATTTTCCTAGTTTAAAAATCTAAATAATAATTATTAGGGAGTTCTTATTGATATTTTTGTTAAAGTGGATATTTTTGAGTGTTCAAAAATATTGTGTATCAATACCTCTATTTAGTAATAACATCTCAATTAGAATACAAATAGTTTGGTCTCAAATCTATTCCTAAATAGAGGTTAACCTCTCAATTAGAATACAAATAGTTTGGTCCCAAATATATTACTAAATAGAGGTTTTATTATATTATTATTAATATTTTTATTTTTATTTATATTATTATAATCATTATTTTATTATTATTATTATTTATTTATTAATAAAAAAAATTAAAAAATTGGTATATACCCATATGGTTCGGTAATACTGAACCATAAAAAGGTCGTACTGAAACCGATGCCGAAAAATCGGTATATACCAATTTTTTTGTATCAAAACTGCACCGGTTCTTTTTATACCGAACCAGCCGATTCGATCCGGTCCAAAAAATCGTAAAAATCGAAATATTTGCCCAATCCTACCTGTGACATTTTTGTTGATAGGCGGATACAGAAGTTTGAATTTAAGTTTACATATCTTTCAATTAAAACCATGTATTATATGAGTCCACGAGAGTTTAGTACTCCCTTTTTAAAAAATACTAATAATTAAAAAAATAATATATATTGTGAATATTTATGTCGATTATTTAACTGTCAATTACGTTGATAAGTATTAGTAGTAATGTGACGCCCCCAACATAGGTATACATCACCCATTCTGAGTCGCCAAATACATGGTACATAAATCAAATACAAACTTCTTTTATACAATACAAAAACATCGTAGCTTAGAGTTTTTACACGAATATTGTCTCATAAACAGTATTCAAACTCAAATGAAGTCCTCATTACATTTATTATCACACTATTTCTTAAAATAGTTAGGACTACTATAGCAACCATCTCGGACCGTCACTCTGTTCTCCGACTAGTCCCAGCTACGTTCTCATTTTCTGAAGAGAACAATGAAAGCAAAAGGGTGAGCTCAACTAGCCCAGTAAGAAATATTATGACTAAGATAATGCAGAATAAAATTATCGTTAGCCTTCAACAGTGTTAAATTGATAAAATATAATAAACATCAAGTTTAACTGCAGCGGAACAAATAATCCATTAGAAGAGTCAAGTAGAGCATGATATCTACTATCTTCTAAGATTTAAAAAGTTTATCACCAATTTTATCGCTGAGACTCAGCTTAATAAATAAACCACATTATCGAATCATCCCTGCACTACGGGACAAGGATATTCATGTAATCATCAATGGTCATGATTATACCAAATAATCTCTGGTCATAATCATACCAACAACTGTCCACCAATGCACTACAGGCCAATGAGAATTTTTACCACATCATTTGTAACATTACGGTTATGATTATACCGAATAATTCCTGGCCATAATCATACCAAGTTCATTTATACACAACAGGCCACAGATTACTTTCAACATAATATAAGCATGAGGATGATGACAGTGATATAAGAATTCAATAAAACAAGTTCAAGAATTAATTTATCTAGAATTCAATAACGTCCAAATTGTCAACATGATACTTCTTTGTAGAGTAAAATTCAAGAATGCTTAGAAGAATATTTCCATGAAAAGATACTGGATGAAGCGCAAATATCAAGGATATTCCACTAATTTCATGGAGTATAAAAGCCAAAACTTTAACCAACTGCGTATAATAAAGAATGGAATAACAAAAGAATTCATCGGCACGCGATGAGATCATGCAGTATAAAGGTTATTCAAACGTAATAATAAATAATGGAACTAGGTCACGCCAGAACGCACGCATGAGATATATTCCAACCCGAATAATAAAGAATGGAATAACCAAGAATTCACCATGCATGCGATGAGATCATCACACAAACAAATTATTCTAATAGAATAATAAATAATGGAACCCAAATTCAAATGCGTAATAACCTGCGCGATAGGATGTTCCAACGAATAATAAAGAATGGAATAACGTAAGAATTTTATCATGTATGCGGTGCTTCGTGATGTATTGAGTTATTCCAACAAAATAATAAATAACGGAACCAGGTTATGTGTAATTCGCACAGACAGGATGTTCCAATAGAATAATAAAGAATGGAATAACAGATGAATTTCACCATGTATGCGGTACTTCGTGTATGCGTGTTATTCCAACATAAAAATAAAGAATGGAATAACAGAAGAATTTCACCATGTATACGGTAGTCCACGTATACGAGTTATTCCAACAGTAATAATGAGGATGGAATAACAATAGCTCTCTTCAAGAACACGAAAGAAATAATACCCTTACCTTAAAAAACTAGAATCTTTGGAATAGTGAGGTAGATTTCTCTTCTTCTTTCTCTCTATAATTTCTCTCTATAATAATTGCTCTAAAACTTTTGTGAATTGGTGAGAAATGAAGGACCAAACCTCTCCTTGACAGAACTTCTAGACATTGTCAATATTGTAAATAATAATATGAATAACTTTGTCGTCTCAATTATTGATTTAATAATATAAAATATTATGCAGATGATACTGTGACAATAACTGAATCAATAATATGAGATATATGATGCGTGAATTATCAGTAGCAATAATTGAGTATAACGAGTGACTTCTCACGTAAGCATCAATAATCAATACCGTGGTACTACTTTCTTATGCGACCCACAGTATCTTTGTACTTTTTTTACTACCGGATAGTTCAACAGGTTTAACGAAAGAAACTTTCGTAGTTATTTTATAAAAAAGATAATTACATCGCTTTTCTAACTACGATAATACTTCTATTGTGGGGTCCACCAATGATTGTCTTGCCGTCGTCATTTAATATTTCCCATTAAAACGAATATTCCCCACCAATCGAATATTATATAACCACTTCACTTACTTTGCAAAATTTGTAAATATTATCCACCACTATAATATTATATTATATCCACACCATAATATTCAAAAATATATTTCAAGAGAAATTAATCTTTATTTATAAAGTTGGGGATCTTACAAGTAATATTTTTTTAAAAAATATGTAATAAGTGGGGGTCCTTTTATAATATTTATTAATCTCATCTATTGATGAGTTTCGCAATTATAAGTTGGCATAAATTTGTCGTAATACATAACACAACTCATATAATTATAAGTTTTCCCATATCGAGTTACCATATATAATTATACATTTTCCCATATCTAGTATAACTATGCACGGAAGATAGACAGGGTCGTTCCTGAGATTTTGGTGGTTTATGACGAAAAATGAAAACGAGACACTCCTCGAAACATTGTCTTCACCCCAAAAAAATTTATAAATAAATAAATATATAAAAAGTATCTAAAAAAGTGTCTTTCTGGAGCTTAAAACATAATAGTTTGACTAAAATAAAATATATGAAAAATTCGACTAATGCAAAATATATAAAAAATTCGACTACAACAAAATATATGAGAATACATTCATTGAAAGATACTTTTTCTAATATTCCTAGAATCAAAATTTTCGATCAAATGTTCAAAAACTATTGTACCTCTTCTATTTCAAATGAAATGGAGAGTATCCATTCTTTGTATATTCCCCATCATCACCTCTCTCTTCCATCATCATGATGTCACATTCCAACACATTTTAAATCTGGACCATGAAATATATATATATATATATATATATATATATATATATATATATATAGAGAGAGAGAGAGAGAGAGAGAGAGAGAGAGAGATCAGTCCGGACTTTTGATTCCACCAAAATCTAAAACTTTTTTTTTGTCCGGAGTCCTAGACAGATCAAGTCTATATATATAAAAACCTAGTGGGGAAAAAATTGATACATTAATAATTGTTTAATATTACAAAATTTAAAAATTTGCATCAAACAAATTAAATTTAAAATAAAAAATCTAACAAAAATTTAAAAGCTTGCCAGACAAACTTTAACAAATTCAACAATTTACTATTAAATATTAAGACATAAAGAAAAGAAAAAAATATTACGTTATACACATACACAAATTAAATGGACAATTTTGTCAATGTAATATCATATCCTTCTATCATAATAATACTAATATTAATAATCACGTTATACACACATAATATTTAAATGCAGTTGAAACTTGAAAGCGCTATAATTAATATAATTGTGTCATTGCAATTTTATATTAATGATGCTGATTTAGTGAGTAATATTCAGGTCGTGTATGAGGGATCATCAAATCTTAATATATGCATTTTAATCTTGATAAATTTTTAAATTTAATCACTTGGACATTTCAAGTTTAGTGGTTGCCTTAATGTGACTATGACTAAAATACATCTAGCTTATTTTTGAAAATAAAAAGTGAGAAGTTAGTTTCAAAATGCATACAAATAAGAAACTAAAAAAAAAATTAGTGTCGTGTGTGTGACCTTACAAACGTGAATTTAAAACTCGGACCGGATCGACAGTTTAATCGTTAAAAATTGAAATCGATTGGCACTACGGTTCAATTTGAACAAAAAAAATTAATTTTGGTTAAAACCCAGTTGACCCACTAATCGGACCAATGGTTCAATCGGTAAAATCGATTATTGACCAAGTGACCCAGTTATTTTTTGTACCAAATTTTTTTTAATATTAAAATTAATCACTTTAGTAATATTATAACTCAATTTTATTATATTTTAGTTCATTAAAAATTATTTTTTTTAAAATTTTATTTATTACTAATAAATATTTTTATATATTAACGATGTTATTGGTCACCGATTAAATTAGTGATCTATCTCCTTAATATTTTTTTCGGTTTGATCATGCTTTCAAATACTTGTTTTATACTAGTGATGACTCACAACGACATATCCGCAATATGTCTGACAAAATACCTTGTGTCACTCGTCTATATTTTTATGGATAATAGCTTATGAATAGACTATAGCCGACCACGGGCAATCACTTTACAAGTGGCATTAGGCGTTTCGGGGTTACGAATCCGGTTATTATAAAGTTAATTTTATCGTAAGTTGATCACCAATACAATACTGACACGCGAAAAAGAAATTAAACATGCGTATCGACAATGTATTAACTAATTAATCAAAATTAACATCATACTAACTACTCTCGGGGTTGCATACGGAATGTTTGTGTTGAAATATAAAGTTAATATATATTTTGAGATATTATTTTATTTATTATCAATTAATTTTGAATTAGATACTTTAACACTCCCTCCGTTTTTTAATATAGGTCGTTTTAGACATGTACACAAAAATTAAGGAGATGATTGAAAAGTATTAACTATATTATCAATTGTCTTTAATACCCTTCACTTCACTTCACTTCACTTCATTTATCTCATAAATATGGATAAAAAAAATTATATGAAATAATAAAGAATAATTTGAGAAAAATAATGATCAATTGTCCTAGATAACCCACAAACGATAAATAATTAGAAATAACAAAAAAAAATCTAAAACGACTTACGTATAAAAATAATAGAGGGAGTATGATATTAGAACAGACATTATTCATGTGTAGGCCCATATACTTTATGTCACTCAATTAAAACTGTTCACGTATTTGTTGGAACGTGTTGATCAATTAATTTTTTTTAATCTTTTTAGACCTTTACTATTAGACCAAATAAACTGGATTTGTGATTAAATAGTTTATATATTTTTTATCTATATTTTTTAGCATTTGTAAGAAATGTAATTGTAGTGGCATACCGACATTATAGTACTCAAATCTATGCTAGTATATTTAAGTTATGATATGTTAGAAATTTTATATGATTTTTAATTTAAAATAAGAATTCATCTCAAATTTTAAATTAAAATAAAATATTAGTCAAGTAAAATTTGTAAAATAAATACGAAAACGTATTTAGCTTACAAACTCATCAAACCAATTCCAACCATGCAGTGGAGTGATTTTATATAGAGAGAGAGGATCCATATTATTTATAAGTAACTTTGTAAGAATATCAATATATATATATATATATATATATATATATATATATTATATATATAAAAAATTTTGACAAAATATGACATTATATTTAATAATAATTTATGACATAATCAATAAAGGGACAGTGATGGAATTTTAAACAAATTTTATTTAATAAATAATACTTTTTAATCTATGTACAAAAATCTTAAATGACAATTTTTTAAAAACGGAGGTAGTACATTAATGGTTGCTACCACCTGCATCCTACTTGCTGTTGTAGGGTACTGGACCATATATGTCCGGTGCCTTTGTTTTTGCACCATCATAGATTCATATATATCTGGACAAAAAGGGTTATTTGCACTTATAACCCAAAAGTTTAACAAAATTCTTTTTTGGCAGATTAACTATTTGAACTATTTTTCATTTTTAATTTTCAATTTTTTTTTTAAATTAAACATAGATTAACAGGGGCGGAACCACATGTAGACAAGTGGGGCAAATACCCACTCTTAATTTTTGAAATTCTTTATAAATATAGGGGTAATATAGTAAAGTAGTGCTCCTCCTTAAAAAACATTAGGTCACTTATCAATAAATATTTCTAATATTCTCTTTCAAATTCAATTTTTTTTTTTATTTTCACGAGTCTATTTAATTTTTCACAATTTTTAAGGTTAAAGTTAAATATTATAAAAAAATCTCTAATTTTATATTAATTATCTATGAGTAGTTAATTATTTAGTTTTGATTCTTATTTATTTATATTCACTCATGCTAATTAGTACATTAGTTTTACGGTATATATTGAAGTTGCATGCGTGTCATTTAATATTATATTTAAATCAATAAAGACGTGAATTATGAATGTACTAGAAGACACTGCATAAATAAAAAAATAAAAAATAAAAAATCATGAACACAAAAAAATGAAGCACTGAATATGAATACACACTAAACTAAAAGTCTAGAATAATTCTTAACACACCGACACTTTCCATACATACTCCACAAAGCATTTAAATGAAAATTCTTATGAAGACAAATTTCAATGAATAAATAAAGAATATCCAACATTAATAGTCAAATTCTCATAAATTTAAACTAAGTTTAACTACATTTCAAGATTTATTTTTTTTATTATTTATAAGCCTTTTTGATTGATTATAACTTTTTAAATAGTAACTTGACAATTAAAAATTCTTTGGAGTGAAAGAGTGAGAGAATGAGATGATGGATGTGGGTTTAAATGTTTGATTGATGAATTATTGGTCGTCGGATGTTGAAGCCCCAAATGATTTTAGATCGTTGGATGTTGTTCTCAAATTGATTTGGTAGTTAGATGTTGAAGCTCGAGATTTGGTAGTTGCCTGCTTTTATATTATAGATAATTCTGTTTTATGATCATACTAGAGGGATTTTGATTTGTTCATATTATTAAATTTATTATTTATTTTTCTATTATGTTGTGAATTTGTATTTGATATTTTGAAATAAAATGAATAAATATATGGATAAATATTTTTCAAGACTTAGCGCTACTAAACGTCATTGATTTGAATTTTCTTGTGACGAACCTACTCAAGAGTCATTAGATATATAAATAAAAATTTTAAGAATAATTTTGTAGTAACTTTTATGTACTTATAATTGAAATTTATATTTGGTGAGTTTTATTAATTTTATTAATTTTAATTTTGTTGTAACTTTTATGTCTTAATGAATCAAAGTACTATAAAAACAAATCGACTACAATATAAATTTCCAAAAGCTTTGCCGGTCGATAACTTTTCCATCTGAAACAGACCGAAACATACAATTCGTAGCCCCTATACTTTTTTTAAGTGAGAATCGAACTCAATACCTCTAATCATGATCTTTCTTAAATCACTAAACCAAACGACACACGATTAAAGTTACACCTGGCTAATCTAGGCGGGCTATAGGACGGACAGGTCTTTGTGGTAGTACTAACTACTAAATTTTAACTTACCAAAAAAAATTTTCATTAATTTAAGTTTCTGGTAGCGGTAGCCGATGCCGACATTGATACGAGAGTGTTTATCTATTTTTTGGACATTTTGAAAGAAAAGTGAACGATTTGGTACGGCCGCAAAAAAGTTCTGATTTCTAAAAAAAAAAACGCAAAATTTTTTTCTCGCCAAGAAAAAAGAATCCTACCGACCATGTGAACTTTGGGTCCGTTTGTCATGTCTAGTTAAAGTTCATAAATTTTTAGTAGTGCATGAGTACTAAATAAATTATCTAATAATTGGATGCCTTTTATAACATGGGCATGCCTAAAATGATTAAAGTGTGGCCTTTGATTTCTTATATGTGGTCTTCACTCAACTACCATCTTTAATTTAGTAAGCTAGCATAGACTTTTGCCTAATAATAGGACCTACCCCCACCCCACCTTTCTATATATAATAGCTACCACTTCTCATTATTCAGAGTCAAGTTATCAACCTCTTCTTTTGGAAAACTTCACAATGGGAAATTCTCTCACTGTCTTCAATAGAACCAGCAAGCCTTTGCCCATTGAAACAATCTTCAAGCTTCCTAATCCAATTCCTACTTGGCCTCCAGGTACTATATCATAATCATCAGTTTGTCCTTTATTTTTATTTATTTTGATCATTTTGATTTTGCTAAAAATAGAAAATTTTCGGATTATGCTGCTATTTAAGTATGAATTATAACCTATGATTATGTGCTAATCTTGAATTATATATATAGGTGAAGGTTTTGGTAGTGGAGTTATTGATCTAGGGGGATTACAAGTATGTGAAGTCACAACCTTCAACAAAATCTGGGCTACTTATGAAGATGGGCCGGATAATCTTGGTGCAACATTCTACGAACCAACTTCACTGCCAGAAGGGTTCTATATGCTGGGCTGCTATAGCCAGCCCAACAACAAGCCCCTATTTGGATGGGCTGTTGCAGCGAAAGATGTTAATGGTAACATTTTAGAGAAGCCAATTGACTATACTCTTGTATGGACTAGTGAGACCACCAAAAACAAGGTAGGTGCCAATGGCTATATATGGCTTCCGACGCCACCGGAAGGTTACAAATCCGTCGGCCACGTTGTCACCACATCGCCGGAGAAACCATCCGTCGATGATAAAGTCCGGTGTGTCCGGTCGGATTTCACGGTGGCGAGTGAAATTGACGCGTGGATTTGGGGGCTAGATAAGGAGATTGATCCAAATGGGTTGAATATATATGGATCAAAACCAGCCGAAAGAGGGACCCAAGCTGTAGGTGTCCCAACTGGTTCATTTATAGTCCAAAATGGTGGGGATGTAGTGTTGTTGGATAGTTTGAAAAATGTCCAAGCTAACTTATCTGCCATGCCTAATTTGGACCAAATTGAAGCCCTGCTCCAACATTACTCTCCATTGGTATACTTCCATCCTAACGAACAATTCCTTCCCTCTTCGGTCAGCTGGTTTTTCGAGAATGGGGCATTATTATACACCAAAGGCGAAGAAGCTAACCCAGTTCCTATAGAACACCCCACCGGCTCGAACCTCCCCCAAGGCGGTTCGAATGATGGTGCCTACTGGTTAGGCCACCCGACGGATAACGAGAAATTAAAGAAGGGAAATTTGCTAGATGCCGAGTCTTATGTAAACGTTAAGCCCATGCTTGGAGCGACATTCACTGATCTAGCTATATGGGTTTTTTACCCTTTTAATGGACCTGCAAGGGCTAAAGTTGGGGCACTAAATGTTTCGCTAGGCAAAATTGGACAACATGATGGCGATTGGGAACACGTGACATTACGAATAAGTAATTTCAGTGGGGAGCTAAGGAATGTTTATTTTTCGACCCATAGTAAAGGGGTTTGGGCTAGTGTTTCTCAACTCGAGTTTGAGAAAGGTAACAAGCCCGTCGTCTATGCGTCGTTGAACGGGCACGCGTTTTTCCCCAAGGCAGGGGTTGTTTTACAAGGGAGTGGGCAAATAGGGATAAGGAACGATACGGCGAAAAGCAACAATGTGATGGACACCGGAGCGAAATTTAAGGTGGTTTCCGGCGAGTACTTGTCGGTTGTCGAGCCGCCGTGGTTGAATTATACTAGAGAATGGGGACCAAGAATTAGCTATGACATTAAAGCTGAGATTAAGAGGGTGCAGGGGAAATTGCCAGAGAGGTTGGGAAGTTCATTTGAGAGTGTTGTCAAGAGTCTGCCTAATGAAATATTGGGTGAGGTTGGGCCAACTGGGCCGAAGATGAAATCTAATTGGAGTGGAGATGAAAGGGTCTGACAATTCTATGTATAGTTGTAATTGTTTGTTCTGTTCATCCAGACTTCCGATCTCACTCTCTTTGTCTCCCACTGGTCTTCCTCAAATCATTTTCTGCCTTTACTATACATACTTGTGATATTTGAATTGGAAGAAATTATTATATTTTATCATTAATTTTTAGAACCCATGTAATTGAATTATTTGCTAACGATGATGTCGGGTCTTTCAATATTATTTTATCAATAAAAAAATATAACTACTGTTTGAATTGTATATAAGTAAATATCATGTGTAACCAAAAAAATGAATAATAATTAATGAATTGGTCAAAATTAATTTATTTTTTAAATTTTTTTTGCTAAATTTATATTAATAAAATAAAGTTTGATTGAGACTACATTCTGAAATTAAAGACGATCTCGAATCGAACCCTAAACAGCTTTTAATTTTTTGAATCTAATATGGTAGAGGTATCAATAGAAATTTGTAATTTAAGGATGTTCGAGTAATTTATCGAACTTTAAAATTTGTTCATTTGAATCATTTATATTTTGAGTCAAGCTCAAATCGAACAAATATAAATCGAACCTGAACTGTTTATTCATTTTACATCTTTACACACCCAAATATTTTCTTTTATATAGTAAGGGTGATTTTTATTAATCCAATCTGTTGTCATTAGTTTTGTCGATAACGGTCCTCAAGACACAGAAGTGGTTAGCATGAAGTTTATTTTTGGGTAAGTTGGTCAATTGGTCAATAGAGTGCTGACACGCAGGCGAGACTCTGTGTGTCATAATTCTATAGACTAATTAACCAACTTACCAAAAAATAAATTTTATGCTACCCAGATCCTCAAGACACAAGGCCGTCTTCATATTTTAATGTCACATTAAATGTTTGGGAATTGTTAAATCTAGGAGTGTAAATCAGTGATTAATCTGGATCACGGATACGGTATATCTGTATCCGTATTCTAAAACTAATTCGCTTATCCGTATCCGTATCCTAGATCCCATGGATTTTAAAATATTATCTATATCCTAGATTCGGAAAAATATTCAATACTGATAATATCTGCTACTAGCTTATTTTATCCTAATAGACAAATTATTCTGATATCCGAATATCCGAATTAGTTTATCAAGAACCTAATATAAAATTCATTCAAAATATTTACGAAAAAAATTAAAGTTTAAATCATACATATTAATTAAACACAATTTAATATTTAAACCATACATATTAATTAAACATCCTAATCAAAAGGGGAGGAAAATGTCAAACACATCATCATAAAAATTACAAGATTAATTTGCATCCTAACTTAACTTGATGCATACACCATTGATCATCCTTCATTGAACATTATCATACAAGAAGATTAACTTAATTCACATCATAATACAAAATTGATTGCATCTTAACTTGTACCTGCAAGAGAAAAATAAATAATATTAGTATAACTATTACACTTGTGATTACAAACTGTGTAAACATTCTCTAACAAACTACCCATTTATTTTTATATCAAATCGAATTATGCTACTAGTCTTTTTTATATTAGTATAACTATTACACTTGCCTTTTTTATATCATAGATAAATATGATACTACATGATTTATTAGTCTCCAAGAAAATGTAGCAATTTATTCAAACAGAGAGGGACGAGGAGGGAGAATGCGAAAAGAGTATGATCCTCGTAAGACCCCAACTTATTATTAATGAAATTTAATTTTCTATTTATTATTTTGAAATAGTAAGGGTTGATTTGATTAATGTGGATAGTTAAGGGTAAAATCATAAATACTTCAAAATAAGCAAGTGGTTATAAAATATTCATTGTTGTCGGGAATATTCGTTTGGTGCATGGAATATTCGTCTTTGTCGGGGAATATTCATGCGACGGTAGCAGCCGTGTGTGGGCCCCATAACTGGAAGCGATTGGATGAAGAAAACGATAAATATAAGTTGTTTAAAAATAACTACAGAAGTTATTCTGAATAACAATCGTTGGAATACCCGGTGGTTAAAACACGATGTCTACGCGTTGTTGCACCAAGAAGATACCAGATATTGCCAATTATTGATTCTTACGTAAGAAGGCACTACTTTCAATAATGGTTACGATAATTACTTGCTCAAAGATTTTATTGATTCAATAATTCTTTGCGTTGATATTTTATATTCTTTGTTGTTTCAATAATTGTCATTACACAATATTTTCATTATCGAAGCAATAATTCATATTATCTGAATAATATTATTAGATAACATTATTGGCAATGTCTAGAAAGTTACATACAAGGAGAGGTTTGAGTCACCTAATTGCGGCACAAGAAGGAGAAATTCTTATTGAAAGCCCTCTTTCTGGGAAGTGCACGGTTGTCAATATTGTGATTCTCGTAATATTTGTGAATAATTAATTATTGATTCATATGATGAGGAAAATATTGATTTTATGTGGATATAGATGGAGAAAATTTTTAATGTGATGATTGTTGAAAATTGAAATTTTATCTTTTCTCGATAAAATAATTTATTTAAATATATTATTATATTTTAATAATATAATAATGGTGATATTTTTACAACGAATGTGGGATATATGAGTATACGAGGAGGAAGAATATTTTTGTTGCAATAAATGTTTAAAACATGTTAAACATGTACCCCATTTATTATTTCGAATTTGATTATAAACTTGTAAAATCGCTTGCTTGTGGATTTCGGTCAATTTCTATTTGGAATTTGGAAAAACTTTCTTCTGTAAAGTTGTAGAGAATTGAATTTCCTATAAAAACACGCGAGATTCGAATTTTCTGATGAAAGGGCTATTTATTATGAATTATTGAAGTTCAAGCTCAGAAATAATTGATTTTTGGAAGTTTAAAATATTTTTAATTACAAAAACGTTTTTGTGTTTGGTTAGCCTCATTAAACACATGCAAGTTGTTGAATTCAGATGGTTCTAGGTGCGTAGAGAATTTGTAATATATATAATATTATTATATTAAATTTTCTGCTTTTGTGTTCTAAGCAATTTCTATAAATAGGTGCTTAGGTTAGAATTGAAAATCACACCGTAAACTCAAGTTTTCTCTATATATTATCGAGCGTATTCTTGTGAGTATTTTGAGTATACTTTGAGTATTGTTAGGCGGTGCAAGTTCCTTCAAAGACTATATCCCAGATTCCAAATTTAAATACTAATCTTTCGAGGTAAGGGATGTTATTTTCTTCTCAAATGATATTATTTCTTCAATATCATTATGCTAAAATATTGGTTGGAACTTTTATCAAATTTGGAACTTTTTCATGTCGGGGTTACTATTCACTTTCTTATTCACGAGTTACTATTCATGAGTTCTTATTCACGAGTTCTTATTCATGAGTACTATTATTCGTGAAGATGTTTTTTGTGGAATTTCTATCTTTGGTGTGTGGAGTTACTATTCACGATACCAAGACTATTCAATTAAAAATAAAATTTCTTCTTTTTGTCCAAAATATCTATTCTATACTAGCTTTGATTGTATCCATGTTTTGATCATTCTTTTTTACACCACTATGATTATTTTGAGGTATTTTTTGAACATGGATAAAAACAAAGTACTTAATCCTTAATCCTTAATCCTTGTCATTTTGTTTCACCGGATTCGTTTCTTTAAAAATATTTTTCATCATCCTCGCCTTAAATGATGATATTATTGAATATCTTTGGCTCAGAGAAGATGAATGATTTCTGAAGAATATCTTTGGTAGTAGTCAAAGATGAGCAGTGTTTAGATGAACATGATTAATCGATGAATATCTTTGGCTTTGTATAAAAGATGAATATTTGATTCCAGATGTATATTGATTGATGTTATGGGATAAAAGATAGGCGATGAACTTTTAAATTCATACATAGAAGATAGTAGTTTGCACTCTCTACTTAACTCTTCAATGAATTATTATTTCTTATTGATTTAAAATTTGTTTTTTTTTATTCTATTAGATTTTTTCCTGAGGTTGTATATTATCTTAGTCGAATATTCTTTACCGAGCTAGTTGAGCTCACCCTTTTCCTTTTTGTTCCATTTTTTCTTCTCGGAATGAAGAATATAAAGTACGAGCCTGGGTATGGAATGAAGGTTTTAGAAAGGATTGTTTAGTAGTCCTCACCATTTTGTAAAATAATGTATCAATAAATGTGATGAGGATTTATTTGAGTATAGATATTGTCTGAAGATAATATTTGTATTCAAACTCACGATTTCTTGTTGTAATAATAAAGTTGTAGTTATTTACGTACCATGTATTGACAACTCGTAATAGATGATGTATACCTATTTTGGGGGCGTCACAGATCCCGGTAAAGCTACTGCATTAGAAAAATAATAATAATAATAATAATAATAATAATAATAATAATAATAATAATGAAAGCGAAATAAGTTTGAGGGACCATGCATGTCTCGAAGGCACTCCAACAAATAAAGTCAAAATGCCATTATTATGAAGTATTTATATATATATATATATATATAAAAGTTATTCGGATACAGATTCCGGATATCGAAATCTGGATATCCGTATCCGCCGAATATATTCTGAGACGGATGTTAATCGAATCTGAATACGCTTATATATCCGTATTCGTATCCGTTTATTTACTGGATACCTTTAAACCGAATACGGATATATCCGTTTTTTTCCGAATGCGAATAATATCCGCTTTTTTCCGAATACGGATGCGGACGAATACAAATTTTTCGGTTACCATTTACAGACCTAGTTAAATCCACAACAGAAATTGTTATTTCCACAACAAAAGTGTTGCTATAGATCCTATAGCGACGATTTTTACCGTTGCTATACATCTATAGCAACACTTTTGTTATGAAAATAACAAAAAGTATTGTGGATTTAACAATTACCTAAATGTTTCACATGATTGTGCTAGTGCCATTAGACTTGGAAATATAGTTGGTTAACAACCGGGTCAACCCATATTAACTGAAACCAAATGGGTTGGTTAACTGTTTTTATTTATTTGGGTTGGTTAAAGTTTGGAACCATATTTTAAAAAAGAAATATAGTTTCAACCCGGTAAACATTTTTTGACCCATATTTTATTCCAAATCCAAATCAAAAGTTTTTCACCCATATTTACATACTAGCTTAATCCCGTGTCTCCGGCACTGTATGAACGGTGAGATTTATCTTAAACTTTGAACGGCCTAAATGATTTATTGAATGAGCGGAAAATTCAAAATCATTTGTATTTTATTAGATTGATTTATTAGATAGATTCAAGAAGCTCAACCACCCCCCGCCCCCCACCCCCACCCACACCCACAAAAAAATATATTATGTGATTATGTATACACACCTTACCCCCACCCCTACCCCTACCCCTACCCCACCCCCATCCCATAAAAAAAATATTATGTGATTATGTATACACCCCTTACGCCCACCCCCATGGCCCCACCCACCCCACGCACCCCACACACCCCCATCCCCACCCACCCCACCCCACCTCCACCTCTATAAAAAATATATTATGTGATTATGAATACACTCCACCCCACCCCACCCACCCCACCCCACCCCACCCCACCCCACCAAAAAAATAATATTATATAATTATGTATACACTCCACCCACCCCTACCCCCTACTCCACCCTTACCCCTACCCCAACTCACCCCCACCCCAACACTCCCCAAAAAATTAATATTAAGTGATTATGTATACACTTCCCACTCTCTACCCCTACCTCTACCCACCCCTTATATCCGTCTCTCTATCTATAGTATATATTAATTTTATTTTTTAAAAATTTTATTTAAAAGCCAAAACATCTTAAAATGGTTAATATGGTTTTTAACCATAACCATATGGTTCCAACCCACATTATCCATATTAAAAATGGTTAATATGGTTTTAGTTCTTAAATGGTTGGTTAACCATATTTTGAAAACCAAAACCAACCCATAATCATATTTTGCCAGGTCTAAGTGCCATCATACGATGGGATCTTGAATATTTTATTCACCTTAGCAAAATTCTTAAATAATGTCTGAATCTCGGGCAAATAAAACATTAGTCTTTAGATATTACTCCCTCCGTGGCTCCGTGTCTATTTAAATGACGTTTTAGACTTTTTTATTTGTCCATAATTAATTGACGTTTGTTCAAATATAGGAGAATTAATTATAATTTTTCCAAAATTACCCCTCATTACTCTACCTATCTTTTTGGTACTTTAAACTATTGTGTTATGATAAATTAATGATTTAAGGGTATTATAAACAATTGGGTACTATATTTAATGCTTTTCAATCATTATCTTAATTCTTGTGTCCATCTCTAAAACGTCGTTTAAATAGGGACGGAGGGAGTACTACTTTAATAAGCTATGGAATCATTTCCAGAACCATGACCACAAAATTATGAACAACTACAAATTATTTTTGTGTAATTATCGTAAAGATACAATAACAATTTTATTAAATTTTAAAAATAAATTATAAAATTTTTAAAAAAATTATAAAGAATGTTACAGCCTCGCGCCATACTCCCCCAAGTCCTTAGATATAAATAAATTGTGCTTTAAAAAAATTAGGGTTCACAATGTTTATTTTATTTTATTTTTTAAAAAGGGATAATTTTTTCGTTAGTTCCCAAACTATTATTATTTTTCATGTTGTCAAACTATTTTTTTTTCACGTTATTTCATTCTCACTTTATTATTTCTGTAATCTTTGTACAACTTTACAAAAATAGAACAATTAAACGATACTAAATATGAAAAATAAATATAGATTGAAGACCAAACGTGAACAACAACCACAACTTGAGGACTAAATAGGAAAAAAATACTATACTTTGGAGACTAATATGTAAAAAATATATAATTTGAGGACGAGATATGCGAAAAAAATAGTTATAATTTGGAGACTAGCTAAGAGGTTATCCAATATATATATATATATATATATATATATATATATATATATATATATATATAGAGAGAGAGAGAGAGAGAGAGAGAGTCCTGATCCTACGGATCCCTGACATTCTAAATATCATGGACCATTTTTTTTAAAACAACTAAAAAATAATAATATTTTATGGAACTGAAATTTTTTCATAATACAATATTTTGGGTGTGATTTGGATACATATAACAAAATATGTCTGTACAGTTATATGTATCCAAATCACACCCAAAACACTGTATTATGGAAAAAATTCAGTTCCATAAAATATTAAAAAAAAAAACTTTAGTTGTTTAAAAAAAAGCAAAATAAAAATAAAAATATTGGGTCCGTATTTTAATCAGGTCTGAGAGTCCGGACCTGATCCTTATAAAAATATGGGTTATATGTATGTACACAGTTGTGTAGTATATCGTGCTATAGCGACGGTTGTTTTTTGCTATAGCGACAGTTCAACTGCGACAGTTCAACTGTCGCCATAGACTATAATATCTATGGCGACGGTTGAAATGTCGTCATAGCCAAAAAAAACTGTCGTCTTAGGTGACTGTGTACTTACTGAGTATATACACCTTTTCCATATATATATATATATATATAAAAGATCAAGAGTATACTCTTTATCCAACATACCTTGCATACCCCCCTTTAGCGATCGCCCAAGGCTCTGTCACTATATATTGTTCGTCGTTAAAAGTTAAGATGACGGTTCTATATATAGCGACAGACCAAATCGTCATGGATTCGATAAAAAAAAAAAAATATTGGGTCTCAGTATTTTAATCGGTCCGGAGTCCTACACGATCCTTATAAAATATGGGTTATATGTATATATTTGTGTAGTACATAGTCGTCTTATATAGCGACGATTGTTTTTTTTTTATAGCGACAGTTCAATTGTCTCCATAGACCATAATATCTATGGCGACGGTTGAAATGTCGTTCTAGCAAAAAAAAATTGTCGTCATAGGTGACTGTGTACTTACTGAGTATATACATTTTTTCATATATATATATATATATATATATATATATATATATATATAAAGGATCAAGGGTATACTCTTTATCCAACATACCTTGCATACCCCCTTTAATGATCGACCCAAGGGTGCATGCAGAAGACCACGACTTTTGAATAAAGATTAAATTTTCTCGAAATTTATTTTTGAATATTATGGTGTGGATTTGATATAATGTTATAGTTGTGGGTAATATTTACAAATTTTGCAAAATACGCAAGTTGTTATATAATATTCGATTGGTGGGGAATATTCGTTTTAACGGGGAATATTCAATGACAATGGCATAATCATTGGTGGACCCCCTGGCGGAATTATTGTCGGATTGAGAAAACGACAAAAACTTTTTATGAAAATAACGGCGGAAGTTTTATGGATTAAGCTGTTAAACTACCCTTAGTAAAAGTAATGTGATGTCTGGCGTGGTTGCATAGTAGCAAGACACGGTATTGATTATTGATGCTTTACGTGAGAAGTCACTCGGTTATACTCAATTATTCTTTGTGGCGCCCCCAAAATTAGGTATACATCACCCATCTTGGATCGTCGGATCGTGGTACAAAATTCAAATACAACTTACTAATACTGTTATATGGGTATGCAATACGACAAAACATAACTGTGAGTTTGAATACAATTATTGTCTACTAGAGATTATACAAACTCAAAAGGAGTCTTCATTGCAATTATTAACACACTATTTCACGAATAGTGAGGGACTATTAATCTTTATCCTGCGGGCCAATCACTCCGGTTCCCATTAGTCCCTACTATGTTCTCATTTCACGAAGATAATAGTGAAAGAAAGGGTGAGCTCAACTAGCCCGATGAAATATTATGACTAAGATAATGCGAATAAATTATCGTTAGCCTTCAACATGTTAAGCGATAAAATATAACAACATCAAGTTTAAATGCGTGGAACAAGCAATCCATTAAAAAGAGTCAGTAGAGAATAAAATCTACTATCTTTTATGATTTAAAAGGTTTTCATGACTTTTATCATTTGGGACTCGACTTAATAAATAATCCACATCATCGAATCACCCATCATCTTTACGGCCAGGATATTCTTTAGTATCACGACCACAAATTATCCATGCCTTCTGACCCGAGGACATTCGTGTATTCATTAATGGTCATGATCATGCCAACAATCGTCCATCAATGCGATGCAGACCAATGATAACTTTTACCACATCATTTGTAACATTACGGTAATGATTACAAAGAATAATCCTGGTTATAATCATACCAAGTCCATCTATGCACTTCTGAGCCACAGATGACTTTCAACATAATATAAACATGAGGATGATGACAATGATATAAGAATTCAATAAAACAAGTTCAAGAATTAATTTATCCGAGGAACTAATAATGTCCAAATTGTCAACGTGATCTTTGCTTTGTAGAGTAAAATTCAAGAATGATCGGAAGAATATTTCCATGAAAAGATATTGGATGAAACGCAAATATCAAGGATATTCTACTAATTTCATGGAGTATAGAAGTCAAAACTTTAACCAACCGAGTATAATAAAAGATTGGAATAACAAAAGAAATCACCGTAAATGCGATACTTGGCATGAATGTGTTATTCAACGAGAATAATAATAATGGAACCAGTCGAGCAAAATTTGCAATCAAGCGGGATGTTCAACAGAATAATAAAGACGGAACCGGTCCGTTGTAAAACACACAGACGGAATGTTCCAATGAATAATAATAAAGATTTTAACCAGTCCGGTGTAAAACACATGACGTGGATGTTCCAATAGAATAATAATAAAGAGCGGAACCGTCCTCCGGTGTAAAACACACGCATATGATATTCCAACATAATAATGAAGAATGTCACCAAGTATAGGTAAACCACATATCTGAGTTATTCTACTGAATAATAATAAGCAATGGAATAACAACAGTTCTCTTCATGAATAAGAAAGAATAACACCCCTTACCGTAAAAGAAACTGAATATATGAAAAAAGAAAGTTAGCAGACTTCTCTTCTTCTTTCTCTCTATAATTTCTCTCTCTAGAGTTTAGTGAATTCGTAAGAAAATAATGAAGAAATAAGCTTCTATTTATAGGAAAATGGAATGCATAGTAACTCATTCCTGAACGGTCCAGATTGATTTACTTTTAAACGGACGGTTCAGATTGGTTTACAATAAAATATAATATATTCTATTTTTAATAAAATATAAAACTTATTATAATATATATATATATATATAAAAATTAAAAGCCGCCACCACCCGTGGCCAACTTTTCTTTATCTGACAAAAAGTCTTGCACAATTTGTATATATATATATACCAATTATTAACTTCTTATATATATATATATATACCAATCCCATCCGAACAAGAAAATCTTCCACCACCCAACATTATCAAACGTGGGCCCCTCCATATAATTAATATATATATAATACTTATATATATAGAAAGATTTCTACCGATTATTTTGAAAAATGGGTAAGTGGGGGTTCATAAAATAAGCAAATTCTACAACAAATACTATAGCAATAATTGAACAAAACTGAGTGACTTATCACGTAAGCATCGATAATCAATCTGGTGTCTTCTTTATGCAACCACGCCAGTATTCTTTACTTTAACACCGGTGTTTGACGATTAACGGTAAAATTCGTAGTTATTTTCATAAAAAATTTTTTTATCGTTTTCTCGATCAAATGATAATTAGTTGTAGGGTCCACCAATGATTGTGTCGTTGTACAAATATTCCTGTTAAAATGAATATTCCACGACCCAATCGATATTATATAACCAACTTGCGTGCTTTACAAAATTTATAAATATTACCTGAACTATAACATTATATCAATTTCACTCCATAATATTCAAAAATAATATTTATATAAAATTCATCTTTATTCAAAAAATTGGGGTTTTGACAATCTCCCTTCTTATGAAATTTACGCCATCGAAAATAGAGAGTACGTACACGGTATATTGAAGAGGTAAGGATACCTTGATTTCATTTGATTCTAACTCTAAGTCGTTTCCTCGACATCGTGGTTTCTCCACAAAACTTTGACTTGAGGAATAACTTTGGGCGTAGAATATGTTCCTTCTTATTCAAGATTTGAGCAGAACCTCTTCATACGTCAAATCTTACGCTATTTCATCCTGGTTCTAACTCAATAATGTGATTCGGGTCTTCCACATATTTCCGTGTCTAATGTCTCGTGTTCATAACATTTTTCACATATCCATGTTACGTAAATATGTGAAAGACCCAAACCACATTATTGAAAGTTAGAACCGGACGAATAGCGGAAGATTTGACGTATGAAGAGGTTCCTATTCAAATCTTGGATGAAGGAACATATTCTACGCCTCCAAGGTTATACCTCAAGTCAAAGTTTTTTGTGAGAAACCACGATGTCGAGGAAATGACCCGAGTTAGAATCAAATGAAATCAAAGTATCCTCACCTCTACGACATACCAGTATGCAATTCTAATTTCGAGGACAAAATTTCATAAGAAAGGGAGGTCAGAAGACCCCAACTTTTTGAATAAAGATTAAATTTTCTCGAAATATATTATTGAATATTATGGTGTGGATTTGATATAATGTTATAGTTAATGGGGTAATATTTACAAATTTTGCAAAGTACGTAATTGTTATATAATATTCGATTGGTCTGGGAATATTCGCTTTAACAGTGAATATTCGCATAACCAAGATAATCATCGTGGACCCCCATTACGAAATTATCATTTCTGATCGAGAAAACGATAAAAATACTTTTTATGAAAATAACTATGAAGTTTTACCGTTAACTCGCTGAAACACCTTATTAGTTAAAGTACAAAGAATACGCTATGGTCGTGATAAGAGAATACTTATACTTATCGATGCTTACGTGAGTCAATCGCTTATACTTGCAATTATCATCTATCGTATTATTGATTCATATTATCATATTATCGATTCAATTATCACATCATCATATAAAATGTTTTTTATTAAATTAATACTTGAGACGACAAAGTTATTCATATTATAAATTGAAAATTTTACAATGTCTAGAAATCACAACGAGGTTTGGTCACCTAATCATGGCATGAATAGGAGAAATCCTTATTGGAAAGCCCTCTTCTCTGGGAACGACCTTATTTTTAAATATTGTGAGTTATAATATTAATAATGAATGTTGTTCGAGTTGAATTTGGAGACGCGACGTGATATTTGAGTCCTAACGTGAAATTAGTAAAAATAGTCTATAAACACAAAATTTTCTGGGATTCACTATTTGGTTAAAAAGTCAACAGTTGACTTTTTCGGGAAAAGTCAAACTTCGAAATTTCAAAATTTATATTTTTGATAAAAATGATTTCATTGTGTTGGAATTATTTGTGTTAGTGAAAATCGACAATTATTTCGATAATAATTGATGTCTGGAGGTTATATTGACGAATCGAATTATTTAACCTGGATAAATGAGCAATTGATTGCTATTATTTCATATGATTATAACTATTTGTTCACATGTGTATACTATTGTTTCACATTCTTGTTACTATTAGGGGAGTTGGTGGAAGATTGATAATACTTGTATGACTAAATTAAAAATGGAGGTATAGATGGAGGTACTATACTGAAATTCGTATTTTTCACATGATTATACTATTGATTCACATTATTTACTATTAGGAGAGTTGGTGCAAGATTGATAATACTTGCAGGACTAAATTATAAATGAAAGAAAAATTGGAGGTATTGTACTGTAATTTTCGAGCCCCAAAACGTGCAATTATTGAAACTATATTTTCTATAAATAGAAGCTCATTCTTCCTTCATTTCTCACCAATTCACAAAAGCTTTAGAACGATTATTATAGAGAGAAATTATAAAAAGAAGAAGAGAAGTCTACTACCTCACTATTCCAAAGATTATCAGCTTTTTCTAAAGGTAGGGAGTATTATTTCTTTCTTATCTATGAAGAGAACTTCAGTTATTCCATTATTTATCATTCTGTTAGAACATCCTCGCTCAGATGCGTTCTCACGGGACTGGTTCCGTCTTTTATTATTCTCATTGGAATATCCTCGTCTGCGCATTACGTTTTACTGTGGGACTGATTCCATTCTTTATCATTCTCGCTGGAACATCCTGCTCATGCGTTCTCTGGCCGGACTGGTTCCGCTCTTTATTATTCTGTTGGAATATCTTGTTCATGCGTTTTCACGCCGACCTAATTCCGCTCTTTATTATTACATTGAAATATCACCGTCATGCGCTTTTACGAGACACGATTCCGTCTTTATTATTACATTTGGAATATCACGTGCATGCGTTTTACGCCGGACCGATTCCGTTATTTATTATTCATTGGAATAACTTTATCGCATGCGGTCTATCGCATGTCCGGTGATTTCTTTTGTTATTTCATTCCTTATTATACTCAATTGGTTAAAGTTTTGACTTATATACTCCATGAAATTAGTGGAATATCCTCGATATTTCAAGGCTTCATCCAAAGATATCTTTCATGGAAATATTCTTCGAGCATTCTTGAATTTTACTCTACAAAGCGGTATCATGTTGACAATTTGGACGTTATTAGTTCTGGATAAATTAATTCTTGAACTTGTTTTATTGAATTCTTATATCATTGTCATCATCCTCATGTTTATATTATGTTGAAAGTCATCTCATGGCCTATAAAGTGCATAGATGGACTTGGTATGATTATGACCAGGGATTATTCGGTGTAATCATGACCATAATGTTACAAATGATGTGGTAAAAGTCTTCATTGGCCCGTAGTGCATTGATGGACAGTTGTTGGCATGATCATGACCATTATTGAATACACGAATATTCTTGGCCCGTAGTGCATGGATAATTGTGGTCGTGATACTAAAGAATATCCTTGGGCGTAGTGCAGGGGTGATTCGATGATGTGGATTATTTATTAAGTCGATCCCCAAATGATAAAAGTGATGAAAATCTTTTAAATCATAAAAGATAGTAGATTTTATTCTCTACTTGACTCTTTTAATGGATTGCTTGTTCACCGCAGCTTAAACTTGATGGTTGTTATATTGTATCGCTTTAACACCGTTGAAGGCTAACGATAATATATTACGCATTATCTTAGTCATAATATTTCTCTTGGGCTAGTTGAGCTCACCCTTTTACTTTTATTATTCTCTTGTGAAATGAGAACGTAGCGAGGACTAGTCGGGGAACGGAGTGATTTGGACCGTATGATAAGATTAGTAGTCCTCACTATTCTATGAAATAGTGTAATAATAATTGTAATAAGGACTCCTTTTGAGTTTGTATAATCTCTAGTAGACAATATTTGTATTCAAACTCACAGCTTATGTTTTTCGTATTATGTACCACGACAGTTGTATTATTAAGTTGTATTTGAATTTATGTACCATGTAAGTGGTGACCCAAGATGGGTGACGATACCTAATTTTGGGCGCCACAGTTGGTATCAAAGCTTAGGATATGATCCTGGCTAAGATGTGAGACTAGAAATAGGAGGGAAGATACTGAAATTCTTTTCGCTAGTATGACCTACCTAAGTTTATTTGGTATTTGATTGGTCGGTCAGAGTATAGTGATAATATGTTGCATGTCAATTAACCCTTGTTTTGTGGCAGTGTTTAAAAATGGCATCCGAGAATGTTGAGAACATCAATGGAGCGCAGGAGACTGTTGAGTCTCCACAGATCAATAACCAGGACAACGTGCATCAGGAAGGCGACAATCCTCATGCAAACAACAATACTAACCAAATGATGAACGATGGAATGTTCCGAGGCTTCATGAAATTCATGCAACATCAGGCGAGAGCGGCTCCTGTTCAAAATGCAGGTGTAAACATAGGAAACTCTCGGACGGTCACCGCTAAACAGTTCAAGGAGCTGGGACCACCGGAGTTTATTGGAGAGCCAAAACCACTTAAGGCGGAAGCATGGATAAAGCAAATCACCAAGATATTTGATGTCTTGGGATGCTCCGAGGAGCAAAATGTTCCCTTCGCCACCTTTATGTTGCGTGAAGAAGCAGATTACTGGTGGGAATCTGTAAAACGTACCCAGCCTAACGCACTCAAGATGTCTTGGGAGAAGTTCCAAGAGCTGTTCAACGACAAGTACTTTCCCGAAAGTATTCGTCACATGAAAGAGGTGGAGTTTATCAAGTTGGAACAAAACAATATGACCGTGTCGCAATACGAGGCTAAATTTGCGGAGTTATCCCGGTTTGCATCCCATTGGTCGATAATGAGGAGCGAATGACACGAATGTTTTTAAGAGGTTTGAAATCGGAGATACGTCAATATCTTATTTCTCATAAACTGTGTTTGTATTCAGATGTTGTAAATAGGGCTCAATTGTTGGAGCACGATAATGAGTCAACGCAACCAAGAGAAATCAGCCGGCAGAATGAAAATACCAGTGGTAACAGTCATCGAAGCGGTGACAACAAACGTGGAGGGAATCAACATGCCAGAAATGGTAACCACTTCGGTGGTAATCATAGCCAAGACAGTAAAAATGGACATTTCAAGAAAAGGAGATTCTACAATGATGGAAAGACGTCAGCACCAGCAACCGTGGTTAAGGAAGGAGAACGACCACATATCATATGCTTCAAATGTAGAGGGGAGGGACACATAAGTCAAAACTACGCGATGCCGTCCAAAGCATGTTATAATTGTGGAAAAGAAGGTCACTTAACTCGATTTTGTCGTTCACCGGAGACAAATTCAGCTAGGATAGAGGCACCAAAGGCCGTCCCAGAAAAGTCAAAGCCGGTAGTGCAAGGGAGAACGTTTGTTGTGACCTCCCGTAAAGCGAGAACCCGAACGAGGTTATCACGGTAAGCTTATCATAAACTCTAGTGAAGTCTATACCTTATTTGATACTGGGTTCTACCCATTCTTTTATTTCTCCTATTGCGCCAACGCTTAAATTTGACTCAGAGAAATTAGACTTTGACTTATCTGTTGAAACTCCATTAGGAGAAACCTTCATTACATCTAATCGCTTTATAAGTCTTGTTTGATTTAAATCGATGAATCGCATCGCGTTACATATCGATCTTATCTCCTTAAAATACTTGCATTTGACGTGATTCTAGGGATTGATTGGTTAACTACTCATCATGCTAAAATTGATTGTTTTTGTAAGGTTGTTAGCTTTCATATTCCTAATAAACCTATTATCTAATTCAAGCGACCAAACCATTAAAATCAATCACTTGGTCATCTCAAGCCACAAAGTTATTCGTTTATTGAAAAACGGATGTCAAGCTTTCTTAGCTCATGTCACGGATTTAAACAAAAATACGCCGATTTGAAGGATATTTCTATTGTTAATAAATTTCTGACGTATTCCCAAAAGAACTTCCCGGCCTACCCCAGGCGTGAAGTTGAATTTTGTATTGACCTTGAACCCGATAAAAACCCATTTCCAAAGCCCCATATCGAATGGCTCTATTGAACTTCGTGAGTTAAAGACCCAATTGCGAGGAATTGTTAGACATTGGTTTCATTCATCCTAAGACGCTCCTTGGGGTGCTCCTGCTCTATTCGTGAAGAAGAAGAAAGATGGGAGTATCGACTTTGTATTGATTATCGGGAGTTGAATCATGTCACCATCAAAAATAGGTACCCATTGCCACATATTGATGACTTCGCTTAATCGATTTACAAGGATCACAATTTTTTTCAAAGATCGATCTTCGTCTTGGATATCATCATCGGTGAAGGTTAAAACGAGGATATTCCAAAGACTGCCTTTAGAACTCGGTACGGGCATTATGAATTCTTAGTCAAGTCTTTTGGATTGACTAATGCTCCCCTTTGCCTTCATGGATATGATGAACCGAAAGTATTCAAGGAATATTTGGATCACTTTGTGGTCGTCTTTATTGATGACATCCTTATTTATTCCAAAAGCCGTGAAGATCATGAAAGCAACACTTGAAATGATACTCCAAAAGCTTCGTGAATATAAGCTTTATGCCAAGTTAAAGAAATGCGAGTTCGGCGGTCGAGTAGTAGCATTCCTTGGGCACGTAGTATTAAGTCATGGAATATCCGTTGACCCGTGAAGATTGAAGCTATTCAAAGTGGGAGCAACCCAAATTAGTGACCTAAGTACGTAGCTTTCTCGGTTTAGTGGTTATTATCGAAGATTCGTGAAAAGGATTTTCTCGAATCACTACTCCATTAACTCAAATTGACTTCGGAAGATACAAAGTTCGGTTGGAGCAAGGAATGTGAGAAGAGTTTTCAAGAACTCAAAAGAGACTCATTTTAGCACTGTTACGACAATACCATCCGATTCGGAGGATTTGTCATCTACAAGAATGCTTGAGGCAAAGGGTTAGGATGTGTTCTCATGCGAAATATGGGAAAGTCATAGCCTTTATGCCTCAAGATAACTCAAAGAATATGAGAGGAATTATCCTACTCATGATCTAGAGTTAGCGGTATTGTTTTCACACTTAAAATTTGGAGGCATTACTTGTATGGAGAGAAAGTGGAGATCTTTACTTGGATCATAAAAGCCTCAAATATTTCTTCACTCAAAAGAACTCAACATGCGACAACGACGTTGGCTTGAACTGCTGAAAGATTATGATCATACCATCCAATACCATCCCGGAAAAGCGAATGTAGTGGTGACGCATTGAGTAGAAGAACATATGCGGGTACGAGTGCAATATTCACAACACAAAAGCCCATTTTGTGTGACTTTCAAAGGATGGAGATAGAGTTAAAGACTCCAGGGACCCATGTGATGATGGCGAATATACCAGTAGAACCCACTTTAATTGATAAAGTTAAAGTTGCTCGAGTTACGATCCGGAAATGATGCGTATGAGGAAGAAAGTGCAAGAAGGTGCTATCTTAGGAAGCAAGAATTGATGAAGAAGGAATACTTCGAGTCAACTCCAGACTTTGTGTTCCTAACGACCCTGATTTAAAGTATAAAATCATGATGGAGGCGCACAACACACCGTTTGCAATCCATCTTGGGAGTACCAAAATGTATCGTGATCTTCGTCATACATTTTGGTAGAGCAATATGAAGAGAGAGATAGCGCTATTTATCTCAAGGTGTCTAATTTGTCAACGAGTTAAAGCGAAGCATCAAGTACCAAAAGGTCCATTGCAACCACTTGAAATTCTAAAATGGAAGTGGGAGCACATTACCATGGATTTCGTTACCGGTCTTCCCAAAGTTTCTCAAGGCATAGATGCGATTTGGGTCATTGTTGATAGATTGACCAAGTCTACTCATTTCTTACCGATACGATAATATTATACACTTGAACGTCTTGCTCGTATGTACATAAACGAGGTTGTAAGATTGCATGGTATGCCAGTATCCATAGTTTCTGATCGAGACCCAAGATTCACTTCAAGATTTTGGGTTAGTTTGCAAAAATCTATGGGCACGGATTTATGATTTAGCTCGGCATATCATCCTCGAATCCGGACGGAGGCGATCGGAGAGGACGATTCAAACTCTTGAAGATCTATTAAGACTCTGTGTTCTTGACTTCAAGGGAAGTTGGGACAAGTTCTTACCATTGGTGGAGTTTTCCTACAACAACAGTTATCAAGCAAGTATTGGCATGGCTCCATTCGAGGCGTTGTATAGAAGAAAGTGTCGTTCTCCAAAAGATAGTTGATGAGGTGGGTGAAGCAACGTTGTTGGGACCAGAGTTGTTGAGTACGTGTGACTACTGGAAAAGATTCAAATGATCCGATAACGATAAAAAACCTCACAAGATCGACAAAGAGTTATGTTGATCTTCATCGAAAGGACGTAGAATTCGATATTGGAGATCATGTGTTGTTACGTGTTGCTCCATGGAAAGGAGTTACAAGATTTGGAAAGAGAGAAAAGCTCAATCCTCGATTCATTGGCCCATTTTAATCCTCGATCGAGTAGGAATCGTGGCTTTATAGACTTGCGTTACTGCTTAAGTATGTCTCGTGTTCATAACGTTTTCACATATCCATGTTACGTAAATATGTGAAAGACCCGAACCACATTATTGATTAGAACCGGACGAAATAGAGGAAGATTTAACGTATGAAGAGGTTCTTGTTAAAATCTTGGATAAAAAGGAACATATTCTACGCTCCAAGGTTATACCTCAAGTCAAAGTTTTGTGGAGAAACCATGATGTTGAGAAAATGACCTGGGAGTTAGAATCTAAAATGAAATCAAAGTATCCTCACCTCTTCGACATACCAGGTACGCACCCTAATTTCGAGGATGAAATTTCATAAGAAGGGGAGGTTGTAAGACCCCAACTTTTTGAATGAAGATTAAATTTTCTCGAAATATATTTTTGAATATTATGGTGTGGATTTGATATAATGTTATAGTTGTGGGTAATATTTACAAATTTTGTAAAGTACGCAAGTTGTTATATAATATTTGATTGGTCGGGGAATATTCGTTTTAACAGGGAATATTCGTACAATGGCACAATCATTGATGGACCCCCACAACGGAATTATTGTCGGATTGAGAAACGACAAAAAATACTTTATGAAAATAACGGCGGAAGTTTTACCGTTAACTGTTGAAACACTCGGTGTTAAAGAATACGATGTCTGGCATTGATTGCATAGTAGCACACGGTATTGATTATTGATAGATGCTTATGTGAGTTGTAAGACCCCAACTTATTATTAATGAAATTTAATTTTCTCTATTTATTATTTTGAAATAGTAAGGGTTGATGTGATTAATGTGGATAGTTAGGGGTAAAATACGCAAATATTTCAAAATAAGCAAAGGTTATAAAATATTCATTGTTGTCGGGGAATATTCGTTTGGACGTGGAATATTAAATCTTTGTCGGGGAATATTCGTATGACGACAAGCCTTGCACCATGTGTGGGCCCCATAACGGAAGCGATTGGATGAAGAAAACGACAAATATAAGTCAAGGTTAAAAATAACGGCGTGTAGTTATTCTGGATTATCTTGTTAAAATACTTAGGTGGTTAAAACACGAAGAAGATACGGTATTGCACCAATTATTGATTATTACGTAAGAAAGCACTACTCAATAATGGTTACTGACAATTACTTGCTCAATATTTTATTTTATTGATTCAATAATTGCTGCGTTGATATTTTATATTATCGTTGTTTCAATAAATTGTCATTACACGAGATTTTTCATTATCGAAGCAATAATTCATATTATCCTAATAATATTATTAGATAACATTATTGGCAATGTCTAGAAAGTTCTATCTAAGGAGAGGTTTGGTCACCTAATTGCTTGCGCAAGAAGAGAGAAATTCTTATTGAAAGCCCCTCTTTCCTGAAACCGCACAGTTGTCAATAATGTGATTCTCGTAATATTATTTGTGAATAATTAATTATTGATTTATATGATGAGGAAAATATTGATTTTATGTGGATATAGATGGAGAAAATTTTTAAAATGACAATTGTTGAAAATTAATATTTTATCTTTTTCTGATAAAATAATTCATTTAAATATATTATTTTAATAATATATTAACGGTGATATTTTTACAACGAATGTGGGATATATGAGTATACGAGGAGGAAGAGTATTTTTGTTGCAATAAATGTTTAAAACATGTTAAACATGTCGGTGGACCCCATTTATTATTTGAAATTTGATTATAAACTTGTAAAATTATCCGTTTGTGGATTTCATTCAATTTCTGTTTGGAATTCGGAAAACTTTCTTCTGCAAAGTTGTAGAAATTGAATTTCCTATAAAAACTCATGAGATTCGAATTTTCTGATAAAAGGACTATTTATTGTGAATTATTGAATTCAAGTTCAAAATAATTGATTTTTGGAAGTTTTAATTATTATTTTAAAGAAAAAAAACGTTTTTTTGCATTTAAGTGGGCTAACATGTGTTTTAATTGCTGAAATCAGATCTTCAAAGATGGGCTAAGGAAATTTATAATATATATTAATATTTTATTAAATTTTACGCTTTGGTGTTCTAAGCATTTTCCTATAAATAGGGTGCTTAGGTTAGAATTGAAAATCACACCGTAAACCGAAGTTTTCTCTCTATATATCGAGCGTATTCTTGTGAGTATTTTGAGTATACTTTGAGTATTGTTAGACGGTGCAAGTTTCCTGAAAGACTATACCCTTATTCCATACCAAGTACTTAATCTTTCGAGGTAAGGGATGTTATTTTCTTCTCAAATGATATTATTTCTTCAATATCATTATGTTGAAATATTGGTTGGAACTTTTTATCAAATTTGGAACTTTTTTCATGCTCGGGTTACTATTCATGAGTTACTATTCACGAGTTTACTATTCATGAGTTCTTATTCACGATTCTTATTCACGAGTACTATTCATGAAGCGTGAAGATGTTTTTTGTGGAATTTCTATCTTTTGGTGTCGAGAGTTACTATTCACGTATACGGTGACTATTCACGATATCTGACTATTCAATAGAAAAATAAAATTTCTTCTTTTTGTCCAAAATATCTATTCGGATACTAGCTTTGATTGTATCCATGTTTTGATCATTCTTGAATTTTACACCACTATGATTATTTTTTTTGGTATTTTTGAACATGGATAAAACAAAGTACGAATCCTTAATCCTTAATCCTTGTCATTTTGTTTCACTTTGGATTCGTTTTTTAAAAATTATTTTCATCATCCTCGGTCTTAAATGATGATATTATTGAATATCTTTGGCTTTGTAGTGCAAAAAGATGAATGATTTCTGAAGAATATCTTTGGTAAAGTGCAAAGAGATGAACATGTGTTTAGATGAACATGACCAATCGATGAATATCTTTGGCCTATAGTGCAAAGATGAATATTTGATTCGGATGTGTATATTGATTGATGTTACGGGATAAAAGATGAGCGATGAACTTTTAAATTCATACATAGAAGATAGTAGTTTGCATTCTCTACTTAACTCTTCTAATGAATTATTATTTCATTGCTAATATTGATTTAAAATTTGTTGTCTATTGTATTCTATTAGATTTTTCCCTGTTGAAGACTAACGGTAATTTTTTGTATATTATCTTAGTCATAATATTCTTTACTGGGCTAGTTGAGCTCACCCTTTTCCTTTTTGTTCCATTTTTCTTCTCAGGAGGCGAGAATATAGCGAGTACGAGTCGGGGTATGGAATGAAGGTTTTAGAAAGGATTGTTTAGTAGTCCTCAACATTTTTATAAAATAATGTATCAATAAATATGATGAGGATTTATTTGAGTATAGATATTGTCTAGAAGATAATATTTGTATTCAAACTCACAGTTTTACTGTTGTAATAATAAAGTTGTAGTTATTTCTGTACCATGTATTGACAACTCAGAATAGGTGATGTATACTTATTTTGGGGGCGTCACATGAGTAGTCACTCAGTTATACTCAATTATTGCTACAGTAATTGTTGCATCATATCTATCATATTATTGATTCAATTATTGTCACAGTATCATCTGCATAAAATGTTTTTTATTAAATCAATACTTGAGACGCCAAAGTTATTCATATTATAAATTGAAATATTTACAATGTCTAGAAGTTCTGTCAAGGAGAGGTTTGGTCACCTAATTGCGCGTTAATAGGGAGAAATTCTTATTGGAAAGCCTCCTCTTTCCTGGGAACGACCTGGTTGTTAAATTTTGTGAGTTATAATATTAATAATGAATGTTGTTCGTAGTTGAATTTGGAGACGCGGACGTGATATTTGAGTCCGGAACGACGAAATTAGTAAAAATAGTCTATAAACACAAAAAAATTCAGGATTCACTGGTCAAAAGGTCAACAGTTGACTTTTTCAGGAAAAGTCAAACTTCGAAATTTCAAATTTTATATTTTTGATAAAAATGGTTTCATTGTGTCAAAATTATTTGTGTTAGTGAAAATCGACAATTATTTCGATAATAATTGATGTCTGGAGGTTATATTGACCAATCGGGTATTTAACCGGATAAATGAGTAATTGATTGCTATTATTTCACATGATTATAACTATTTGTTCACATGTGTATACTATTGTTTCACATTCTTGTTACTATTAGAGGAGTTGGTGCAAGATTGATAATACTTGCATGACTAAATTAAAAATAGAGGTATAGATGGAGAGTCTTATACTTTGAAATTCATATTTTCACATGATTATACTATTGATTCACATGATTGAACTATTGGAATATTCTCATGCAATGCGTTTTACGCGGACCGATTTCATCTTTATTATTCTCATTGGAATATCCCATACATGCGTTTTCTGCCGGGACCGATTCCGTTATTTATTATTCATTGGAATAACTGCATGTATGCGATCATCGCATGTCCGGTGATTTCTTTTGTTATTCCATTCCTTATTATACTCGGTTGGTTAAAGTTTTGACTTCTATACTCCATGAAATTAGTAAAATATCCTTGATATTTAAGGCTTCATCCAAAGATCTTTTCATAGAAATATTCTTCCGAGCATTCTTGAATTTTACTTCTAAAGCGGTATTATGTTGACAATTTGGACGTTATTAGTTCCTGGATAAAATAATTCTGAACTTGTTTTATTGAATTCTTATATCATTGTCATCATCCTCATGTTCATATTTTGTTGAAAGTCATCTCATCCTATAGTGCATAGATGGACTTGGTATGATTATGACTAGAGGATTATTCGGTGTAATCATGGTAGTAATATTACAAATGATGTGGTAAAAAGTCCTCATTGGCAGTAGTGCATTGATGGATAGTTGTTGGCATGATCATGACCATTATTGAATACACAAATATTCTTGGCCCGTAATGCATGGATAATTGTGATAAGTGATACTTAAAGAATATCCTTGGCCAATAGTGCGGGGTGATTCGATGATGTGGATTATTTATTAAGTTCGATCCCCATCGATAAAAGTGATGAAAAACCTTTTAAATCATAAAAGATAGTAGATTTTATTCTCTACTGACTTTTTAATGGATTGCTTGTTCACTGCAGCTTAAACTTGATGGTTGTTATATTGTATCGCTTTAACAACTGTTGAAGGCTAACGATAATATATTCTCGCATTATCTTAGTCATAATATTTCCTCTTGGATTAGTTGAGCTCACCCTTTTTACTTTTATTGTTCTCTTGAAAATGAGAACGTAGCGAGGGACTAATCGAGGAGCGGAGTGATGGACGGATGATAGCATTAGTAGTCCTCACTTACTATTCTATGAAATAGTGTAATAATAATTGTAATAAAGACTCCTTTTGAGTTTGTATAATCTCTAGAGAGACAATATTTGTATTCAAACTCACGCTTTATGTTTTGTCGTATTATTACACCCATACAGTTGTATTATTAAGTTGTATTTGAATTTATGTACCATGTAAGTGGCGACCCAAGATGGGTGACGTATACCTAATTTTGGGGGCGTCACAATAATTGCTGCATCATATCTCTTATATTATTGATTCGATTATTGTCGTAGTATCATCTGCATAATATGTTATTTTATTAAATCAATAATTGACACGACAAAGTTATTCATATTATTAAATTGTTATATTTACAATGTCTAGAAGTTCTGTCAAGGAGAGGTTTGGTCACCTAATTGCGCGCCAATAGGGATAAATCCTTATTGGAAAGCCCCCTCTTTCTTGGGAACGACCTGGTTGATAAATATTGTGAGTTATAATATTAATGATGAATGTTATTAAAATTGAAGTTGTGTTCGGAGTTGAATTTGGAGATGCGGACGTGATATTTGAGTCCGGAACGATGAAACTAGTAAAAATAGTCTATAAACACAAAATTTTTCAGAATTTATTATTTGGTCAAAAAGTCAACAGTTGACTTTTTTGGGAAAAGTCAAACATTGAAATTTCAAAATTTATATTTTTGATAAAAATTGTTTCATTGTGTTGGAATTATTTGTGTTAGTGAAAATCGATAATTATTTCGATAATAATTAATGTCTGGAGGTTATATTGACCAATCGATATTTAACCTGATAAATGAAGCAATTGATTGTTATTATTTCACATGATTATAACTATTTGTTCACATGTGTATACTATTGTTTCACATTCTTGTTACTATTAGGGGAGTTGGTGCAAGATTGATAATACTTGCATGACTAAGTTAAAAATGGAGGTATAGATGGAGGTACTATACTGTAATTCGTATTTTCACATGTCTAGAACTATTGATTCACATAATTTATTATTGAATCACATTATTTACTATTAGGAAAGGTGGTGCAAGTTTGATAATATTTCCATGACTAAATTAAAAATAAAGAAAAGTTGGAGGTATTGTACTGAAATTTTTTGAGCCCCAAAACGTGCAATTATCAAAACTATATTTTTCTATAAATAAAAGCTCATTCTTCCTTTATTTCTCACCAATTCACAAAAGCTTTTAGAAATGATTATTATAGAGAAAAATTATAGAAAGAATAAGAGAAGTCTATTTACCTCACTATTTCCAATATCCAATTTTTTCTAAAGGTAGGGAGTATTATTTCTTTCTTATCCACGAAGAGAACTTCACATTATTCCATCCTTTATTATTCTCATTTGGAATAACTCAGATATCGCGGGCTACTACCTATACTTGGTGAAATTCTTCCATTGTTTCATTCTTTATCATTCTGTTGGAACATCCTGCTCACAAGCGTTTCTACGGGACCGTGCCCGCCTTTTATTATTCTGTTAGAATATCGTATACATGCATTTTACGCCGGACCGGTTCGTCTTTTTATTATTCTGCGGAATATCCATGCATGCGTTTTACATGCCGACCGATTCCGCCTTTATTATTCTTGGAATAATATCATATCACATGCGCTTTTACTGCCGGACTCGATTCCATTATTTATTATTCTGCTTGAATAACTCCGCTGGCCTTGATCGATCGCGTCTTGGTGATTTCTTTTGTTATTTCATTCCTTATTATACTCAAATTGGTTAAAGTTTTGACTTATATACTCCATGAAATTAGTGGAATATCCTCGATATTTGCGTTTCATCCAAAGATCTTTTCATGAAACTATTTTTCTCGAGCATTCTTGAATTTTACTTTCTACAAAGCGATGATCACGTTGACAATTTGGGCGTTATTAGTTAAGTGGATAAATTAATTCTTGAACTTGTTTTATCAATTTCTTATATCATTGTCATCATCCTCATGTTTATATTTTGTTGAAAGTCATCTGGCCTATAGTGCGTAGATGGACTTGGTATGATTATGATTGAGGATTATTCGATTAATCACGACTGTAGTAATGTTACAAATGATATGGAAAAAAGTCCTCGTTGGCCAGTAGAGCATTGATGGACAAATTGTTGGCATGGCGCATGACCATTATTGAATACACAAATATTCTTGGCCCGTAATAAGCATGGATAATTGTGGTCGCGATATCTTAAAGAATATCCTACCGTAGTAGTAGTGCGGGGGTGATTCGATGATGCGATTATTTATTAAAAACGATCCCAAATGATATTAGTGATGAAAAAATCTTCTAAATCATAAAATATAGTAGATTTTATTCTCTACTTGACTCTTTTAATGGATTCTTTGTTCACCGCAGCTTAAACTTGATGGTTGTTATATCAGATCGGTTTAACATTAACATTAAAGGCTAACGATAATATATTCTGCATTATCTTGAGTCATAATATTTCCTCTTGAAATTTAGTTGAGCTCAAACTTTACTTTCATTGTTTTCTTCTTGAAAATGAGAACGTAGTTAGGACTAATCGGAAATCGGTTGATGGGCCGGATGATAAAGATTAGTAGTCCTCACTATTCTCGAAATAGTGTGATAATAATTAGAATGGTAACTCCTTTTGAGTTTGTATAATCTCTAAGAGACAATATTTGTATTCAAACTCATTAACTTATGTTTTTTGTCATTATTACCCATACCAGATTGTATTAAAAGTTGTATTTGAATTTTGTATCATGTATCTGGCGATTCAAGATGGGTGATGTAACCTATTTTGGGAGCGTCACACTGTCACTATATGTTATATATATATTGGATAAAAGGTAAACTTATATATATATATATATATATATATATAGAGAGAGAGAGAGAGAGAGAGAGAGAGGTTCAAGAGCATAGTTCTTACAAAGCATAATTTTATTTCACAACAGCTGTTATGATCGCACCAAATATAATAGAATAGCTTCTTGTTTCAGATTTTGTGCAGGATGTAATTCGTATCTCTAAACTGAGATAACCCAATTGAATTTATAGCCTTAAGAATATTTCTGTTGCATGCCCAAAACAAATCCTATTTCTTCCCGTTAATTAAGTATCTATTAGCATAACAATAAGAGAACCGACTATGTATATCTCCCAAAATAATTTACGTTACAAAATAATCAAGAGAATATCACGGATATATAACTCTTGGTTTGATCTATTCTAAAAAAATAAACCTTTTAAGTGTTTTGAAAATCTAGGAAAAAGTAAGTCAGTAAAGGATATATCATAATTGATAATACCCATATATTTTGTAATGATTGCTTTTAATAGCTAACCACTTTTCAGAGTCCCAAGAATTTAAAATAGATTTAGAATAATATACACCGCATGAAAGAGAAATTAAAAGTAAGACATTTAAATAAAATTATGCTATTTTATAAAATTATCTTTCTTGAACTCGCTTTATATATATATATATATATATATATATATATATATATAAAAAAAATAAAATATAAATAATTTTGAATTTTTCGCTCACTCAATAAATTATTTGGGCCGTTCAAAATTTGAGATAAATCTCACCGTCTATACAGTATCGAAAGGCATGAATCAACAGGACCCAACTAGGATATATATATATATATATATATATATATATATATATATATATATATGAGTTCAAATTAATGGTTCTCGACCAAAAGTGTGCCCCAAATCCATGTGCCCATGCTTTGTCTTATTTCCACACATCTAAGAAAATTTTATTTAATCGTAAGTCCATATCTTTTTTAAATAAATTGATTATTTATTACAATCTTTCTAAATTCTTACTTATATCAATCTAAATTATTTCCCCCCCCCCCCCCCAATTACATACAAATATGTGTGCTCATTTATTTTTTAGATAATTCAGGGTAAAGTAAGGGTCTTATGTATTTGATTTACAATTGTTTTATTTTTACTCACATATTTCGATAATTTTGGAATTCCAAATATTTTCGCGTATATATTGAAGAATATCTTTGGTGTAATTTGTAAAAAGAATATATTTGGTGTAATTTTGTAAAAGTAAAGGGTTATCTTCAACACGTTGTTTCTCTATTTTCTGCGTATATATATTTTTGTTTTTCGTCTTTTGTAAAGTTATAATTAATTATACATGGTTATGATGATTTTGAGTATGGAATGATGTTTTTTGTGGTTTGGATATGTATGGATGATTGTAAGTTTTTTAAATGCGCTTAGATTTTTCGAATATCTATTTTTAAAGGAAACTATACTTAAATTTTTTTGAAATTAGTAAATTTACTTAAACGATGTTTTGGTGGTTGGATATGTGTTGATGATTGAATATGTATTAATTTCTGCATAGTATGATGATTTTGGGTATGAAATGATGGTTTTTTGGTGATTTGAATATGTATGGATGATTGTAAGTTTTTTAAACAAGTTAAAATTTTTCTGGATATCTATTTTTAAAGAAAACTCACCGAAATTTCTTGAAATTAGTAGCTACTAGCTTGATGTTTTGGTGGTTAGATATGTGTTGATGATTAGTTAATTACATGTAGATATAATTTGTGACAAAATTTTTGACTTCTTTACTTTTTGGGTGGGATGTCTATCTTGATTAGAAAATTTTTTATTTACAACAAATAATTACGATTTTTTTTAATTTTTATCAAATATATACTCTTTAAACATTGTAACTCACATTTTTCATTTAGATTCATCTTTTTAGGTATTAAATAATTACATCGAAAGATTTGTAGTACTTGAGTCGGCGTGTTAACCCTAAGATGTGTATATATATATATATATATATATATATATATATATATATATATATAGCTAGGAGTTCAAATTAATGGTTCTCAACCAAAAGTGTGCCCCAAATCCATGTGCCCATGTTTTGTCTTATTTCCACCCATCTACACTTGTCCTCCTTTGTTTAGAAGGAGACAGACCCATACCAATCTAAGGAATCACGAGCAGATAATTAATAACATGACAACAAGACTTTTGGCTCTTCTCCAGTCTCTCCCATTTCTTTTAAGTTTGACAATCTCCTGTTTCTGGCAGGCTTTTTTTTTTTTTTTTTTTAATTTATTTAAATAAATTATATATTGGAGCATTAATCCCTTCTAGAAATACTCATTCCGTCTCACACAAATAATCTCATAATTTTGACATTTTTTTCTAAAAATTTACTTATAAAATTTAAAATTGATATAATTAATTCGTTTAAGTTTCACAAAACACTAAATATTATTTTTATTAGATATTTTTAAATAGTTTACAAAATTATTGATTGTACAGACTAAAATAAAATGATTTTATATGAACTTTATATTATATCCAAGAGCTGGCATTTGTCAATCAACTAGATACACATGTTTATTAATTTTAGCTTAAATGATTTTTATAATTTTATTTTTATTTTATAATTTTATTTATGGACTTTATAAATTGCCAAAAATGCTAAAATTGGTCTCTAAAAAAAGATTCGGTTATCATAAAATCATGGTAAGTTGATCAATTGACCAATACAGTAGTACTAACACGTAAAGATAGATCATCTCCCGACTTGTCAATACTGTATGATTAATTGATAAAAATTAATTTCATACTAACCAATTTCCTAAAATTGTATTGATCCGAAATCAGTAGATCTACCTTACACGTGTACACCAAAATATGGTTACACATTCTGGCTCTGGATCTGGCCCACCACTTTTGCTAACTACCAACTTCCACCACATAGAAAAAGTCTCATGTACACAAATGTGTGTCATGTGTGAAATTGTGACTCAAAATCTTCTCCAACTTAGATTTATTTAAAGGTATATTTCCTTAAATATGATGTCAAAATATATATGAACACATAAAATATATTGAAAATAATATTTTCAAAAATAATATTTTCAATCACTCTTCTCCAACAATGATAACCCATCAAAATTCTTATTAAAAAGTTTCTTATTTTAATTTAAAAGTGTTTTTAGTCCAACCCACCAAGACACCAACCCACCAAATGGGTTCTTATATATACTTCAACAATCATATTAAACCAAACTAATAATTAATCATTTTAAACATATATTTTGGAACAAATTAGTAATTTTCAGCCCAACATAATATATACTCTCTATTTGAAATTAAGTCATAATAATCTTATTAATTAATTATATAAACACACAAACTCTAGATCTCATTAATCATTTTATTGGAAGAAAATCTTTATAATTATCAGCTACGTACGTACAAGATCAGTGGTCCATTGTGAAATAATAGCATTGCCATTACAATCCATGGCCTTCAACATCAAGTTTGTCTTCTTCCTCTTCTTGTTCTTCTTTATTATTTCTGGGGTAGAACTGCTTACAATACATGAATTCAAGAATCTAAAGGTAGGTTAGATCTCATGTTTTCCTTTCTATATATATTCTTCCCATTTTTATAATTCATATATCAAATCTTACCAATCTTTAATTGATCTACGTACTCTCCTCAGGATTTTTTTGGCATATATACAACTAATCCTCCATGATGGGAATTCAGAAGCTGCATCAATATTCCATTTTGATTATATTTATTGGGTATGGCCTCCCATAACTTTATCAGTATATAACCTTTTTTTTGTTTCATATCTCCTTAATTTTTCCCATTCAATTTAGAAAGAATAACACACACACATATATATATCATCTTAAAATATTTTTTAGAAGAAATTAAATAGTGTTCTTTCCTCTGATCTGTTATAAATGGATCCAGTTATCATGAAGTTAACTTACACAGATATATTAATCGATTATTATCTGATCTTGACACAAAAAGAGATCTCTGCATTTAATTAACTATATTAGTCAATTGACCAAAGTTAACTTCATGCTAACCACTCCCGTTATAAATACATATTTCAAACATGGAACTGCATGTTCTCATTAGCTCATTGCCTATGTATTTTATCTACATTTGCACATTCCTCGTACTTAAATCTACATGCAAAACATCCTTTACGGTTGAAAAAAAAGTACCGCAAATTAAGCCAAATAAAGGAGCTTAATTAGTACTGTGAAACATAAAGCCAATCCATTTCACCAAAAAAAAAAAGCAGAAAAATATAGTATAATCTAACTAATCATTGGATAGCTTATACGATATCTTTAATATTTCTTTGTCTTTACATTTTACTCTTCTCATGAATACCAACATATCCTTCTTCTCTACCTATTTTTGCTCTGCAATTCTCATACTAAAATTATGCTATTGTTCAAGTCTATGCTTCAAAGGCTCTACAATGGTGAACTGCCTGCACAAATCTTCTTCGATAATTATGTCCAAGAAAAGCAGCAAGCCGTTGCCGATCGAAACCATGTTCAAGCTTCCTTCTCCGATTCCCAAATGGCCTTCAGGTATTCCTCAGTTTATTCACTTGTGACGTTTTTGTCTATGAGTTTAATACCCAAAATTCTATCATAAGGTAATACTACTAGTACTGCGAAGTTGTAACTTTTGGGATTCGGTTAACATGAAGTTAACTTACGTGGTAAGTTAGTCGATTAATCGATCAATACTTGATGAAAGATCACCTCCCCGACGCGCGTGTCGGCTGTGATAATCGATTTACCAAAGTTAACTTCATGTTAACCACTCCCAAACTTTTGAGTTAATTTTGCACTATTAATCATACCTTAAAAGGCACATATTTGCACTGATAGTTGTACCTTAAGAGATTAGTTTGCTAATTAGTTGAACTCAAGTATAAAAACATTACATTGTTGTAACACTATTTGTGCAAAAATCCCTTATGATGCATGTCCGCATGCCATATTTCGAGATCTCGAGACCTGAGATTTATATTCTGCTTCATTGTTAATACAAAGAATCTCACTATATATCTGCGCGCGCATATATATAATGCTTATTATTATTAATGTATTTTGAATACAATGAACATAGGTGAAGGTTTTGCAAGTGGAACAATTGATCTAGGGGGATTACAAGTTTCTCAAGTTTCAACCTTCAACAAAATTTGGGCAACTCATGAAGGCGGCCCGGATAATCTTGGTGCAACATTTTTTGAACCAACTTCAATCCCAGAAGGATTCTCTATGCTTGGTTCCTATAGCCAACCAAATAACCAGCCTCTTTTCGGATGGGTTCTTGTTGCTAAAGATGTCACAAATGGCCAGTCAAAAGGAGCTCTAAAGATGCCAATTGATTACACTCTTGTTTGGTCTAGTGAGACTCAAAAAATAAAGCAAGATGGGGTTGGCTATATATGGCTGCCAACGCCGCCGGACGGTTATAAGCCCGTAGGCCACGTTGTCACGGGCTCACCGGAGAAGCCTCCACTGGACAAAATTCGTTGTGTCCGGTCAGATTTGACGGACACGATTGAAATTGACAATTGGATTTGGGGACCAAAAAGTGGGTTCAATGTGTATAGTTCAAGGCCAGCTGCTAGAGGAACTCAAGCTTTAGGAGTATCTACCGGAACATTTTTAGCTCAAAAGGATGGGGCTGCAATTTCTGTGAGTTGTTTGAAGAATGTGAAAAATAATTTATCCTCCGGTATGCCGAATTTTAGTCAAATTCAAGCATTGGTTCAAGCTTATTCCCCTGTGCTATATTTTCACCCCAAGGAACAATATTTTCCCTCTTCAGTAAGTTGGTTTTTCAAAAATGGGGCACTATTGTATACAAAAGGAAAAGGGAAAGAATCTAATCCGATTCGTATCGAGCCCACTGGATCGAACCTCCCCCAAAATGGTTCGAATGATGGTGCTTATTGGTTAGACCTCCCAATCGATAAAACAGCTAGTGATAATCTCAAGAAGGGTAATTTGCAAGATGCAGGAACATATGTACACATTAAGCCTATGTTTGGCGCGACATTTACTGATATAGCCGTATGGATTTTCTACCCTTTCAACGGGGCAGCCAGGGCTAAAATTGAGTTTATCAATATTTCCTTGGGAAAAATTGGAGAACATGTCGGTGACTGGGAACATATGACACTAAGGGTCAGTAATTTTAACGGGGAGTTAAAAAATGTTTATTTTTCGCAACATAGTAAAGGGGTTTGGGTAACTGCTTCAGACCTCGAGTTCGAAAAGGGTAACAAGGTTGTGGCCTATGCGTCGTTACACGGGCACGCGGCGTTTTCACGGGCCGGACTTGTGGTGGAAGGGAAGACGGGGATTGGAATAAGGAACGATACGGCCAGAGATAAGACTGTGATGGACACCGGGGCTGCCTTTGTGGTGGTTGCGGCGGAGTATTTGGGCACATCCGCGGTTGTTGAACCACCATGGTTGAATTATGCAAGGGAATGGGGCCCCAAGATTAGTTATGATATTGATGATGAGCTGAGGAAAGTGGAGAAGTTGTTGCCGGGAAAGCTGAAAGGGGAGTTTGACAAAATTGTGAGAGATCTTCCTCCTGAGGTATTAGGTGAGCAAGGCCCAACTGGCCCAAAAATGAAGGATAATTGGAGTGGGGATGAGAGGGTTTGACTTTGTTTGATTTTATAAATGATTTTTTTCCCATCACTTATTGGAGAGCAGATATTCTTTCTCCATTTTCCCTGTTCTTCTTGTGTCTTCCCACTTAAATTTTGACACATGATCTTTTATTTAATTTTAGAATTAATTGGTGTTAAATAAGAGATTATATGTCAAAATTTAAGTAGAGGGACACAAGGAGACAGGGAAAATAGGAACTGCTCTCCATTTATTGGTAATTTGATATTAATCTGAATCATTTATATGTTCCTTCAATAGAATTAGATATTCCATGCTTCCTTTAAAAAATAAGTTTGTATATTTTCCCTTTTTAAATATAAAAATTGAATATAACCATAGTTTTGCTAATAATAAATTTTAATGGTTAAGCTAGGATATTAAAATAATAAGATCAAATTACAAAATATTATTTCTCAATAAATTCTTTGCTATATCGATGAAACACTACTCAAATTTCTTTTACAATCAAAAACAAAAATATATTGTAAAGTTGAGATATGAATTAGCTTCTTTTTTTTTTGTTGAGAATAGTAAATTTGGAGATCCATTTCAATCATGGGTTTCTAGGGGGGAAGCCTAAGGAAGGGGCCAGGAGGGGGACTAGGGTAAACATAGGAAAATTTTATTTTGGTGGTGGTATGATTGTATCTTAATGCATACTAACATTACATTTTTAATACATTTTAATAGTTCATATTTTTATATTAAAAGGTCATCTAAATAGTTAATATACAAATATGAATTTAAAAGATTAAGTTGATCTCTTAATATAAAGATGTGAGTTGTTAAAATATATTAAAAAATATTATTAAGATGCATTAAGATGCAATTAAACTTAATCTCTAAAACACTTGTCGACTTCTTTTTGTTAAGGAGTAAACTCAAACCTGTAAACTTTTCACAGTAAAAAAAAAAATGAATATCATTACGTTATCACTTTGAATCAATATGAATCAGCTTAGAAATATCATACTATTGACGAGTAGGTATCATACATAATGACTACAATTTTTTAATGACCTTGGGTAAAGTTTTCTCAGTTACAGTTATTCAATAAAAAATAAATAAAAAATTTGTGGGGCCAACTATACAGGCAAATAAATAAATAAGCAAATTAAAAATATAAGGGAAAATGAAAGAGAAACAAAAAAAAACTCTTAATTACCTGGTTCCAAAAGAATATTATCCCACTAATTTAGGATGGCCACAAGGCCCACAACCAAGACCAAAGGAAATAGGGTTATTTACATTTTCTAGTATATTTTTAAAAAAAATTACAACAAAAGTACATTTAAAAAATATTTACAGAATTAATACATTTTTAATATTTTATTTTCAAAATTAATGTATTTGGTATCCTTTAATTTAGTTGGGTATTTTAATGGGTTGCTGATGTGGCAAATCAGTTCTGTAATGGTAACTCTTCCCGGTTGGTTGCCTAATCTGTGACAATTTGAATTGCATGACTTTCCCCTTTGTCGTTTCTCTCTCTTTTTTACTGAAAACTTCTTTAGTTGGAAACCCTTATTTTTTTAATTTGGGAACTTGGAAACCAAATTTCTCTTCTTCTCTTTTTGATTTCTGCAGACGTTCTTATCATTTCTGTCGGCGTTGATCTCCGTTGGCCTTAGATGTCCGCTCCCGTCTTTGTTTGCCGGCCAAATGCGCACTCACCGTCAGTACATTCTTTTTTGATTACATCACGCTCGGTTTAGAGTTTAGTGCTTGTGCTTTTGCTTTCTAAGTTTTCGATCGTCCGCTACTTTGTTTAGTTCGTTTGTGGTCATCGTTGTTGCTTCGTTTGGTTACTGTTATATTCTAATTTGGTTACTAGGTACTTTTGAACAATATGGAGGTTGATTAAATTGGTTTTGGAAACATGTTAATTGTGTTTTAGTTACTAGTGCTTATATATTTGGATATTGTTCATTGGTCTTTGATTCTATTACCAGTAGTTTGACATTGTTTGTTTGTTCATATTCCTTTAGCGGTAACCAAAAGCGTATTAGTGAGTGACATAACTTTATTTGTAAGACTCCAACTTTTTAATGAATAAAATCGAATTTCCTCTAATTATTATTGTGAATAATAAGGTATTAATTTGATATAATTCTCTGGTTATGGGTGAAATGTGCAAATTTTACAAAATATGCAAGTGGTTATAAAATAATCATTGTTTTTTGGAATATTCATTTGGTCGTGGAATATTCTTGTTGTGGGGAATATTCGTAAATACGCCAGCGTATTATTCATTCACACAAAAAATGGGCCTTTAAGAAACGATTTTTCGAGCAACGACTTTATAAGTTGTTCTTTAAAAGTATATGTTTAGCAAATCGAAATTTATCCTTCGTTGCAGATTGTGTCAAGCTTTCACTTTTTGCAACGAAATTCATAAGTCGTTGCAAAATTTCGTTGCTAATTTATTGGCTGGAAAAAATTTCATTAGAAATTCGTTGCAAAATTTTCGGCCACTTGATTTTCCGTTATCGTGGGCAACGAAAGTTTTTTTGTTTCTAAAAATGGGGCTTTAGCAACAATTTTTCAAGCAACAGCTTTATAAGTTGTTGCTAAAAGTGTATGTTTAGCAACGAAACTTGTCCTTCGTTGCAGATTATGTCAGGCTTTCACTTTTTGCAACGAAATTCATAAGTCGTTGCAAAATTTTGGAATCAAAATTCGTTAGAAATTCGTTGCAAAATTTCTAACCACTTGATTTCTCCTCATCGCGGGCAATAAAAGTTTTTTTTGTCTTTATATTTCGTCATTTAATATGGACCACATTCATTTAAGCAATAATTTTTATTTTCAGTTATCTATCTTATACAAGTTTTTGCAACAACTATTAAAATGTTGCCTTAAATTAAAATAATCCCAATAAGCTTGTTTTTGTAAGACCATATTCGGTATTCGGAGAATTGTCAAAAAATATTTGTATTTAGTATTTTAAAATTATGTCCAAATGCGAAATATATTCGAACCTGTACCTATTGTTTGGAACTTTGGTAATTTGACCGCTGGAGCAACACAAGTTATTTATTAATATTTTGCAAGGATTAATATTTATATCAAAACATGAAATTTTCCTCATATATTCATTTCTTCTCCTTCACTACATACCATTAATATAATCTCAAGAAGTTATATACTACAATAATAATAATAATAATAATAATAATAATAATAATAATAATAATAATAATAATAATAATAATAATAATAATAATAATAATAATAATAATAATAATAATAAATAATAATAATAATAATAAAGTTTTACCAATGGTGTGTAAGTTTTTTTAACTCCCATTTTTCAAATTCTTTTTTTTTTTTGACTTGTAATGTTTTTTATAATCAAATATTAATCTCTTTATATCTTGAATTAGAGGGTGTTTGATGATGACTTATAAGTTGGTTAAAATAAGTTATAAGTCATTTGTTATTATTTAGTGTTTGATAATAACTTAAATTTTAATTTTTTTTACTTATAAGTCATTATTAAAAAAAAATTCTTACTTCATGTATATATATTTTTTTTTATTATTACTATAACTATTACTATTACTATTATTATAATTATTATTATATTTACTATTATTATTATTATTATTATTATTATTATTATTATTACTATTATTATTATTATTATTATTATTAGAATAATTATTACTAATCTTATCATTATTATTTTTATTATTATAATAATTATAATTATTACTATTATTATAATTTCTATTATTATTATTATTATTGTTGTTATTATTATTATTATTATTTTTATTATTATTGTTACTATTATTATAATAATTATAATAATAATTATTACAATAATTATAATAGTACTAATAATAAAAAAAGCTTTATTCTGAATTCAAGGGCTTTTTAAAAATAAAATAAAACAATGCTTCTCTCGAGAATTGAATTCTGACCTCCAACTCTCCTTAAATAAATCTTCAAACCAACTAAGTAGTATAATGATTTTTTTTATTATAAAATCGATTCTTACGGTACTAAAATACTAAAAATACTAATTACATATTTATATCAAATACTAAAAATACTAATTAAAAAAATACTAAATACTAAAAAAATCAAATTCAAAAATACTAAAATTCAAAAAATACTAAAATACTAAAATTCAAATTATTTTGTTAATTAATCAAAACAACAAAAATTTAAATTACATCATTAAAATACTAAAATCATAATATATTTACATCATAACATAACATATTATCATATTTACATCATTTACATCATATTTACAAACATTAAAATACTAATTACATATTTACATCATTTTATCAAAATACTAAAATTCAAATACTAAAATACTAAAATTTTACCATAGTTGTATAACATATCAAAATACTAAAATTTTACCATAGTTGTATAACATATCAAAATACTAAAAGTCACTTACCCGCACATTAAATACTAATTACATATTTACATCAAATACTAAAAATACTAATTAAAAAATACTAAAAAATCAAATTAAAAAAATACTAAAATTCAAATTATTTTGTTAATTAATCAAAACAACAAAAATTCAAATTACATCATTAAAATACTAAAATCATAACATATTTACATCATAACATAACATATTATCATATTTACGCCATTTACATCATAATTACATCATAACATATTTACATATTTAATCAAAATACTAAAATTTTACTCAAATACTAAAATTTTGCCATAATTGTATAACATATCAAAATACTAAAATTTTAACGTAGTTGTATAACATCTCAAAATACTAAAAAATCACTTACCCAACACTAAAATACTAATTATATATTTGCATCAAATACTAAAAATACTAATTAAAAAATACTTAAATACTAAAAAAATCAAATTAAAAAATACTAAAATTCAAAAAATAATAAAATACTATAATTCAAATTATTTTGTTAATTAATCAAAACAACAAAAATTCAAATTACATCATTAAAATACTAAAATCATAACATATTTACATCATTTACATCATAACATAACATATTATCATATTTACATCATTTAGTATAATTGATATAATATGTTATGATGTAAATATGATGTAAATATGTAATACTCAGCCAGCCCACTACTACTCTACTAGCCCAGACTCTGAACTGAAGTCCGTAACCCTCAAATCTCAATTCCCAAATCCCAAACCCAGATCTCGAACAGTCGAACTCTCAATCTCTCGTCCCAAACGGCCAAACCCAGATCTCGAACTTGTCTCAATCTCTCGACTCTCATCGGCCGACTGCCATCGGCGCATCGCCTCATCGGTGTATGATAATGTCTTCAAAATAAATTTTTAGTTAAAACACGTTTTTACTTCAATAATTGCATTTCATGACTGACGTGTTCAGTCGTTCATAGTTCATAGTACATAACATAAGAGATGAGTCTTTGGTGACCATGGCTCAGAAATGGTTATAACATTATCCATCACACTATTGAATTGATTTGGTCTATGCAAAAATAATCAATTCTCAATTTACCTCACATGGGCTCTCAGATTCTCAAAATCTCACCTTTTACCTATTCTAGAACCCTAACTTTCGATTCCTCCCCTCTCTCTCGTTTCCTTCCAAAGACAGTTGTTCCAAGTGCTAGTTTATTCAATACCCAATTCAGATTTTCTTCATTGAAAACAATTTGTCATACTAAATTACCTTCTGGGTCTGGTGGGTTTTTTGGTCGGACCAAGAGAAGCTTCAGAGGTGGGATTGTAGCCATGGTTGTACCTGATTCAGTTCAGAAGTCGGAGGAGGACTGACGCGCAATTCTTTCTCCCGAGCAGTTTGGGATTCTGAGACAGAAAGGCACAGAGTATGGTTAACATTTTTATTAAATTATTGCATCATATGGGTTTGTCTTGTTGAAATTGATTTTTCTTTGCTAAATCAACAAGTGGGTGTTATGAATTTCTTTGTTCTGATTGCAATGAGCTTATTTCTGGTGGCCGTTTCTGTTAATTTATTGTCTTTATCTTTTTTGAATCTGCTGTTAATTTCATTGTGGGCCACTTTTATTCTTGTAATTTCCTTTCTATTTTGTTGGAAATCATTTGCTGATGGTTGTTGTTGATTTGACGGTGCAATGACTGGAAAATTATATACATATAATACGTGTGTGCGTGTGTGAATTTCATATTGTTGTTTGGAGGCTGCTAAGTTTTCTTTTGTTATGGACTTATGGTTATGGTATGAAGAAGAATTGATTTTTATTTTAGTTATATTTGGGCCGGCCCTCTCATGAACCATTTTTTTGACTTGCACCGTCTTCTGGTGCTTGTGATTTTTCATAAAGTATATAATTGTGTTTGTATGCAACCAACTTATGCTGTTTTTAATTTGCTGAGAAGTTCTAATCAGATAATTACAATTTCATTACTATCTGAATCCTCCCCCAACCCCCACACCAACCCCACCAAAAGTTTTATCAAGCCCAAGATTTAGTGTTCAAGTTACGTACCCAACAAATCAGATAAGAGTAAGAGAGATGCCTATGTAATTTCCTTATGTAGAGACTAGAGAGTAAATATAAAGCTAAATGGTTCTTTAGTGTGAGTGAGGACAAGGGGAAGAAAAAGGTGGACAGTTATATGAAATCCGACTCATGACTCAAAATGAATTTTCTTATAGTTTGAAAATATGGATTATTTGGTTAAGGAATTAGAGCATAGAACAAGTTTGTTATTATTCTTATTTCTTTTTTTCCACAAAATAAAGAAAGGGAAAAGAACATATGGGAATTACAGCGTTCATATAGTAATCCTTGAACGTAGAGCTTGTGAATAAACGAGGGTCAAAGACCCTACAATTATGGGGTTTACAGCTCAATCTAAAATATTTCTATGCAAGTACTATATCAGATCTGTTATATGGGATGACAATAATGCTAGTTTTCTCTGTAACTGCCATACAATCAGAGTAGGCAAAGTATTACCAAGTGACCTTGAACTACGACACATGTCTCTTCTTAGTAGCTCATAGGCAGCTCTGAATGTGTGGGAGGGAGGTTCTCTGGAATCAATATTATTATTTGTTCTATACATTTCCTGTGACAACCCAAAAATTTATAAGATCTTAAATGATTAAAATAAAGGTTAAAGAATAAAACCTAGATTGAGAATTAGAGGATTAATTAAATTTTTTAAAGAACCTATATGGTTTGATTTATGGTCAAGCAGGGAATTTTTCAGAGCTGTTTCTATATGCTACGTGGTTTATGCTTTCTATATCCTCTGTTATTCAGGATTTGAGAAAGTTCGGCGGTGCTGCTCGGGAAGTCATGGACAAGCTGAGGTTGATTGAAACTGACAATTATCATGAGGTATAAACAATTGGTTTTGCCTGTAAAGTAGTCTGTAAAATTTGCACAGCAGTAACTGGCTTATAATAATTACACACCTTTCCATTATGTGGTTTCTAAACATATTTCTGAAATACTTACCTTTGAGGAAATAATATCTGCAGACACTTCGTCGAATATATGATAAAGGATCATGGAAGGATCCTAATATATCTAAAGTAATGAATTACTACTTTACATGTGCAATTTCCTGATTTCTTATATTCCAAAACTTATATTACTATTCATGCAGATGGTTTTTGGCAGTCAAGTACAATGTTCCAGGCAGATACAAAACATATCAAACAGTGAGGGTACATCAATAGGTGTCAGTAACCCTTGTTTTCCACTGGTATGCTCTACTTGACCATTTTAACTTGTGTTTCGTAGAAATTCTTTTTTCTTTTTGATTTTTTCATTGAAATATAGGTTAAGTTTATTGACATTGATTTAGGTAAGGGGGACAGAGACACCCGCAGCTGAGTCAGGATTTGAGTCCGAGGATACTTCTCCTAAAGCAGCGGAGGGCTATTCAGGACTAAGGTGGACTCTTGTTAGTGAAGAGGTAAGATCTTGATAATGAATACTGATATTTGGTTTAATCCGCTAATAAATTGTTATGATAACCATGCCATATAATCATTTTTAAGTATCTATTATATGGAGATCTAAGGCTGTTAATCTTGACAATTTCTAAATTCTTTTTTAAACTGAATAATTGTGTATAATGGAGCCCTTTTATTCATATCGCTTTTCTTTATTATTTATTTCTCTCATTACTATCTATAAAGACAATAATGGGTCTTAGGTGTGGGTGGTTATGAAAATGTTACTATACAAAGTCAAATTTATACATTGAGTAGATTTTTGGCGGGTCTAGTTTATTAAACTAAACACGTAAATGTGTATGGGTGAATGTGTACAATTTTATGCAGGTTCGGGTATGCAGCGGTAAACCAACCACGATTGTTGCTTCCAAGAAGGGGTTTTACCTCTCTGAAAAACATATTCTACCGAGTCACTCCTTGGTGGGTTTGTTGCAGCAAATAAGCCGTGTCTTCGGGACAGGAAAGTCTTTTTACTTCATAGTCTATTCGTCGACGTTTCAGTCTATAAAGTAGTTGAAGTCATTAAGCATCTCATTGGCAATAGTCAGTGGCCTACAAATGCTTTTACTACACCAATTTCTCACGAGGAAAGAATTGGAGATCTATTTGTGTGTGTGACAAGAGATTTGCCTAATTCAAGCACAAAGTTGGATGCTAAAAATGACGGAAGTCGGGTTCTTGGAATGTCACAAGAAGAGGTTGTAAAGAAAAAATTATTTAAAGGCATAACTGCGGATGAAAGTGCCACGGTTCATGTCAATATATTATTTGATGCGCTATTCTTTTCATTATATGATTACATTGCTCTAAATTATTGTTATTCCTTGTTGAAGCTGTTATTTTTAAAAAGTCGAGGTCAAATTTGATGTCTCATGAGATACTTCTACTTTAGGCGTTGTGGTTGTTGAACACTTTGGATATCTGACTCACTAGAGCTCTCACCCGATTGATGGAAGGACACCGATAGATTTTATGCATCTGAGGGGTTTGCATGAATGTGCTCTTTAGGCGTGTGGTAATTACCTCATCTACCATTTTACTTCATCTTTGGCATCACAATTACTTTCACTGCCACTAATGCACTGCATTATCATTATTGATCCATGCATTGCTTGTGTATCATGTCATACTTATCTTTTAGAACATCAAAAAGAAGGAAATGGGAAGGGAAAGAGAAGTTAAATTTAGTTTAATACACCAGCGAGAGTTAAAAACGAAAGTCATCAATAGAATAGTTGGAGAGGGCATGGTACTTGAACAGCTATAAATCAGCAATTTCATTTTCTTGGAAGAAAATCAAATTTACTAGAATATCCATTTTTATTATAACATTTAGGAATCTTACTTGGGAATTGCTAGCTCACATACGCTAGTTTACTTGTACAAGCATAATAAAATCTTAGGGTCATGGGCGTGGTGTAAAACCATCACTCTGTTATACTCAATGGACGAGGGCTTCTATTTCTAATAATTACCATAGGCTTATTGATGGTCATGTGGCCCTCATTCACCGGAAAAAGCAATTTCCCCAAACCAACATTTCCTTCTCCAATGGTTCCAATTTAACAACTGGATTGGAGATTTTCGATCAAGAGTGTTCTTGAAGTAACAAAATATTTCAGCATACATGTAGGATTTGAAAATATTTCTTCATTTTCTTGACTTGCTATTATTTTTAAATATGTGCGGAAGACTGCTTCTACGACCTGTCTTACAATACTGGATATCAAATTTTCGTGCTACGTTTACGGAAAACAATGGACGAAATTATGAAGTGTACTCTCTCTATATATGTAGATATATACTTTGATTGAAGAACTATGGTATATTTAGATGTTTAATTGTAAAGATAATGAATGATTATGTAGTGGATGATTTTATTAAGTTAATAATATTTTAGTTTTTTTATATTTTTGCCATTATTTGCTATGGGGACATTGAACCAGCCAGGTACACAAAAAGAATGTCAAATTTTAATTTGGCAACAATATAATTCGTTACCAAAGCATTGAACAAGTTTTAATATAGCAATAATTTTTTATACATTTAGCAACAAAGTTTCGTTGCTAATGGCATTAAAAACTTTATATTTGGCAACGAAAAATTAACCTAATAACAACGGAGAGGATATTGTTGCTAATACTAAAATAAAAGGCAACATTTTTTATCGTTGCAAATCATATCAACTTTCGTCGCACATATAAACAAACGGCAACATATAATGTCGTTGCTAATCGACGACTTTCGTTATTGAAAAATAATCAGCAACAAACATTTTCGTTGCTGATTTAGCATAATGTCATTGCCAAATAATATAATCAGCAACGAAAATCGTTGCTAAAAAGTTTACATTCCGCAACGAAAGTAAGCTTAGGCACCAATTTTCATAATTTACTGCAACGAAAAATGTCGTTGTAAAATGGTTTCAATTGCAACAAAAATACATTGTCGTTGCAAAAAAAAAGAGTTCATTTCGTTGCCAATTAGTAGGCTTTTGCAATGAAATGGGGTTTTTATCAACGACATTTTAATTATTCTGCAACAATAAATTTTGTTGCTAAAGGATCGATGTCTCTGTACGAAAGCCAAATTTCGTTGCAAAATATATTACTTTTGGCAACGAAAAAAAGTCGTTCGTTCGCGAAACAATTAATTAAGACGCTTCATTCTTGCTGACGAAAAGACAACGACGATAAAGTTGTTGCCAAAACCCTTTAGCAACGAAATTTGGCACCTTTAGCAACGAAAATCGGTTGTTCCTGAAGCCCTATTTTTTTTGTAGTGATTTATGGGCCCCATAACAGAATAATTGTCGGATGAAGAAAACGACAAGTTTGAGTTTTTATAAATAACGACGTAGTTATTCTACTGCTAACACCGCTGGAATACCCGGTTGGTTAAAATACGATGTCTGGCGTGGATGCACGGTATTGATGAATTATTGATCCTTACGTAAGAAGGCACTAATCGATAATTATTACGATGAATTCTTGCTCATATTTTATTTTATTGATTCAATAATTGATGCGTTGATATTTTATATTATTGTTGTTTCAATAATTGTCACTGCACAGTATTTCCCATTATAAGATCAATAATTCATATTATTTGAATAATATTATTGGACTTTTAACTCCTGAAGTTCAATAGGAGCCATTCGATATGGGGTTTTAGAAATGGGTTTTGTACCCGACTCAAGGTTAATAAAGAATTCAACATCACGTTCTGGAGGTAGACCGGGAAGTTTTTCAGGAAATACATCAGGAAATTCTCTAACAATAGAAATAGTATTCAAATCTGACGTATTTTTGTTCAAGTCCGTGACATGGGCTAAGAAAGCTTGACATCCATTTTTCAATAAACGAATAGCTTTATGGCTTGATATGACAGTGACTGATTTTAGTGGTTTTGTTGTTTGAATTCGCATAATAGGTTGGTTAGGAATATGAAAACTAACAACCTTACGAAAACAATCAATTTTAGCATGATGCGTGGTTAACCAATCAATCCCCAAAATCACATCAAATGCAAGAATTTTCAACGAAATAAGGTCGGCATGTAATGTGATGGTACCGACTTGAATCATGCAAGATTTAAAAATAGTAGATGTAACGAAAGTTTCTCCTAACGAAGTCTCAATAGATAAGTCAAAGTCTAATTTCTCCGGAGTCAAGTTTAAACGTTGAGCACAAACAGGAGAGATAAAAGAATGGGTAGAACCGGTATCTAATAAGGTATAAACTTCGCAAGAGTTTATGATTAGCTTACCCGTGATCACCTCGTTTGGGTTCCTCGCGTTTTGTCCAGTCACGACAAACGCCATTCCAGGAACCACCGACTTTGACTTGTCCGGGACAGCCTTTGGAGTCACCATCCCTGTTGAACTTGGTTTCGTAACTAGACAATCTCTAGCTATATGACCTTCCTTTCCACAGTTATAAAATACCTTGCATTGTTGTGGGCAGTTTGGGCTGATGTGTCCCTCTTTCCCGCATTTGTAACATACGACCGGTGGTCGTTCTCCTCCCCAAAGCAGTTGATGTTGGTCTTTGGCGTCTTTACGCTATCATTGTTGTACCTTCTCCTTTTGAAATCTCCTCCCCGACTTCGCTCCTTATATTATCACGTACCACGATTACCACCGAGTGGTTCTGCTTTTGTCCAAATGCTTTTCTTCCCTCTGGTTGTCATTGCTCAGATGGCCATTGGCCCTTACCGGTATGACCACAGGTTGTGTTCCCTCGATTGAACATACTCATTATCTCGCTCTAATAATTGAGCCATGTTTACAACATCTGAATATAAAGAAAATTTATGAGAGATAAGATATTGTCGAATCTCGGGCTTTAGACCTCTCAGAAACATCCTCGTCATTCGTTCCTCATTTTCGACCAAATGAGGTGCAAACTCGATAACTCTGCAAACTTAGCCTCGTCTTTGGGACACCGCGTATGTTGTTTTGTTCTAGTCCGATAAACTCCACCTCCTTCATATGGCGAATACTTTCGGAAAAGTACTTGTCATTGAATAGTTTCAAACGTTTCCCAAGACATCTTTGAGTGCGGTGGTGGTAGATGCAGCTTCACGAGATTCCCACCAATGAGTCGCCTCATCATGAAACATAAAGGTGGCGAATGGAACCTTTTGTTCCTCCGTGCATCCCAAGACATCGAATATCTTGGTAATTTGTTTGACCCACGCTTTATGCCGTGATCGGATCCGGCTTTCTCTTAATTTAGGTGGTCCCAACTCTTTGAATCGCTTGGTTGTGACAAGCCGGCGCATTGCTAGCATTTCCACCGTATTTTGTGCACGAGTCTCCTCGTGCAGTTCTACATGAACCGTAAAAGCTTCTAAACATCCCATCATTCATCATTTGTTCGATAGCGTTGTTTACGGGAGGATTATTGCCTTCTATTGCACGCCTCAGGTAGTGATCAAAGGTGTCTCCACGATCCGATTCACTCCATTATTAACGTTCTCACCGCCATTCTTAAATCTCATCATAAAAAACAAGGGTTAATAGTCATGCAACACATATTATCCCTATACTCGGCCGACCAAATAAATACCAAATAAACTTAGTCGTCATACTAGGCGAAGGAATTCTCGTCTCTCCCTCCTAGTTCTTGTCTCACATCTCGGCCGGGATCATATCCTAGCTCGATATTAATCATGACGCGCCCCCAAAATAGGTATACATCACCCATTCGAGTTGCCAAATACGTGGTGCGTAAACAAATACAACATCATTAAAGCTGTGAGTTTAAATACAAATAGAGAGTATAAAAACTCAAAACGAGTCCTTATTACAATTATTGATACACTATTTTTAAAATAGTGAGGAATCTGCTAAAACAACTTTCTAGAACCATCACTCCATTACCCACTAGTTCTCGCTTATGTTCTCACCTCCGAGAAGAAAAAAATGGAACAAAAGGGTGAGCTCAACTAGCCCAATAAAGAATATTATGAGTAAGATAATATACAACAAATTATCATTAGTCTTGACAGAAATAATCGATAAAATATAATAGACAAAAAGTTTTAGATCAACAATTGCAATGAAAAACAAAGAATCCATTAGAAGAGTCAAGTAGAAAAGAATTCTATTATCTTCTAAGATTTAAAAGTCCATCATCAATATTTTATCCTCAGTAACATCAATCAATATACATCTTGAATCAAATATTCATCTTTGCTACTGAGGCGAAAGATATTCATTTATATCACCAGATTGATCATGTTCATCTCAACACTGCTCATCTTTGTCTTATGGGCCAAAGATATTCATGAGAGTAATCATTCATCTTTGCACTACATGCCAAAGATATTCATTTGTATCATCATTTAGGACTGAGGATGATGAAAAATATTTTAAAGAAAACGAATCCAGTGAGATAACAGATCAAATATTAAGGATTCTTATTACAGTTTATCCAAGTTCAATAATATTCCGAAATAACCAATTTTGAAGCAGAATTCAAAAATAATGATCAAAACATGGATACCATCAAAGATAGTAACCATAATAGACAACTTGGACAAAAAGAAGAAAATTTTATTTTTCTTGAATAGTAAATAGTGATATTGAATAGTCTTGAGTATCGTGAATAGTAATCCCGACACAAAAAGTTCCAAATTTGATAAAAAGTTCATACCAATATTGTAAGACCCCGAATTTTATGAAATAAAAGTATTCAATTTTTCTTATAATTACTATTCAGTAAATGGTTAAATTGATAAAAGTTAAAGTTAAGGGTGATATATGATTTTTTTTTTCAAAATACACAAGTGGTTATAAAATATTCATTGTTGTCGGGGAATATTCGTTTGGTCGTGGAATATTCTTTACATCTTCAGGGAATATTAAATGCGACAAGCGCAGACCATTTGTGGGCCCCATAACGTAATAAATCGTGGATGAAGAAAAACGACAAAATTAAGTTTTTATAAATAACTTGGCGTAATCGTTACCATTAACAACGTTGGAATACCGGTGGTTAAAATACGTTAATACGGCGTGTTTGCCGCGATAGCACTACCGGTTTTACACAATATTTTTGAATTATTGATCCTTACATAAGAAGGCACTACTCAATAATTGTTACAGTAATTACTGTTTAATATTTTATTTTATTGATTCAATAATTGTTGCGTTGATATTTTATATTATTGTTGTTTCAATAATTATCAACGCATGATATTTCTCATTATCAGATCAATAATTCATATTATTTAAATAATATTATTAGATAGCATTATTGGCAATGTCTAGAAAGTTTTGTCAAGGATAGGTTTGGTCACCTAATTGCGCGCCAGTAAGGAGACATTCTTATTGGAAAGCCCTCTTTCTGAGGAGCGGCTTTGGTTGTCATAATTGTGATTACGTAATATTATTTGTGAATAATTAATTATTAATTTATATGATAAGAAAATATTTATTTGATGTGGATATAAATGATGGATTTATTTATGTGGTTATAAATGAAGGAATTAATGTTGAGGTATTTTATCGAGTATTTTTGTCCGGAATGAAGGTATTAAAAATTAAACCGGTGTTTTTGAGATATATTAAGTGACATATAATTTTTAATCCGACCGTTGGATCGTTGTAATTTTTGGATATGTTATACATATATAAGTTGAGTATATGTCCACAAATTTTGAGCAGTTAAAAATGAGCGTATGATTTGTTATGAATTTTAAGAGGTGAATGGTTCAGAAATTGTTGAAGTATCCGAATTTAGCATTTTGGTGGAAAATTCTAGAATTGAGTGGGCCCCACTTGTGGTTGGTGAAGAAATGTGCTGAATTTTATTACAAATGTGGTGGGTGGGAATAATAGCGAGTAAAGCCATCGGTTTGCGAGTCAAGTCTGCTAAAATTTTCCTATAAATAGAGGGCTAAGTTAGAATTGAAAATCACACCAGAAACAAGTTTTCTCTCTTTCTCTCTCTATATTATTGAGTGTATTTTGTGAGTATTTAGATACTTGATGAGTTGATATTCATCAGTGCAAGTTTTCTTCAGCGTCGTATCCGATATCCAGTCAGAAGTGCTTCTCTTTTGAGGTAAAGGATAGTAAGGGATTGTAAGGGATATTAAGGGATGTTATATTCTTCATAATGATGTTATTCTTTCAATATCATTATACTGACATATTGGTATGGATCTTATTGTGGAATTTCTATTTTTTTGAGTCGGGGTTACTATTCACGTAAACGACACTATTCACGTATACGGCACTATTCATGTATATGACACTATTTACGTATATGACATTATTTACGTATACGGTACTATGTACGAATACAGAGTACTATTCACGAGTTACTATTCACGAGTTACTATATTATTCACGAGTACTATTCACAACAAAATTGGTTTCTTTTTCTGACTAAATTATCGTTGATTTATGATTGTTGCTCTTGAAAATAAATGCAGTTGTTGATCATATTATTTTTATTATCATATATAATATTTTTATAACCTTGGTGATGGAATTTCTCTTTGACTTGAGTGTAAAGATGGGTAGATTATTGGTATGATCGTGACTATGGGTTCTCTTTTGGCAAGATGGTGCAAAGTTGAATTGTATTTGGTATGATGATCATGACCATTGAATTTACAATTGAATATTTTTAGCTTAAGTGCAAAGGTGAATTGATCAATATGGTTATAATTATTGTTTATATAAATTCTGAAATGATTATGTATTTCTTTGATATACTAATATCTTTGGCCTATAGTGCGGAGATGAATTATTGATGAATATATTTGGCTCGTAGTGCAAAGATGACCTGTTGTTGAATATCTTTGACATGTAGTGCAAAGATGATCTGTTGTTGAATATCTTTGGCCCGTAGTGCAAAGATAAACTATTAATGAATATCTTTGGCCCGTAGTGAAAAGATGAATTTATTAGTATGATTATGAACAGGAACTGTGATTTGGTATAACCATGATCTTTGATGTTTCAGGTAAAGATATGTGATGAAAATTATATTCGTCCTGGGTACGAAGAGGAATTTAGAATCACAATTATGATTATGAGATATTCTTATAATTGTGGAAAGGAACTGTTGATTGATGTTACAGGGATAAAACATTGTTGGTGGACTTTTAACATGGAGAAGATAATAGACTGTATTGTCTATTTGACTCTTCTAATGGATTGCTCATTCCGCTACAACTATGGTTGAAATTTTTATCATCTACCATATGTTCTAAATCTCTGATTTGTTATTGATGAAGGCTATTGATAATTTAATTATCTTTAGTCATGATATTCTTTTCGAAAGCTAGTTGTGCTCACCCTTTTGCTTCACAATTCCTTTCGGGTAATAAAAGTGTAGTTTGGGTTGAAAGGGGGTAACAAGGAATAGAATCGGTGGTCTCTAGTATGGAATTCTCCCTAAACATGTATAAACAAGTGTGTTGTATACATCTTTTAGTAGTTATATTTGGTGAATCATATAGGAGAGGCGAACCCAACGTTGGAAGGTGTTTTGCCACTATCATACAAGATGTCTAATGACATACAACCTCGTGTCATCATAAGACGAGGTTGTGCTCATCCACTTTATTGTATATTTACGAGCACTACCTATATAATCTTGGTGTTTGTTTGAAGTATAATTCTCAATTTGAGACAAATGGAGATAATGATAAGTCGAAGAAGACTCACCATTGGAAAGAATATGATAGTAATCTTCTCGTTTTTCTTTGGGGTCTATTGGGTCAACCAAGGATAATTCTGTGACCATATGATATCTATCTTACCCATGTACGAAGGTTTCTTTGAGCACTTCCCAAAGATTCTAATTTCTAAAACAGTTTTTGACTATACATTTATGTAAGGTGTCATTGTGACGTGATATCCAAGATTGGGATGAGAGTCACAGTTGGTATATATATTTGTATCCAAACTCACAGTATATGTGTTGTTGTATTTTGCACGACAATTGTTGTAATAAAGTTGTAGTTATTTTCTGTACCATGTATTTGGCGACTCAGAATGGGTTGGATGGAATGGACCTATTTTGGGGTCATCACAAATATTTCGGCATAATGATATTGAAGAAAATATCATTTAAGAAGAAGATAATATCCCTTACCTCAAAATATCTGTACTTCTGATCGGAATATCTGTATAAGGCTGAAAGAAACTTGCACTGATTAACAGAAACTCACAAAGTATCTAAATACTCACCAAATACACTCAATAATCTAGAGAGAGAAAGAGAGAGAAAACTTGTTTATGGTGTGATTTTCAATTCTAACTTAGCCCTCTATTTATAGGAAAATGTTAGCACTTGCAAGCATTTAACTTTGCTTGACTTTGATGGCTTTACTTCATACTATTCCCACCCACCACATTTGAATAAAAATCTCAAAGCACATTTCTTCACCAACCAAGAGTGGGGCCCACCAATTCTAGAATTTTCCACCAAAATGATTTATAACCTCGATTTACGAATCAGCCACCTCTTAAAATTCATAACAAATCATACGCTCATTTTTAACGGTTCAAAATTTATGGACATATACTCAACTTATATATGTATAACATATGCAAAAATTACAACAATCCAACTATTTGATTAAAATTATAACTCCATAATATATCTCAAAAAACACTGGTTTGATTTTTAATACCTCCAATACAACAAAATACTAATAAAACACCTCAACATTAATTCCTTCATTTATAACCACATAAATAAATCCATCATTTATATCCACATAAAATAAATATTTCCTTATCATATGAATTAATGATTAATTATTCACAAATAATATTACAGAATCACATTTATGACAACCAGGCTGTTCCCAGGAAAGAGGGGGCTTTCCAATAAGGATTTCTCCTTACTGGCACGCAATTAGGTAACCAAACCTCTCATTGACAGAATTTTCTAGACATTGCCAATAATATTATCTAATAATATTATTCCAAATAATCTGAATTCTTGATGCGATAAAGGAGATACTATGCGGTGATTTATAATTGAAACAACAATAATATAAAATATCAATGCGAGAATTATTGAATCAATAAAATAAAATATTGAACGATAACTTCATGTGACAATTATTGAGTAGTGCTTTCTTACGTAAGGATCAATAATTCAACAATCACTTTGTGCAATACCGATGCCATCTTCTTTGTAACAACGCCAGATTACTTTTACTTTTTAACCAACGGGTATTCTAACAATATTAATTGAGAATAACTACGCCTGTTATTCAATTTTGTCGCTTTTCTTCATTCGTAGTTATCCGTTATGGGCCCACATTGGGTGCTTGTGTAAATGCATTTAATATTCCCAAGCGAAAAGAATATTCCACCGACAAAATGAATATTTTATAACTACTTGCTTATTTTGCAAAATTTTCACATTTCACCCATAACCAAAGTTATTATATCAAATTAATACCTTATTATTCACAATAATAAATAAAGAAAATTTTATTTTATTTATTAAAAAGTTGGGGTCTTACAAGTTTTGTTAACGCTTTAAACACAGCGGAATTATGATTTGTTTAATCTCCCTTTTAGATATGGTGAGTTAGTGAGAGTGAGGCAATTATAACAGTTATAACAGTTATAGCAGTCATAGCAAGAATGTAAGAGACACATCGGTTTTAAGTTGTTCAGAGCACTTAAAGCTCCTAGTCCACTCTTCTACTCCTCGAGTAGGAAATTCACTAAGGATATCTTTTACACTTTCTGAATCTCACAGATTCCTTCTGCACCCAATGATCTGTGGCACTTTTTAGTTCACTCTTAAACTCTTCAAGTCCAGCAGACTTGGTTCTTTACAGTTCACTTAGAACTCTTCAAGTCCTTCTGACTTGGAACTTCTTTCTTCACTTGATTAGTAGTTGATGAGTTCTTGTTTGATGCTACTCAGTTGCTGTTAAGCACTTGTTCGAAAGAACTGAGTAGCTGAGCAAGCTTTCTCTTTTTCTTAGATCGTAGAGTGTTGAGTGTTCTTCAGCGTTATGTTCAATGTTTGCCTTGTTGAATCATCTGTAGATGTTTTGCATATATGTGATCCTTGAAATCTATCTGTTGGAGCATTAAATGCGTTTGACATTTCTGAATTTTGATGGAGATTTTTCTGCACATCTTCTGAATTGTATTTTGGCCCACTTACACAGCAGACTGCTTTCTCACCTAATGTGACGCCCCCAAAATAGGTATATAACACCCATTCTGAGTCGCCAAATACATGGTACAGAAATAACTACAACTTTATTAATAAAACTGTCGTGCAAAATACGACAACACTTAAACTGTGAGTTGAAATACAAATATTGTCATCTAGACAATATTCACACTCAAATAAGTCCTCATTACAATTATTGATACACTATTTTACAAAATAGTGACTACTAAAATAACTTCTAGAACCATCATTCCACACCCCGATTAGTACTCCCTACATTCTCGCCTCCTGAGAAGAAAAATGGAACAAAAAGGAATAGGGTGAGCTCAACTAGCCCAGTAAAGAACATTATGACTAAGATAATATAGAAAAAATTATCGTTAGTCCTCAACAGGGAAAAATCTAATAGAATACAATAGACAACAAGTTTTAAAAGAGTTAAATAGAGAATAAAATCTACTATCTTCTATATATGAATTTAAAAGTCCATCATCAATATTTTATCTCTGTAACATCAATCAACATATATCTGGAATTAAATATTCATCTTTGCACTGCAGGCCAAAGATATAATTCATCAGTTGGTCATGTTCATCTAAACACATATTCATCTTTGCACTACGGGCCAAAGATATTCATCAGAAATCATTCATCTTTTGCCTTTACGTGCCAAAGATATTCAAGAATATCATCATTTAGGATGAGGATGATGAAAAATATTTTAAAGAAAATGAATCCAAGAAAGCGAAAAGAACAAATATTAGGGATTCAGATTACAATTTTATCCAAGTTCACTCCATAATAACCAATTTTGAAGCGAAATTCAAAATAAAGATCAAAACATGGATACAATCAAAGATAGTAACCATAATAGACATCTTGGATAAAAAAAGAAAATTTCATTTTTAAATGAATAATGTATAATAATCGTGAATAGTCTTTGTATTCGTGAATAGTCTTAGTATCGTGAATAAGTAACCCAACAAAAAGTTCCAAATTTGATAAAAAGTTCAAACCAATATTTCAAAGATAATGATATTGAAGAAAATAATATCATTTAAGAAAAAATAACATCCCTTACCTCGAAAAGAATAGTACTTACATTGAATTTGGATATAACTTATTTGAAAGAAACTTGCACCAGATAAAGAACACTCAAAGTATCAAAATACTCACAAAAATACGCTCGATATTATAAAGAGAGAAAACTTCAGATTCTTGTGTGATTTTTAATTCTAACCTAAGCACCCTATTTATAGAAAATTGCTTAGAACACCAAAGCAGAAAATTTAATAAAATAATAATTTATTTTTCTCAAATTTCCTACGCACACCAATATAGTCTAGACATCAGCCACACCTCAATAACAACCACAAAAACGTTTTTCTCAATTAATTTATTTAAAACTCCAAATAATAATAATTAATTAATCCGGAACTTAAATAATTCATAATAAATAGCCCTTTTGTCAGAAAAATTCAAACCTTATGTCTTTCTATAGGAAATTCCATTATCTACAACTTTGCGTAAGAAAGTTTTTCCAAATTCTAAATGAAATTGGCCAAAATCCACAAACGGGTGATTTCTGAGTGATAATCAAATTTCAGTCAAGAAACGGGCCCACAAACATGTTTAACATGTTTTAAACAATTTTTGTAATAAAAATACTCTTCCTCCTCATTTATTCATATATCCCACATTCATTGTAAAATATCACCATTATTATATTATTAAAATATAATAATATATTTAAATGAATTATTTTATAAAAAAATAAAATATCAATTTTTCAACAATTGTCACTTTAAAATTTTCTCCATCTATATCCACATAAAATGAATATTTTCCTTATCATATAAATCAATAATTAATTATTCACAAATAATATTACGAGAATCACACAATCTTTGGCTGACGGTAGTTCAGGAAAGAGGGCTTTCAATAAGAATTTCTCCTTCTTGGCAAGCCTTGAATTAGGTGACCAAACCTCTCCTTGATGAACTTTCTGAACATAATCGCCAATAATGTTATTTAGTAATATTATTAAAATAATATGAATCATTGATCCGATAATGGGAAATATTGTGTAGTAACAATTATTAAAACAATAATAATATAAAATATCAACGTAGCAATTATTGAATCAATAAAATAAAATATTGAGCGAGTAATTCTTTGTAACAATTATTGAGTAGTGTCTTACTTCACGTAAGAATCAATAATTGGTGCAATACTGGTGTGCTTCTTGTCTTGCAACAACGTATTCGTGTGTTTTAACCACCGAGTATTCCAACAAGATTAATTGCGGTAACTACTTCTCGCTATTTATAAACAACTTATACTTGTCGTTTTCTTAATCCAATTGCTTTCCGTTATGGGGACCACAAAAGGCTGCGCCGTCGTACGAATATTCCTCGACAGGAAGAATATTCCACGACCAGACGAATATTCCCCGACAACAATGAATATTTTATAACCACTTGCTTATTTAAAATATTTGCATATTTTACCCATAACTAACCACATTAATCAATTCAACCCTTACTATTTCAAAATAATAAATAGAGGAAATTCAATTTCATTTATAAAAAGTTGGGGTCTTACACCTAACACCTGAAAAGGTGTTTTCCTCTGACCCATGGTCCTTTCCTTAGCTTCTTCAATACGTTTCCTTCTTTGTATACTAAGGATATCTTTTGTGTCATTGGGACTGGTGAGGACTTCAACGTTTATAACCCATTCCATATTTGTTGGAATTTATCTCCAAACAAATGGTCCAGGCTCAATGCTTCTGACACAGGCAGATGATACTCTACGATTCAGATCGTGGTGTCTTGCCATGCACCTTGGTGCTTGATCCGATGCTAGCAAACGAGAACACTACGATTTCTCTTAAGGACTGGCACACTACGATCTTTACTTGTTTGTCTTGCAAACTCTACGTTTCCGAGAGCACACTAAGATCTCTGAGTTGACTTCGGTAAAAGTCTGGACCACTCTACGATTTCTGAAGAGGCCCTTCAAGGCAGACACACTAGCTACGATCTTCGATGCTCTACGATTCTGTCTTGGCTTCTGCAATACCTTGATCAGCTCGATAGACTACGATCTTGTTGAAGTCTATCTATTACATTTCAAGACATAGATCAACCTAACATCTTTGATCTCTTTATCTATACATTCATTTACAGAATGATAAACATTAAAAGCTTAGATCAACCTAACAAATTTGATCTATCACTAAGTCCTTGTACATATATTCCTTGAAGGACTTTACAAATAATCATGAGCATTTACTTTAAACATCAATTCAAAATATGCACTCTCCCAACAAATTTCAATTTCTGCAGCAAAATGTTGGTTTCCAAATCCTTCGATCTTTTCGTGAATGCCACTTTTGAATTTTCTCTTTGCAGGATTCGGCTACTTCGGCTTCTTCTTCTTTCGTGATTTTGAATAAACTGATTGATTTCGTGACTGAATTGTCAATCTTTCTTCGATTTGGATGATCAATTTATTTGGGTTGCTCGATCGTAGAACCTTTGCAAAGAATTGGTAATTGTCGCAGATAACAATAACTTCTCCTTAATTTTAGCGTTTTCTTATTTATGTGAAATTGAATGATCTGACGTGGTTATTGTGTTGCACTCTTTTTGTAATTATTTTATGGATGCACTAATCTATTATTTTATGGATGAACGATTCAGTCGAGGATAACACATATTCTGTCGACTTTATATTCGCGCTGGCGGAAAACCTTCGCGCCAAGGAGGAGCACTTATTTCCGACGGATGTCCGTCGAGAATACATTAACGTCAACTGACTTAATATCGACAAAATATTCAGTCGGTCTTAGATTAACGTCGACTGAATGTGTTCAGTCGACCTTATTTTCGTCGAAAATAACGCTTTTCTTGTAGTGTGTAAAGAACCCAAGGAAATACGCCACTAGAAAAACAAGAATATATGACTGAATTTTATGACAATTTTTAAAAACAATCACAAAAGATAGTAATTTGTGATGGACTTTGTAAGCAATCACAAAAAAATAGTATATATGATGGCTCTTAGTGATAACTAATTTTGCCATCAATGTATTATAATTGTGATGGTCATGTCAATCACACCAATTTTTTCACGCAAAATAAATTTTCTTTTTGAAATGCACTAAGTCAATACTTATAGATATACCCTTTTCGTGATTGCATTTAAGCTATCATTAATATTATAATGTAAGAAATAATTAAAATATTATTTTATGACGGGGTCGTGACAATTATTAAAAAATATAGATTTTTGTGACGACTTTTATTTGCAATTACAAAACGAAGGTTGTGAGATCCCGAATTTTATGAAATGAAAGTATTCAATTTTCTTATAATTATTATGTTATTTAGTAAATGGTTAAATTGATAAAGGTTAAAGTTACTGGTGATATTTGAAAATTTTGCATAGTAAGCAAGTTGATATAAAATATTCGTTGTCTCGGGAAATATTCGATTGGTCGGGGAATATTCGTTTTAACAGGGAATATTAAATGCGGCAAGACAATCATTAGTGAACCCCATGCGGAAGTATTGTCGTATTTAGAAAGGACGATTATTATCTTTTATAAATAACGACGAAAGTTTTCTAACCCTTTGTTGAACTACCCTAGAGTAAAAGTAAAAGAATGTCGTGTGGTTGCAAGAGTACACTGCACAGGTATCGATTATTGATGCTTTACGTAAGAAGTCACTCGGTTATACTCAATTATTGCAATAGTAATTCTTTTGAATATCTCTCATATTATTGATTCAATTATTGTCACAAAGATATAAATACGCATAATATTTATTAAATCAATAATTAAGGCAACAAAGTTATTTATATTATTATTTACAATATTGACAATGTCTAGAAGTTCTCACATCGAGGAGAGGTTTGGTCACCTAATTTGTTGCGGCGCTGATAAGGAGAAATCCTTATCGGAAAGCCCCTTCTTTCACTCGAACGATGCGGTTGTTAAATATTGTGAGTTATAATATTAATGATGAATAAGTTTGTGTTGATTAAAGATGAAATTGATAGTTCCATTGTGTTGGGATTATTAGTGTTAGTGAAAATCGACATTTATTTCGATAACAATTGATGTCTGGAAGTTATATTGACCAATCGGATAAATAAACAATTAATTGCAATTAATTCACATGCTTATAACTATGTGTTCACATGTGTGTACTATTGATTTAGATGTATGTACTATTAGGGGAGGTGGTGCAAGATTGATAATACTTGCACGACTAAATTAAAAATAGAGGTATAGATGAAAGTACTATACTATAATTATTTTTTCACATGTATAGAACTATTGATTCACATGATTGTACTATTAATTCACATGATATACTATTAGGGGAGGTGGTTCAAGTTTGATAATACTTGCAGGACTAAATTAAAAATGAAAAAAAAGATGAAGGTATTATACTGTAATATTTCGAGCCCCAAAACGTGCAATTATCAAAATTATATTTTCCTATAAATAGAAGCTCATTCTTCCTTCATTCTCACCAATTCACTAAGTCTCACAAGAGCAATTATAGAGATAGAAGCTATAGAGAGAAAGAAGAAGCGAAGTCTGCTACTTCACTACTCCAATATCCAGTTTTCTTCTGAGGTAAGGGGTATTATTTATTTCATATTTTGAAGAGATATTATTTTTTTGTATTTGTATGAAAATTATTTTCGTTTAATATTCGTAAGGGGTATTATTTATTTCATATTCTGAAGAGATATTATTTTTCGTATTCGTATGAATATTATTTTCGTTCAATATTCATAAAGAATATTATATTCGTTCAATATTCGTGGGAATATTACCTTCATTAAATATTCGTTGGAATATTATTTCCATTCAAGGGATTTTATTTTTGTTCAATATTCGTTTGAAATAATATTTTCTTTCATACTCTGTAGTATGTAAGTAATATTATTTCATTTCAGATTTTGAATTTTAAACTCATTTTGTTGAAGTTTTGGCTTCTATACTCCATGAAATTAGTAGAATATCCTTGATATTTGCGTTTCATCCAGTATCTTTTCATGAAAATATTATTCTGAGCTTTCTTGATAATTATTGATCTTTTCATGACGGAATACTATTCATGAATTACTATTTACGAGTTCTTATTCACCCTTTACTATTCACTCAAATATTATTCACTTTCGTATTCGTGAGGGCACTTTTCATGCCAAAGATTATTCACGAGTTACTATTCACCCAATTACTATTCACTGAATATTATTCACTCGAAATTTGGGATACTTTTTATCTTAAGTTATTCTTATTCACGGTCTTATTCCCAAAGTACTATTCACGAGTCTTATTCACGTGGTACCCTTTACCCGAAAAAATATATTTACATTACATCCAAATTATTTTTGGTACATGAATATTATTCTTGAAATTTTACTCCTGGCGATGTCGTATTGATAATTTGGATATTTTAAACTCGGATAAATCTAAAGTCTTTAATATTTATCCTTGATTTCGTTTGATTAATGCTTATATCATTGTCATCATCCTAATGCTTATATTATGATGAAAGTTATCGTTGGCTTACGTGCGAAGATGGACTGTTGATTATCGGTTTTATAGTTGTATATCTTTGGCTTACGTGTAAAGATGGACTGTTAATTATTGATATCTTTGGCTTATGTGCATAGATGAACTGTTGATTGGTATGATTATGAACAGGGATCATTCGGTATAATCATGACCCGTAATGTTACAAATAATGTGGTAAAAGTCCTCATTGGCCCGTAGTGCATTGATGGACAGTTGTTGGTATCATTATAACCAGAGATTATTCGGTATAATCGTGACCATTGTTGAAAACACGAATATCCTTGGCCCGTAGTGCATGGATAATTCGTGGTCATAATACTAATGAATATCCTTGGCCATAGTGTAGGGATGATTCAATGATGTGAATTATTTATTAATTTGAGTCTCAGCGATAAAATATTGATAATACACTTTTAATTCATAGAAGATAGTAGATATCATGCTCTAATTGACTCTTCTAAAATACAGTTGTATGTCTTTGGCCTGTAGTCCAAAGATGAATTGTTAATGAATATCTTTGTCCCGTAGTGCAAAGATGAATTTATTAAATATGATTATGAGCAGGAACGGTGATTTGGTATAACCATGATCTTTGATGTTTCGAGTAAAGGCAATTGATGAAAATTATTTTCATCACAGGTGCGAAGAGGAATTTAGAATCACAATTACGAGGATACGATAATCATACTCTTATGAATGAAGCGGACCACCCTATTTGTTAACATTCACGATCTTTATTCCAGATGAAATTCTATTCAATATCTATTGTTCGGGCTATTACATTACCGAATCGTCTTCTTGTATCCTTGGATGATTGATGATGTAAATTATTTCCAAAGATAATTTTCACACCATTGATAATACTTGACAGATTTTCTAATCTTTCCTTATTATTATTCTTTATTTATTCTCATTAGATAATCTTCTGTACCGCCTATATCACATGCATGCGTTTACTTTATTTGCACATTATGCGTGTGCGTTACTTGGTGACATATGACTATGTTCCATCTTTATTATTATTTCGTTGAATATTCGTCTTATGCGATCCTCATGCGTTTAAACTCGGACTTGGCGAGAAGTATATCTTCACTCACGCTGCACTTTCCGTCTGTATTATTCTTTAAATGTCATTATTCTTGTATTTTGCAGGAATTTCGTTGACCCATTTCCGATTGTGATTTATATTCGTTGGGAATATCTCTTTATTATTATTACATTGGAATATCTTATGCGTGCGTTTACATGCCGGACCTGAATTCCGTCTGTATTATTCTTTTAGAACATCACATCGGTGTGAATTTACGCATGACTGGTTTGATTACTTATTATTACATTGGAATAACACCATACATTCAAAGTCTACCGCATGCATGGTGATTTCTTTTGTTATTCCATTCGTTATTATACTCAGTTGGTTAAAGTTTTGACTTCTATACTCCATAAAATTAGTGGAATATCCTTGATATTTGCGCTTCATCTAGTATCTTTTCGTGGAAATATTCTTCTGAGCATTCTTGAATTTTACTCTACAAAGCAGTATCATGTTGACAATTTGGAAGTTATTAGTTCCTAGAGAAATTAATTCTTGAACTTGTTTTATTGAATTCTTATATCATTGTCATCATCCTCATGTTTATATTATGTTGAAAGTCGTCTGTGGCCTGTAGTGCATAGATGGACTTGGTATGATTATGACCAGGGATTATTCGATTGTAATCATGGTATAGTAATGTTACAAATGATGTGGAAAAAGTCCTCATTGGCCCATAGTGCATTGATGGACAGTTGTTGGCATGATCATGACCATTAATGAATACACAAATATTCTTGGCCCGTAGAGCATGGATAATTATGGTCGTGAGACTAAAGAATATCCTTGGTCGTAGTGCAGGGGTGATTCGATGATGTGGATTATTTATTAAGCTAAGTCTCAGCGATAAAAGTCATGAAAAACATTTTAAATCATAGAAGATAGTAGATTTTATTCTCTACTTGACTCTTCTAATGGATTGCTTGTTCCCCTGCAGTTAAACTTGATGTTTGTTATATTTTATCAGTTTAACACTGTTGAAGGCTAATGATAATTTATTCTGCATTATCTTAGTCATAATATTTCTTACTGGGTTAGTTGAGCTCACCCTTTCTTTCACTGTTCTCTTCAGGAAATGAGAATATAGTTGGGACGAGTCGGGGAACGGAGTGATGTACCAGATGATAGTATTAGTAGTCCTCTCTATTCTGTTAAATAGTGTGACAATAAATGTAATGAGGACTTATTACGAGTGGATATTATCAGAAGAGCGATATTTGTATTAAAACTCACAGCTCTTTTGTTGTATATTAAAGATTGTATTTGTATTCTGTACCATGTATTTGGCGACTCAGAACAGGTGATGTATACCGATTTTGGGGGCGTTAGAGGGAGGTTGTAAGACCCCAACTTTTGTGAATAAAGATGAATTTTCTATAAATATCATTTTTGAATATTATGGAATGAATTTGATATAATGTTATAGTTGTGGGTAATATTTATAAATTTTGCAAAGTACACAAGTTGTTATATAATATTCAATTGGTCGGGGAATATTCGTTTTAACAGGAAATATTCGTGCAACGGCACAATCATTGGTGGACCCCACAAAGGAATTATTGTCGGATTGAGAAAACGACAAAAATACTTTATGAAAATAATGGCGGAAGTTTTACAGTTAATCTTTGTTGAAACACCCTGTTAAAGAAATGCGATGTCTGGCGTTGTTGCATGATAACACCTGGTATTGATTATTGATGCTTATGTGATAAGTCACTCGGTTTTATTTTATTGGTATTATTAATGTAATAAAAAGAAAAAACTTTTTATATAAAAATGAATACTTTTATAAAGTTATTACGTTTTGTTAAAGCTAATAGTAAAATTTTTATATAAAATGCGAATACTTTTATAAAGTTATCTGTTTTATTAGACAAATAATTAGAATATATTATATTTTATTATGCATGGTGTTTGCATAGTGCTCTGCGTAGTGTTTGCGTAGTAAAATCTTTTATAAAGTTATTCGTTTTATTAGATTATAAATAGAATATATTATATTTTATTTAAAAGATTTTGCTTTAAATATGGATGAGTCGATTAAAGTCAATCAATCTCGATCGTTCATGAGTTAGTTCTTATGCGATCCATTTTTCTATAAATAGAAGTTCATTCCTTAATTATTTCTTACGAATTCACCGAAACTCTAGAGAGTGAAATTATAGAAGCTTTATAGAAAAGTATTACGCTCCTTCTCTACTCTTATATTCAGCTTTCTTTTACGGTAAGGATATTATTTGTTGTACTAAATAATGGGTATTATTTCTTTTGTATTCATAAAGAGAACTTACATTATTCCATTCTTTATTATTCTATTTGGAATAACCAAAGATATCTGTGACTACCCTATATTTGGTGACATTCTTCTAATATTAGTCTTTATTATTATTACATTGGAATATCACATGCGGCGTTATCTGTGGGACACAGTTCCTTCTTTATTATTATTCTGTTGGAATATCCTATTTGTGTGTTTACGCCGAACCTGGTTCCATCTTTATTATTATTCTGTTGGAATATCATGTCTGTGCGTTTACTCCGGACCTGGTTCCGTCTTTGTTATTCTGTTGGAACATCCTGCCGGTCTTAATTTCACCATTTGACTGGTTCCGATTACTTATTAATCTATTGGAATAACTTTATCATGCGCGTGTACCGCATGCATGGTGATTTCTTTTGTTATTCCATTCATTATTATACTCTCGGTTAGTTAAAGTTTTGACTTCTATACTCCATAAAATTAGCGAAATATCCTTGATATTTGCGCTTCATCCATATCTTTTCATGGAAATATTCTTACGAGCATTCTTGAATTTTACTCTACAAAGCGGTATCATGTTGACAATTTGGGCGTTATTAGTTCTGGATAAATTAATTCTTGAACTTGTTTTATTGAATTCTTATATCATTGTCATCATCCTCATGTTTATATTTTGTTAAAAAAGTCATACGTGGCGATGAGTGCATAGATGGACTTGGTATGATTATGACCGAGGATTATTCGATTGTAATCATAAGCGTAATGTTACAAATGTTGTGGTAAAAGTCCTCATTGGCCCGTAGTGCATTAATGAACAGTTGTTGGCATGATCATGACCATTAATGAATACACAAATATCCTTGGTCCGTAGTGCATGGATAATTTGTGATCGTGATACTAAAGAATATCCTTGGCCGTAGTGCAGGGGTGATTCGATGATGTGGATTATTTATTAAGCTGAGTCCCAGCGATAAAACTCATGAAAAACCTTTTAAATCATAGAAGATAGTAGATTTTATTCTCTACTTGACTCTTCTAATGGATTGTTTGTTACGCTGCAGTTAAACTTGATGTTTGTTATATTTTATCAGTTTAACACTGTTGAAGGCTAATGATAATTTATTCTGTATTATCTTAGTCATAATATTTCTTCTTGGGCTAGTTGAGCTCACCTTTCTTTCACTTTATTCTCTTGAAATGAGAATATAGGCTACGACGAGTCGGGGGAACGGAGTGATGGACGGATGATAGTATTAGTAGTCCTCACTATTCTATTAAATAGTGTGACAATAAATGTAATGAGGACTTATTACGAGAGTGGATATTGTCAGAAGGCGATTATTTGGATTAAAACTCACAGCTCTCTTGTTGTATATTAAAGATTGTATTTGTATTCTGTATCATGTATTTGGCGACTCAGAATAGGTGATGTATACCTATTTTGGGGGCGTCACACTCACCATTGGAAAGAACATGACAGTAATCTTCTCATTTTTTTTAGGGGTCTATTAGAATTGACCAAGGATAATTCTCGAGTCATATGATATATATCATAACTTAGATGCATGGCCTCCTATGTACGAAGGTTATCTTGAGCATTTTCCAAAGATTTTAAATTTCTAAAATAGTTATTGACTGTACTTTTATGTAAAGTACCATTATAAGGTGTTGTGGTTAGAAGAACGTATGCGATTACATATATATTTGTATTAAAACTCACGACTTATTTGTTGTCAGTATACTCCTGACAGATTCAACAGTTATATATAAATGAAGTTTATAATTAATTTCTATAGTATGATATGTAAAACCCCAAATTTTTGAATAAAGATGAATTTTCTATAAATATTATTTTTGAATATTATGGAGTGAAATTGATATAATAGTTGTGGGTAATATTTATAAATTTTGCAAAATCTGTGAAGTTGTTATATATTATTCGATTGGTGGGGAATATTCTTTTTGTCAGGGAATATCCGTACGACGGCACAATCATTGGTGGACCCCACAACCAAATTATTGTCGGATTGAAAACGCGACAAAAATAATTTATTGAAAATAACGGCGGAAGTTTTACAGTTATCTTTGTTGAACTACTTTCGGTAGTAAAAAGTGCGATAATCGTGTGGGTTGCATAAGTAGCACGCTGGTATTGATTATTGATGCTTACGTGAAAGTCATTCGGTTTTGTTCAATTATTGCTATAGTAATTGTTGCGTAGTATCTCACGTTATTTGATTCAATTATTATCGATATTTTATATATTGTTAAAATCAATAATTGAGATGACAAAGTTATTAATATTATTATTTGCAATATTAACGATGTCTAGAAGTTACATCGAGGAGAGGTTTGGTCACCTAATTGCACGCTTGATAGGAGAAATCCTTATTGGAAAGCCCCTCTTTCACAGGAGCGACACAATCGATTAATATTGTGAATTATAATAATGATGATAAATATTGTTGAATATTATGAGTTATAATTTTTATTGAAGATTATGTTGATTAAGAAAAGAGTATTAATTGATAAGCGATAGATGTTTACTCTATTATTTTGCTAAATTAATATTTCTTCTATTAAATTTTGGAAGTGGGCGTATTATGTGATGAAAGGGCAATCATCAATTTTCTTCCAAGTGGGTAATCTAGCAGGATGTAGCTTGTTGACAAAAATCTCCAATTATGTTACTTTTTGATAACTTATGAGTGGGGAGATGTTTTCATTGGACCATTTCTTTAATTTAGCATGTGTTGTCTATTTATATATATATGATATTGGGTTGCTTTGTTCTTATTGGAGGAAGGTTTGAATTTTGCATTCGAATAATTGATTTAGCCAATTAAGTTGTACTCTATAGTTTTGTTTTACTTGAGGAGTTAGGCCCCTGTGAATTATCGGAATATGAAGCTTTGGCCTGTGAATTTATTTCAACTGTGCATCCATGAATTTTCTTAAAAAGTACCCTTTCCATTCTTACATAAATAGAAGCTCATTCCTTCATTATTTCTTACGAATTCAATTGAAACGTGTGATTTACATTGTTATTCCATTTGTGGCGCCCCAAAATTAGTATACATCACCCATCTTGGGTGCCACTTACATGATGCAAATTTAAATACAACTTACTAACATAAATGTAGGTATGCAATACGACATAAAGCGTGAGTTTAAATACAAATATAAATCTACTAGATATTATACTGAACTCAAAAAAAAGTCCTCATTACAATTATTATCACACTATTTCACGAATAGTGAGGACTACTAATCTTATCTTGGGACCATCACTCGTTTCCCAGGCTTCGTCCCGGCTATATTCTCATTTCACGAAGAAAACGGTGAAAAAGAAAGGGTGAGCTCAACTAGCCCGATAAGAAATATTATGACTAAGATAATGCGAAATAAATTATCAATAGTCTTGAACAATGTTAAGCGATAAAATACAATGAGACAACCGGTTTAAGCTGCGGTGGAATATCTGATCCATTAAAAAGAGTCGAGTAGAAAATAAAGTCTACTATCTTTTAGGTTTTAAAGGTTTTTCATCATTTGTTATAAATTTGAGACTCGACTTTAATAAATATTCCACATCATCGAATCACCCCTGCTTTTCTGACGAGGATATTCTTTAGTATCCGACCACAATTATTCATGCCTTCTACGGGCGAGAATATTTGTGTATTCATTAATGGTCATGATCATGCCAACAAGCATCCATCGATACACTCTGACCCCGAGGATTTTTACCACATCATTTGTAACATTACGGTCGTGATTACAAGAATAGTCTCTGGTCATAATCATACCAAGTCCATCTATGCACTTCTGAGGCCACAGATGACTTTAAAAAATATAAACATGAGGATGATGACAATGATATAAGAATTCATAAAACAAGTTCAAGAATTATTTTATCCGAGGGAATTATTAACGTCCAAATTATCAACATGATCTTTTGTTTTGTAGAGTAAAATTCAAGAATGATCGGAAGAATATTTTCATGAAAAGATCTTTGGATGAAAGCATGAATATCGAGGATATTCCACTAATTTCATGGAGTATAGAAGTCAAAATTTAACTTATTTGGGTATAATAAAGAATGGAATAACAAAAGAAATCACCATGCATGCGATAGAATAACATGACGAGTTATTCAACGAATAATAAATAACGGAACGGTCGGTGAAAATTCACACAAGCGGGGATGTTCAAATAGAATAATAAAGATGGAACCAGGTCCGGTATAAAACACCTGAGATAGGATATTCAACGAATAATAATAAAAAATGGAACCGGTCGGTGTAAAACACATGCAGCAGGATGTTCCAGCAGAATAATAAAAAGGCGGAACCGGTCCGGTGTAAAACCTGCGAGCGGGATGTTCCAACAAAATAATAAAAAGGCGGAACCGGTCAGGTGTAAAACTACAGACGAGGATGTTCCAACGAGAATAATAGAAGAATGTCACCAAGTATAGGGTAAACCACATTATCTCAGTTATTCAACGAATAATAATAAGCGATGGAATAACAACGAGTTCTCTTCATGAATAAGAAAGAATAACACCCCTTACATTTGGTAGGAGATTGAATCTTTGCGACGGTGTAGTAACAAAATACTCTTCTTCTTTCTCTCTTATTCTCTCTATACTTTCTCTCTCTATAGCTTGAATGAATTAAGTGAAAATAATGAAGCCCTAGGCCTCTGTTTATAGAAGATTTCTAGCTTAGCACTTTTCTTAGTGTGAAAAAGGCAGTGGCTTGACGACTAATGATGTGAAAAGAAAAGTGGTTTGGCCTTTTGTAATGTGAAGCGACAAGTGGTTCGGCCTTTGTAATGTGAAACGACAAGTGGTTCGGCGCTTTTGTAATGTGAAACGACAAGTGGTTCGACGTCTGGTAAAGGTAATTACTATTATTAGCGAAGGTAAATACTATTGTGAAGGTAAATACTATTCACAAGGTAATTACTATTGTGAAGGTAATTCTATTGACGAAGGTAAATACTATTCACAAGAGGGTAATTACTTGTGATTATTACTATTGAGGTAATTACTATTGACGAAGGTAAATACTTATGAAGAGACTCTTAGATGATGACATATAGAGCCCCCATAAAATAATCAAACTTACCACAAATCATTTTTTTTCATCAACACATATTTAATCTTTCAACAATTATTAATCATTTATAACTTGTTGTCTCGATTATTGATTTAATACTATAACATATTATCTGAGATGATCTTTGTGACAATAATTGAATCAATAATATAAGAGATATGATCGTGATTCTTGTAGCGATAATTGAGCATAGGTGAGTGACTTCTCACGTAAGCATCGATAATCAATCTGGTGTGTCTTCTTATGCGACCACAGCGTATTCTTGTACTTTTACCACCGTAGTTCAACGGTTTTAACGGTAACACCTCATGTAGTTATTTTTATAAAATATTTTTGTCGTTTTCTCGATCAAACAATAATTACATTATTAATGGGGTCCACCATGATTGAGCCGTTATGCGAATATTCCTAACAAAAAAGAATATTCCCAGAGCCAAACGAATATTTTATAACAACTTGCATACTTTGCAAAATTTATAAATATTACCCACAACTATAACATTATATCAAATTTATTCCATAATATTCAAAATAATATTTATAGAAAAATTCATCTTTATTTATAAAAGTTGGGGTCTTCTGACCTCCCTTCTTATGAAATTTAGCCCTCGAAATTAGAATGCGATACTGGTATATGTCGAAGAGGTAAGGATACCTTGATTTCATTTGATTCTAACTCCCAGTCATTTCCTCGACATCGTGGTTCCTCCACAAAACTTTGACTTGAGGTATAACCTTGGGCGTAGAATATGTTCCTTCTTATCAAAATTTGAGCAGGAACCTCTTAATACGTCAAATCTTCCGCTATTTAAATCCGTTCTAACTTCGATAATATGGTTGGGGTCTTTCACATATTTACGTAACATAGATATGTGAAAAGCGTTATGAACACGAGACATATTTGGCGGTAAAAGCGAGTCTATAGGCCCAGTTCCTACTCGATCGAGGATTAAAATGGACCAGATGAATCGAGGATTAAGTTTTCCTCTCTTTCCAAATCTTGTAACTCCTTTCCATGGAAGCGACTCTTAACAACACATGATCTCTCTATATCGAATTCCACGTCCTTTCGATGAAGATCGGCATAACTCTTTTGTCGATTTTGTGAGGTTTTTATCGTTGTCGGATCGTTTGAATCTTTTAAAGTAGTCATACGTACCAACTCGGTCCCAACAACGTTGCTTCACCCACCTCGTCCCAACATCTTTGGAAGCGACACTTTCTTCCATCTGGCGCTTGAATGGAGCCATGCGATACTTGCTTGATAAGCTGTTGTTGTTGTAAAAAAACTCACCAATGGTAAGAACTTGTCCCACTCCTTGAAATCAAGGACCACGAGTCTTAATAGATCTTGAGAGTTTGAATAGTCCTCTCCATTTGTCCGTCCGAATGCGAGGATGATATCTTAGAAACTAAATCGTGAAATCTGTGCCCATAGCTTTTTGCAAACTAACCCAAAATCGTGAAGTGAATCTTGGGTCTCGATCGAAACTATGGATCTGGGCATACCATGCGATCTTACAATCTCGTTTATGTACATCTGAGTAAGGCGTTCAAGTGTATAAGTTTCTCGTGTCGGTAAAAATGAAGCGGACTTGGTCGATCTATCAACAATGACCCAAATCGCATCAATGCCTTGAGAAACCTTAGGAAGGCCGATAGCGAAATCCATGGTAATGTGCTCCCACTTCCATTACGGAATTTCAAGTGGTTCTGATGGACCTTTTGGTACTTGATGCTCCGCTTTAACTTCGTTGACAAGTTAGACACCTTGAGATAAGCAGTATATCTCTCTCTTCGTATTGCTCCACCAAAATGTATGGCGAATATCATGATACATTTTTTGGTACTCCCGAGATGGATTGCAAATGGTGTGTTGTGCGCCTCCATCATGATATTATACTTTAAATCGAATTCGTTAGGAACCTGAAATGCGGAGTTGACTCGAAGTATTCCTTCTTCATCGATTCTTGCTTGGCGCAGCACCTTCTTGCACTTTCCTCATCATCGCATCGACTCCGTGTGCATAGCTTGGCGACTTTAACTTTATCGATTAAAAGTCGGTTCTACTTTCGTATACTCTTATCATCACATGCGTCGTCCACAGGTCTTTAACTCTATCTCCATCCTTTGCAAGTCACACAAAAATGGGCCTTTGCGTTGACAATATCGCTTTTCGTGCTTGCATATGATTTTCTACTTTCGATCGTCGGCTACCACGTTCGCTTTTCGAGGATGGTATTGGATGGTATGATCATAATCTTTCAGCAGATTCAAGCCAGCGTCGTTGTCGCGTGTTGAGTTCCTTTTGAGTGAAGAAATATTTGAGGCTTTTATGATCAAGTAAAGATCTCCACTTTCTCCCCATCTGAAGTAATGCCTCCAAATTTTAAGTCTGAAAGACAACATTTTGACTCTAGATCATGAGTAGGATAATTCCTCTCATATTCTTTGAGTTGTCGCGAGGCATAAACTATAACTTTTCCATGTTGCATAGAACACATCCCAACCCTTTGCTCGAAGCATCACATGTAGATGACAAATCCCTCAAAGCGAGGATGGTATTGTCGAGCAGTCTTTGAAATAAGTCTCCTCTTGAGTTCTTGAAAACTCTTCTCACATTCTTCGCTCAATAGAACTTTGTATCTTTCCGAGTCGGTTTGAGTCGATGGAGTAGCGATTAGAAAATCCTTCCACGAATCTCCGATAATAACCATTCAAGCCGAGAAAGCTACGTGCTTTGGTCATTTGATTTAGGTTGTTCCCGACTTTGAATAACTTGATCTTTGTTGGGTCAACGGATATTCCATGACTTGATACCACGTGCCCAAGGAATGCTACTTCTTGACGAACTCGCATTTCTTGACTTGGCATAAAGCTTATATTCACGAAGCTTTTGGAGTGTCGACCTCAAGTGTTGCTCATGATCTTCACGGCTTTTGGAATAAATAAGGATGTCATCAATAAAGGCGACCACAAAGTGATCTAAATATTCCTTGAATACTCGGTTCATCATATCCATGAAGGCGGCGGGGAGCATTAGTCGATCGAAGGACATGGCTAGGAATTCATAATGCCGTCTTAGGGAGTTACGGCCGTCTTTGGAATGTCGGTGGTTCTAATCTTCAATTGGTGATATCAGGAGCGAAGATCGATCTTTGAAAAGAATTTGGCTCCTTCTGTTGGTGGTCGAACGGTCATCAATCGTGGCGATGGATACTATTTTGATGGTGACATGATTGACTCCAGATAATCAATACTGAAGTCGCATACTCCCATCTTTCTTCTTCACGAATAGAGCAGGGAGCACCCCGAGGAAAATACTAGGGCGAATAAAGCCAATGTCTAACAATTCCTGCGGTTGGGTCTTTAACTCCACGAAGTTCAATAGGAGCCATTCGATATGGGGCTTTGGAAATAGGTTTTGTCTGGGGTTCAAGTCGATACAAAATTCAATTTCACGCTCTCTGGGGTAGGCGGGAAGTTCTTGAGAATCGTCGGAAATTTATTAACAATAGAAATATCGTTTAAAGCGGCGTATTTTTTATTTAAATCGTGACATGAGCTAAGAAAGCTTGACATCCGTTTTTCAATAAGCGAATAGCTTTATGGCTTGAGATGGCCGTGATTGATTTTAATGGTTTGGTCGTTTGAATTAGCATAATAGGTTGATTAGGAATATGAAAGCTAACAACCTTACGAAAATAATCAATTTTGCATGATAAGTAGTTAACGATCAATCCACAGAATCACGTCAAATCTGAAGTATTTTTAATGAAATAAGATCGACGGGTAATGTGAAGTGTACTGATTTGAACCAAACAAGACTTATAAGCGATTGGATGTAATGAAGGTTTCTCCCAACGGAGTTTCCACAGATAAGTCGAAGTCTAATTTCTCGGTCAAATTTAATCGATGGCGCAAGTAGGAGAAATAAAAGAATGGGTAGAACCAAGTATCAAATAAAGTATAGACTTCATTAGAGTTTATGATAAACTTACCCGTGATGACCTCATTCGGTTCCTTGCTCTTTGGGAGGTCACAACAAACGCTCTCCTTGCACTTCTGGGTTTTGAATTTTACGGGATGGCCTTTGGTGCCTCCATCCTAGCTTGAATTTGTCTTGATGATGGCAATAAAAATCGAGCTAAGTGACCTTCTCTTCCACAATTATAACATGCTTTGGATGGCATGTGCTTGATTTGGATGATGTGTCCCTCTCTCTCGCATTTGAAGCATATGATAGGTGGTCTTTCTCCTTCCTTAACAATGGGTCTTTGGTCTTGGCGTCTTTCCACCATTGTTGAATCTCCGTTTTCTTGAAATGTCCATTCTTATTGTTTTGTACATTACCACCAAAAGTGGTTACCATATTTAGCTTTGATTCCCTCCACGCTTGTTGTCCTTGGCTTGATGACTACTCTACGTTGGTATTATAATTTTGTCAATTTTCTCTTTTTTAGTTGTGTTGACTCATTATCGCGTTCCACTAAGCGAGCCCTATTTACAACATCTGAATACAAACACGGTTTATGAAAATAAGATGTTGGCGTATCTCGACTTTAAACCTCTTAAAAACATTAGCGCCATTCTCTCTTCATTATCCACCAGTGGGGAATATGGCCGTGTGATAACTCATAAATTTTGCCTCGTGTTGCGACACGGTCGTATTGTTTTGTTCGAACTTGATAAATTCCACCTCCTTACATATGGCGAATACTTTCGGGAAAGTATTTGTCGTTGAAACGACTCTGGAACTTCTCCCAAGATATCTTGATCTGAATGAGTTGAGTACGTTTCTGGAATTCCCACGATGTCCGCCTCTCCGCCTTGACATAAAAGCGTGAAAGGAACCTTTTGCTCCTCGGAGCATCCCAGACATCAAATATCTTGGTAATCTGCTTTATCCATGCTTCACTTGAAGTGGTTTTGGCTCTCCCTTAAACTCCGGTGGTCCCGGCTCCTTGAATTGTTTAGCGGTGGCCTTGCTTGAGAGTTTTCCGTGTTTCCACCTACGTTTTGGGCGAGAGTCGCTCTCTACTTTCTTTGTTGCATAAATTGCATAAAAGCCTCTGAACATTTGATCATTCATCATTTGGTCGGTGTTGTTGTTTGCATGAGGATTATCGCCTTCTGATGCACATTATCACGATTATTGATATGTGGTGAATCAACGATGCGCTGCGCTCCATTCTTATTCTCAACATTCTCGGATGTCATTTTGAATCTTGCCACAAAACAAAAGGTTAATTGACGTGTAACAAATTATCCTATCTTACGACCAACCAATAAAATAGAACATAAACTTAGGTAGGTCATATACTAGCGAAGGTATTCCCGTCTCTCCCTCTCTAGTACTATTCTCACATCTTAGCGAGGATCGTATCCTAAGCTACGATACTAACCTGTGACGCCCCCAAAATTAGGTATACATCACCCATCTTGGGTGCGCCACTTACATGTGCAAATTTAAATACAACTTACTAACATAAATGTAGTATGCAATCTGACATAAGCGTGAGTTTAAATACAAATATAAATCTACTAGATATTATCTGACAAACTCAAAAAGTCCTCATTACAATTATTATCACCTTTATTTCACGAGAATAGTGAGGACTACTAATCTTATCTTGGGGACCATCACTTGTTTCCCAGGCTCGTCCCGGTATATATTCTCATTTCACTGAAGAACGGTGAAAGAAAGGGTGAGCTCAACTAGCCCGATGAAATATTATGACTAAGATAATGCGAGAATAAATTATCAATAGTCTTGAACAATGTTAAAGCGATAAAATATAATGATAACCACGTTTAAGCTGCGTGGAATATCAATCCATTAAAAGAGTCAAGTAGAAAATAAAATCTACTATCTTTTAGGTTTTAAAAGGTTTTCATCAACTTATTATAAATGAGAGAGACTCGACTTTAATAAATATTCCACATCATCGAATCACCCTTTTTTTTCTGACGAGGATATTCTTTAGTATCACGACCACAATTATTCATACACTACGGGCGAGAATATTTGTGTATTCATTAATAGTCATGATCATGCCAACAAGCGTCCATCGATGCACTTCTGACCCTTTGAGGATTTTACCACATCATTTATAACATTACGGTTAAATGATTATTACAAGAATAGTCTCGGTCGTAATCATACCAAGTCCATCTACATACTCTGAGGCCGGATGACTTTAAAAATATAAACATGAGGATGATGACAATGATATAAGAACTTGATAAAACAAGTTCAAAATTATTTTATCCGGGAACTATTAACGTCAAATTATCGACATGATCTTTGTTTTTGTAGAGTAAAATTCAAGAATGATCGGAAGAATATTTTCATGAAAAGATCTTTGGATGAAACGCAAATATCGAGGATATTCCACTAATTTCATGGAGTATAGAAGTCAAAATTTTAACCAATTGGGTATAATAAAGAATGGAATAACAAAAGAAATCACCGTGCATGCGATAGACCATATGCAGACGAGTTATTCAACGAAATAATAAATAACGGAACCGGTCGGTGAAATTCACAATGCAAGCGGGATGTTCCAATAGAATAATAAAGATGGAACCCGGATCCGGTATAAAACACACGGATAGGATATTCAGCGAGAATAATAAAAGGCGGAACCGGTCCGGTGTAAAACACCTGAGCGAGGATGTTCAGCGAGAATAATAAAAAGGCGGAACCGGTCGGGTGTAAAACACATGCGAGCGGATGTTCCAACAAAATAATAAAAAGGCGGAACCGGTCCGGTGTAAAACACCTGACAGGATGTTCCAGCGAATAATAGAAGAATGTCACCAAGTATAGGGTAAACCAACATTATCTGAGTTATTCAATGAATAATAAGCGATGGAATAACAACGATTCTCTTCATGAATAAGAAAGAATAACACCCCTTACATTTTGGTAGGAGATTGAATCTTTACTGACGATGGTGTAGTAACAAAATACTCTTCTTCTTTCTCTCTTATTCTCTCTATACTTTCTCTCTCTATAAGCTTGAATGAATTAAGTGAAAATAATGAAGCCCTAGGCCTCTATTTATAGAAGATTTCTAGCTTAGCTTTTCTTGGTGTGAAAAGCGAGTGGCTTGACGACTAATGATGTGAAAAGAAAAGTGGTTTGGCCTTTTGTAATGTGAAAGCGACAAGTGGTTCGACAAGTGGTGTGAAGCGACAAGTGGTTCTGACGTCTGGTAAAGGTAATTACTATTAACGAAGGTAAATACTATTGACGAAGGTAAATACTATTCACAAGGTAATTCTTATTGGCGAAGAAGGTAATTACTATTGTTAATTACTGAAGGTAAATACTATTCACAAGGGTAATTACTATTGATGAAGGTAATTACTATTGACGAAGGTAATTACTATTGACTTAATAAATCTTAGACTCTCTTAGATGATGACATATGAGCCCCCATAAAATAATCAAACTTACCACAAATCATTTTTTTTTAATCAACACATATTTAATCTTTCAACAATTATTAATCATTTATAACTTGTCGTCTCAATTATTGATTTAATACTATAACATATTATCTGAGATGATCTTGTGACAATAATTGAATCAATAATATAAGAGATATGATCACGTGATTCTTGTAGCGATAATTGAGCGTAGGTGAGTGACTTCTCACGTAAGCATCGATAATCAATCTGGTGTCTTTCTTATGCGACCCACAGCGTATTCTTGTACTTTTACCACCGGGTAGTTCAACAGTTTTAACGGTAACACCTCCGTAGTTATTTTTATAAAATATTTTTATCGTTTTCTCGATTAAATGATAATTACATTGTGGGGTCCACCAATGATTGAGCCGTTTATGCGAATATTCCTAACAAAAAGAATATTCCCAGACCAAACGAATATTTTATAACAACTTGCATATATTTATAAATATTACCCAACTATAACATTATATCAAATTTATTCCAAAATTTATAATATTTATAGAAAAATTCATTTTTATTTATAAAAATTTGGGGTCTTACACCATTCCTTATTATTCTCAGGTATTAACATTTTGATATACAAATTTGGAATATCCTTGATATTTGTGCTTATATTCAAAATATTCTTCGAAAATCTTGAATTTTATAGAAAATCATTCAATTTGGACTTTTATTTATAACTTAATTCTTGAACTTGTTTTATTGAATTTTATATCATTGTCATCATCCTCATGTTTATATTTTTTAAAGTCATCTGTGGCTTGTAAAGCATGGATAGACTTGGTATGATTATGACCATGGATTATTGATTATAATCATGGCCAGTAATGTTACAAATGATGTGGTAAAAGTCCTCATTGGCCCGTAGTGCATTGATGGACGATTGTTGGCATGATCATGACCATTAATGAATACACAAATATTCTTGGCCCGTAGTGCATGGATAATTGTGGTCGTAATCTTAAAGAATATCCTTGGCCGTGTAGTGCGGGGTGATTCGATGATGTGGAATACTTGATGTACTATTATATTTTATCGGTTTAACATTGTTGGAGACTAATGATAATTTATTACGCATTATCTTAGTCATAATATTTCTTCTTTGGGCTAGTTGAGCTCACCCTTTCCTTCACTATTCTCTTGAAAATGAGAACATAGCGAGGACTAGTCGGGAACGGAGTGACAGATCCGGAGGATAGCATTAGTAGTCCTCACTATTACGTGAAATAGTGTGTTAATAATTATAATGAGGACTCCTTTTGAGTTTGTATAATCTCTAGTAGACAATAATTGTATTCAAACTCACGGTTATGTTTTGTCGTATTATGCAGACAGATTGTATTAGTAAGTTGTATTTGAATTTTGTACCATGTATCTGACGACCCAAGATGGGTGATGTATACCTAATTTTGGGGGCGTCACAGTTGGTATCAAATCTTAGGGATATGATCATTGGCTAAGATGTGAGACTAGAACTAGGAGGGGAGAGACGGGGAATTCCTTCGCTAGTATGACCTACTTAAATTAATTTTGTATTTAAATTGGTTGGTCAGAGTTTAGAGATATTATGTTACATGTCAATTAACCTTTGTTTTGTGGCAGTATTTGAAAATGGCAGCTGAAAATGTAAACAATGGAGTGAATGAGACAGTGGCACCTCTAATCACCAACCAGGATAATGTAATATCAGGCGAAGAAGAAATTAGAGATATCTACGTGGTAAGTGAAGAACTAATAGTTGCACCCGAGCTAGTGGCAGAGGTACCAGCTGAGAGTGAGGAAGAAAAGGAAGAAGAGGAAGAAGAGGAACCTGAGGAGAATTGGTTAGAAGAAGTTTATGATCAAAACTTAGAATTACAAAATCGTGTTCATATGTTAGAAGAGCAGGCTGAAGAACGGCAGGCGATCGTGGAGCAAAGAGATGTAAGGATTCAAAATTGTGTTACCCGATATGTGATACTCGAACAAAATCACGCTTTGGCACAGTGTAAGATATTAAAGTTGGAATCTGAGAATTCAAATATCAAGGATCAGCTGAAAGAAAAAACAACTGTACGAGTGAGAATGAAGGATTCGTGGGTAAAAGCTACACAACGTGTTGATATTGTAGAAAGAGACGTCCGATCCAAAAAGGCTAAAATAGATGATATACATTTCTCTTTTTGACAGCAATTGGAAGAACCCAACATCGAGTTTTGAATTACCACATGCAGAAGCGGTCGTCCGAACTCGATATGGATCGAGGATTGATGATTTAGATCATGAATCAGGAGTACGATGAAGCAGTTGAGGGTGGAATATGCCATATATTAAAGTCAATTCCAACGATAGTGATGACACCAAATGCTACCCCAAACAAGTCAAAGCCGGGTAGTTCAAGGGAGAGCGGTTGTCATGACTTCCCAACAAGTGAGGAACCCAAATGAAGTTATCGCGGGTAAGCTAATCATAAACCCTTGCGAAGTTTGTACCTTTTTCGATATTGGTTCTACCCACTCTTGTATCTCACCTAGTTGTGTTCAACGTTTAAACTTGGCTCTTAAAAAAAAAAAAAAAAAAATTAACTTTGACTTATCTGTTGAAACTCTGTTAGGAGAAACCTTCGTTAACTCCACTATTTATAAATCTTGTTTGATTCAAATCGACACTTTCACGTTACCTGTTGATCTTATCTCTTTGAAAATACCTTCCTTTGATGTGATTTTTGGAAACGATTGGTTAACTACTCGTCATGCTTTTCGTTAGGTTGTTAGCTTTCATATTCCTAACCAACCTGTTATACGAACTCAAACAACCAAACCACTAAAGTCAATCATTGTCATATCAAGCCATAAATAAAGAGCCCTGATCTTTTCGTTGTTGACTTTCTTGTGTGGAATGCACCGGCCGACTTTACAGTAAGCAACGTCGTGAATGGCGATGACAAGTTGATAGGTATCAATGTGATGTGTTATCCAAGTCTTGGATGAGAGTCACAGTTTTGAATGATATTTCTATTGTTAATAAATTTTCTGACGTATTCTTGAAGACTTCTTACCTCTAAAGCGTGAAATAGAATTTTGTATTGACCCCAGTACAAAACCCATTTCTTAAACCCTCAAATAATTCTTCAACCAAAATGAATGTATAATGCGCCAAAGACGTTGGCTCAAGCTGTTGAAGATTACGATCGTACCACTCAATATCATCGTGAAAGTCGCGAGCGTGGTAAGCGACGCGTTGAGTAGAAGATCATGTATGCGATTCTAAAATGCGAATATCTGAACCCACGTGAAGATAACGAATATCTGAGTAGAACCGACTTTAATCGATAAAGTTAAAAGCTGCTTTCGAGAATTCTGAGACACGGAGTGATCCATATGAGGAAGAAAGTGCAAAGAAGGTGTTATCTTGGGAAGAAAGAATCGATGAAGAAGGAATACTTTGAGTCCACTCCGGACTTTGTGTTCTAACGACCACGATTTAAAGTATAAAATCATGATGGGCGCGCTGAACACACCATTTGCAATCCATCCTCGGAATACAAAATGTATCATGATCTTGACATACATTTTGGTGGGGCAATATGAAAAGAGAGATAGTATGTTTATCTCAAGGTGTCTAACGTGTCAACGAGTTAAGGCGGAGCATCAAGTACCAAAAGGTCCATTGCAACCACTTGAAATTACAGAATGGAAGTGGGAGCACATTACCATGGATTTCGTTACTAGTCATCCCAAGGTTTCTCAAGGCATTGATGCAATTTGGGTCATTGTTGATAGATTGACCAAATCTGCTCATTTCTTCGACAAATCTGAAAAATTTATACATTTGAGCGTCTTACTCGTATGTACATAAATCGAGATTGTAAGATCGCATGGTATCTTAAGGTATCCATAGTTTACGATCGAGACCCAAGATTCACTTCACGATTTTGGGTTAGTTTGCAAAAAGCTATGGGCACAGACTTACGATTTAGCTTCGGCATATCATCCTCGAACGGACGGACGGTCGGAGAGGACTATTCAAACTCTTGAAGATCTATTAAGACTCATGTGTCCTTGATTTCAAGGAAGTTGGGACAAGTTCTTACCATTGGTGGAGTTTTCCTACAACAACGAGCTTATCAAGCAAGTATTGGCATGGCTCCATTGAGCGTTGTATGGAAGAAAGTGTCGTTCTCGGTATCTTTGGGATGAGGTGGGTGAAGCAACGTTGTTGGGACCGAGAGTTGAGTACGTGTGACTACGGAAAATATTCAAACGATCCGACAACGTATAAAAACCTCACAAGATCGACAAAAGAGTTATGTTGATCTTCATCGAAAGGGCGTGGAATTCGATATAGGAGATCGTGTGTTGTTGCGTGTTGCTCCATGGAAAGGAGTTACTGAGATTTGGAAAGAGAGGAAAGCTCAATCCTCGATTCATCGGCCCATTTTAATCCATGATCGGTAGGAATCGTGGCCTATAGACTCGCTTTCTTGCCAAGTATGTCTCGTGTTCATAACGTTTTCACATATCCATATTACGAAAAATATGTGGAAGACCCGAACCACATTATTGAGTTGGAGCCGGACAAAATAGCGAGAAGATTTGGCGTATGAAGAGGTTCATGTTCAAATCTTGGATAAGAAGGAACATATTCTACGCACTTTGGTATACCTCAAGTCAAAGTTTTGTGGAGAAACCACGATGTTGAGGAAATGACTTGGGAGTTAGAATCAAAATAAAATCAAGGTATCCTTACCTCTTGACATACCAGTCGTACATTCCCTAATTTCGAGGGCAAAATTTCATAAGAAGGGGTGATTGTAAAACCCCAACTTTTTGAATAAAGATGAATTTTCTATAAATATTATTTTGAATATTATGGAGTGAAATTGATATAATAGTTGTGGGTAATATTTATAAATTTTGCAAAAGTACACAAGTTGTTATATATTATTCGATTGATCGGGGAATATTCTTTTTGGGGGGAATATCCGATGCAACGAAGACAATCATTGGTTGACCCCCCACACAACCAAATTATTGTCGGATTGAGAAAATGACAAAAATATTTTATTGAAAATAATGGCGGAAGTTTTACTGATTATCTTTGTTGAACTACTCGGTAGTAAAGAAATGCGATGTCTGGCGTGGTTGCATAGTAGCACCTGCGGTATTGATTATTGATGCTTACGTGAGAAGTCATTCGGTTTTGTTCAATTATTGCTATAGTAATTGTTGCATAGTATCTCACGTTATTTGATTCAATTATTGTCGATATTTTATATATTGTTAAAATCAATAATTGAGATGACAAAGTTATTAATATTATTATTTGCAATATTAATGATGTCTAGAAGTTACATCGAGGAGAGGTTTGGTCACCTAATTGCGGCGCCAATAGGGAGAAATCCTTATTGGAAAGCCCCTCTTTCTGAGGAGCGACACAGTCGATTAATATTGTGAATTATAATAATGATGATAAATATTGTTAAATATTATGAGTTATAATTTTTATTGAAGATTATGTTGATAAGGAAAAAGAGTATTAATTGATAAGCAATAGATGTTTACTCTATTATTTTACTAAATTAATATTTCTTCTATTAAATTTTGGAAGTGGGCGTATTATGTGATGAAAGGGGCAATCATCAATTTTCTTCCAAGTGGGTAATCTAGCAGGATGTAGCTTGTTGACAAAAATCTCCAATTATGCTACTTTTTGATAACTTATGAGTGGGGAGATGTTTTCATTGGACCATTTCTTTAATTTAGCATGTGTTGTCTATTTATATATATATATATGATATTGGGTTGCTTTGTTCTTATTGGAGGAAGGTTTGAATTTTGCATCCGAATAATTGATTCAGCCAATTAAGTTGTACTCTATAGTTTTGTTTTACTTGAGGAGTTAGGCCCTGTGAATTATCGACGCGCAAGCTTTGGCGAGTGAATTTATTTCAACTGTGCATCCATGAATTTTCTTAAAACAGTACCCTTTCCATTCTTCTATAAATAGAATCTCATTCCTTCATTATTTCTTACGAATTCACTGAAGCTCTAGAGAGAGAAATTATAGAGAAGCTATAGAAAAGTATTCTGCTACTTCCCTACTCTTATATTCAGTTTCTTTTACGGTAAGGGATATTATTCTTTTGTATTTGAGAAGAGAACTTCTGTTATTCTATTTCTTTATTATTTTGTTGGAATAACATGTATCTGCCGGAATACCCTATCGTGGTGACATTTTTATTATTACATCTTTATTATTATTCCGTTGGAACATCACATATACGTGCTTTCACGCCGACATGGTTCCGTCTTTATTATTATGTCTTTATTATTCCATTGGAACATCCTCATGCATCAGGCTTTTTACGCCTTTACTGGTTCCGCCTCTTTATTATTTCATTCTTTATTATTACATTTGGAACATCCTGCCGGTTGTGATTTTCACGACACAGTTCCATTATTATTATTCTGTTGGAATAACCTCCCATGTGAAGTACCGCATGCATGGTGATTTACATTGTTATTCCATTCCTTATTATTCTCGGTTGGTTAAAATTTTGACTTATATACTCCATGAAATTAGTGGAATATCCTTGATATTTGCGCTTCATCCAGTAATTTTCATGGAAATATTCTTCGGAGAAATCTTGAATTTTACTCTACAAAGCAGTATCATATTGACAATTTGGACATTATTAGTTCCTGAATAACTTAATTCTTGAACTTGTTTTATTGAATTTTTATATCATTGTCATCATCCTCATGTTTATATTTTTTTTAAAGTCATCTATGGCCTGTAAAGCATGGATGGACTTGGTATGATTATGACCAGGGATTATTCGGTGTAATCATGACCGTAATGTTACAAATGATGTGGTAAAAGTTCTCATTGGCCCGTAGTGCATTGATGGATAGTTGTTGGCATGATCATGACCATTAATGAATACACAAATATTCTTGGCCCGTAGTGCATGGATAATTGTGGTCGTGATACTAAAGAATATCTTTGGCCGTAGTGCAGGGGTGATTCGATGATGTGGAATATTTATTAAGCTGAGTCTCAGCGATAACAGTGATGAAAAACCTTTTTAATCATAAAAGATAGTATATTTTATTTTCTAGTTGACTCTTTTAATGGATTGCTTGTTCCGCTGCAGTTAAACTAGATGTCTATTATATTTTATCAGTTTGACATTGTTGGAGACTAATAATAATTTATTCTGCATTATCTTAGTCATAATATTTCTTACTGGGCTAGTTGAGCTCACCTTTTCTTTCACTGTTCTCTTTAGGAAATGAGAACATAGCAGGGACTAGTTGGAGAACGGAGTGACGGTCCAGAGGATAGCATTAGTAGTCCTCACTATTCTGTGAAATAGTGTGTTAATAATTGTAATGAGGACTCCTTTTGAGTTTGTATAATCTCTAGTAGACAATAATTGTATTCAAACTCACAGTTATGTTTTGTCGTATTATACCTGCATAATGTATTAGTAAGTTGTATTTGAATTTTGTACCATGTATCTGACGACCCAAGATGGGTGATGTATACCTAATTTTGGGGGCGTCATATGATATCTGGCGACTCAGAATGGGTCGTGTGGACCTATTTTGGGGTCGTCACAAAGGTATTTTGTGATGGAATTTTCAAGCCATCACAAAACAATAAAATATATGATGACTCTTAGTGATGAATAATTTTACCATCATTATAGAGTATTTGTGACTGCCATTGCAATCACCAAATCTTATGTGGAAGTAATTTTATTTAGTAAGTCAACTCACATATGTTTAATTTTATATTTTGTTTTAAAATTATAATCATGATCTGGACTTTGGTGTAGGGGTAATACTCGTTATTTAGTTTGCAAATGGGAGAGAGTTCGAATCCTACAAGTATCATTTGATACAATTAATACAGTGAAATAAATTATACGTAAATAGAGATTCACGTTCTTACTTTTTTTGTGATGACTTTGACAATCACAATAGATTATGTGTTAATGTGATTGTATTAATCATCACAAAAGCACTAAGCGTTTGCGTGATTGCCAAAACCATCACGTAAAACCTTTCATGATGGGCGTATACAAGACGGCCATTGTGATGCTTAAAGCCTGATGTAAACCTTTCGTGATGATTTTCTTACTTTTTGTGACTAATTTTGGCCATCACAAATGACCATTTTTTTAGTAGTGAATTACAATCAATCTTAACCTTAACCAATACACGTAACCCAACCCAACCCCAACCCCAACCCCACTACCGGGCCAAAATCCCAAGCCCAAGCCCAAGTATGTCATGAATATAAAACTAGTAGTTTTCAAAACTATTGAAAACTGCCCAAACACAATTCACTTATGTTACGTTTGAATTGAAGTAATAAAGGTGGCAATGGAATGATTCATTCCTATGAAATGAAAAAAATTGTGTTGGGCTCCAATTGAAATGCCATTATATTATTTTTTTTTGCTATTTTTGACTGAAGTTTAACATTCTTTCTCAAGATTTCATGCCCAAAGCTTTATGAGTAAAAAATTTTATCATTGAGTCATGATTGTCTTGAGAAAGGGAGAGCATGAAATAACTCATTCCAACCAGAATGGAATAAATCATTCAAATTTTTATTTCATTCCTTCAATCCAAACGCAGCATAACCATCTCAATATTTATCCATCCAAAATCTGATACCCATTCCATTTATAATTATTATTAGAAAAATAATATATCTTGGGACTTTATATGTCGATTTTTTTGTCGTGAGTTACGTGGATAAATATAATTTGTAATATTTTATTAATATATTTGATATAGTGTGTCTCTTATAATAAACTTATTAGTATTGATATATATATACGTTGTAATTGTAACTCAACAGAAAATTTTTGTAATACATAACAAAACTCTTATTATTAACAAGCCCTTCTACACCTTTTTTATGTTATGGTTGTGGACAAAAGCCCTATAATACTACATCAGTTTCTAAATATTAGATTATTTTAAAATTAATTTAAAATATTTTAAAATTTCAAAATTAATATAAATACATTTAAATTTTGACAATACAATTAAGAAATAGTATAGAGTATAGACTATGTAAAAATTTAAATTTAATAATGTTGATATTTAAAAAGTTAGTATTAAGTTTATATTTGATTTTTAATTAGGGAGGATATATCTTTCAAGAATAGACCATAAAATATATCAAAGTTGAACTAACTTCAATTAATACTTATTATTTTAAGGTATTATCATTCCCATTGCGCAGTACCGTACCAAACAGGCTATTAATTAAGTTATTACTCCCTACATTCCTATATTTCTATATGTAGACTCCCTACATTCCTATGTAGTTAGTTTTAGACTTTTTTTTTATTATTCTTATTTATTTGTCGTTTGTGGTTATTTAAAAGAGTTGACTATTATTTTTTTCAAATTGTCCCTTATTACTTCACATAATTTTTTGATCCATATTTATCATTATCCTATACTACTCCTCTACTCTTAAGTCTTTCTCTCCTTCTCCCAATAAAACTATTTCATCTACTCCTCTACTCTTATATGTGAGGTGAAGGGTATTATAGATAATTGATAGTATAGTTAATGCTTTTCAATTATTTCCTTAATTCTTACATGTCTAAATTAAACGACCTATATTAAAGAAGAAATGGAGTAATACTTAATAATAGATTTGTAATAATTAAAGTACATTTAAGTAGTTAAATAGATGGGCATATCTATCTGCTCAGAATAATGGCTCACCCTCCTAATTAATTAACTAAGCCCCAAACTTGCTGGCATTTGCAGTTATGGTGTTATCTTCATAAAATTATTACTCCTTCCATTCCTATATAATTGTCGCTTTTGTTAATTTTGATTTTTAGGAGAATTTTTCTTTTATTTTCCTAGATTACTCCTAAAATATCTCGTTTTTTCAAGTGTAATACTCCTATTTAATTTCAACATTTTATCCTACTCTCAAATACTTACGTTCTCAAAAAAGGGATAATTTAGTAATTTTATTTTAATTTTACACTTTACAATAGAGGATTATTACTCTCTTTAAAAAATGAGTTTTGGCCTCCAGCAACACTTAATACAGAACCGAGGGAGTATCGATAAAAAATGAAAATGGTGGTGAAGCTAGGCCTAGGCTAGCTAGGTAGTTCGGATCGTTACATCTTAACACAGTTAGTTTTCGCACTAGGAATTGTGAATTATATATTTAAACCACATTTACAAAAGGTTAGTTGCATGAGGGAGGGAGGAGGAGGATAAATGTAAAAAGTTTTTTTATACATGAGATAAATTTATGTCGATAAAGAATATCTATGTATGTGGATATATGAAATAATTAGAAATTAAAAAAAGATATTTTTTGGATTGTAGGAATGGAATAACGAAATGAAAGAAATAAAAATAATACATTTGATGATCATTTTTGAGGATAAATCATTCAAATGGAATGAAAATTCATTTCATCCCTTTGCTTTTATATACCTTAAAATCATTTCATTAATTCCGTCTTCATTAATCATTTCATTTCATTAAAATCATTTCATTAATGAAATGGAATGATTACATTTCATTAATTCTAGTTGAAGCATGCATACATACCCTTTAGGTTGTAATGTTGGTTTAGTTTATAATATAATGTTGTTAAATTAATATTGTATGTATCTCAGCTGAAACGGCACGCAGGCTTTTGGATTGGATGCTAGTGCTTACCTTTCAACATCAAATGCGTTACAAAGCTAGCTAACTGGAATAACGACCTCTTTCCCTCTCTTAATATCATCTATATCATGTTCATAGTACATTTTATATATGAATAACCTTAATTTGCAATTAGTCCTCTGGGATTTTCTATTTTCAAGTGAAGTTTCTTTGAGCCAAAGGGAAGAGATAATATCTCCGAGGGGAATATCAATTACATTGGTAAGAATATATATATAGTCCTGCTAACGAATCGGATATGGCAACGTACGATTCGTACTGTCACCATAGAACATAAAACCGTCACCGTATCCATAGTATACGACGACGATTTTTTATTATATAACAACGGTCTGAACTGTCGCCATAGCCGGTTCGTTATCGTTTCTGAGATTTTTCATATATATATATATATATAGTTCATGCATGGAATTATAATTTTTCCTTAAGATGTTTAGTATATTTTATTTTTTGAAGACATTTTTTTTATGAATTATTTTTGTCTGTTACTGTAATTTTGAAATGTTTATTCAAATTAATTTTGTCTCTGTATGATTTGATAATTGTGCAGATATTTATCAATACAGACAAATAAACAGTTTTTTTATGGTATTATCTATGCTTGACAATTTCTTCCTTGAATTAAACCTTGTGTATGAGTACAAGATTTGATAGCAAATCTAAAGAATTTTCAAATATATATATAAGAATAGGTAAAAGGGCAACTTTTTTAATTGTTCATCAAAGCTAGCACCATCATATCTCTTGCTTTATCAATGGCTAATTATAGCACTAGTATTAATTCTAGGGTTTGCATGAAGCATGCAATAAGATTTCAAGCAGATTTTTGAAACTCTGACAGATTTATTTGTATGTATTAGTATAGTATAGTAGTACTTTTTTTCTTTTTCTATTGGATAAATATTAATTTATATTCAATATATATATTTCTCTTTTTGGTTTTAATTTCTGCTAAAAAAAATTTGAATATGAAACATTCAGAAGAAGGAGAAGAAGAAAAAGGGAAACTAATTCTGGGTAATGTCTGCAATGGAAAATAGGGAAGAAATTGCGTTTGCAAAGACGCGCATCGCGAAAAGGTCACACCAGCTTCTCTTTTCATTTTTATTTTTTTTAGTAATAATTATTTTTCTCTTTTCATCTCCTTAATTTTCTCTCTTCTATGATAAATAACTTATTCTTTTTTATTTTTTTTAGTATTAATGAATTTATTTTGAGTTTGTATCATCTCACAAAAGCTTAGAGAATTGTATCACGAGCCCTTTTATTCTTCCACTCTGTCAATTGATTGAAATAAAATAAAGCAAATAAATTGTCATGATTTTTCTTAATAAAAATTAGTATATGAAAATTAATTTTCCTTTAATCACGTCCCATAATTATCTCTACTGAAATTTTCAATTAAGGCCTCTAATTAAGCTGGTTCTCTTAATTTCTTAAATTTAATGTTGATGAGGCGATCAAATGGAATGGTATTAATTTTTGCCTAAATTTTGGTAGAAGAATTGCAGTGATTAGCATATTAATTACAACCCATTTAAGGGAGCAGTGTTATGATCAAACGTTTTTAATTACCAGCAGCACTAATTTTCTATGCACAAAACAATTTTTCTGGTTGAGTTATAGGGACAAAAAAACGTTAATTAGAAATATATATTTTAAAATAAAAATATATATTTTCTTAAAACTTATATTTATTGGACATATTAAGAATTTCATTTCACTTTACGGTTTAAAAATACAATAGAAACATTTATAGGCATTTTTATATGTTATTGGACACACTTAAATATTAAAATGCCAAATCGAAAAATCAAATAATGATTCGACATTTAATAGTAATATGTTAGGATTAGCATGTATCATTTTAACTTGTGCTAATTTGTTAAACTTTAATCAATTTGATTCATATAATGTTGTTTTGAATTAATTTAGTAATTTAACAATAAATGTTTAAAGATATATTTTCTTCGTCAGTCCGTTCCAAAATTAGAGATGTAAATAGACTATAATTAAGTGACATTATGATCATAATTTATCAATACTTTTTCACTATCATTTTCAATATGACACTGACCACCACCACTGAATTTCTTACTAATTAATAATATTAAGATTATAGTATTTGAGAACATAAAATTATCTTTAAAAGAAATCGTTTTATAAATATATATTTAATTTTGAGACGGAGGGAGTAAATAATTTACCTTAGTCATGATATCCGATTTTCTCACTAATTCAAGTCTTCTAGTGATCCGATTCTACACCCTAGCTTCTTGCTATATCTTGACCCCCTAGTTCTTCCAACTTTATCTTAACTATAAATTTCTTAATTATCTTGAAATATAATCTGTACTATTACTACCTGCAGAGCTGCAGGATTACTCTATATTCATCCAAAAGAAGAGCCTTAAATTAATTAATTAAATAAAAATTGCCTACTTTATATATAAACCATATGTAGTACTAGTATTATTCAGGGAAACCAAAGTAAATAAAAATTTCTTGGGGGTTACCATTTACCAAGTTTCTCTATTTAAGGTAGCTACATTTCTGTTCACCGTCCACTTTTTGAGCACCAATTAAACTTCACAAAAAAAAAAACACAAGCAAACATCATTATTAGGGTAATCTCCAAACCCAATGATTTTTTTTGATAATCTCGAGAAGAAATTAATTATCATTTGTATATATTTATTTGTCTATGCCATAGAATATTTTTATATATATATATGCTCCAGCCTGCAGTTTTTATATGTTAAAACACTGAAAATTTGTAATCTTTTTAAGCTTTTTATACCGCAGGCCGGCATTCGACATGCAAAGTTTTGTCTTGGAGTATTCACTCTTGTTGTGCTTTTTAATTTTTTGTTTGAAAAAAATTAATTAAGTAATGGGATTTGGCCTAAAAAGAAGAAGGAATTGTTGTTTCATCATGTTGGTGGCATTATTTTTGCAGGAGATTCAAAATGGAAGCACAGGGTGGTGGAGAAGTGAGGAGGCTTCATATTATTTACTTCCTCAGTCGAAAGGGTCGTATCGAACACCCTCATCTCATTCGAGTTCATCATCTCTCTCGTAATGGCGTTCGTTTACGAGGTTAGTTAATCACTACTATCTTAAACATGGTATTGGTCAGAACAAATATATACATTAAGACGCGACATTAATGTTTTATGATTTTGAATGAAATATTTGTATAATGTATGTATGCCAATCAATAAATATTTGAATTGTTATGTCTCTTAAGTAATTAAGGGAGTTTGGCTGATTCAATTTCTGGTGAAATTAACTTGTGAAGATGTTAAGAGATGGCTTTCGGAATTGCGAGGGAAGGACATGCCGGAATCTTATGCTTGGTCATATAAGCGGTTCGTGAATTCTATATATAAATCTCATCCCTCCATTGTTTATTTCCTTAAATTTCACATAGTTAATAAAAATACATTACTATAGTTTTTGGGCAATAATAATTAATTAGATTATAGAAAATTAAATTATTAAGAAACCTCATTTCTGTATGAAATTTCTATGGAAAAAATTTTCCAACTCATATATTATAGGAAAATATATAATTATGAAATTCTTTTTACAGGAGATATAAGACAGGTTTTGTATGGCAAGATTTGGTGGATGAGGACCTCATCACCCCAATCTCTGACAATGAATATGTCCTCAAAGGATCCGAAATTTCCTCTACCACTTTTGATGACATTGGTAATATATAATTCAAAACAACTTAATTAATTCCCTTTTTTTTCTTTAAAATCAAAACAATTAATTTCTTTAGTTTCCTTTTATAAACATCATATTTATTTAGAAACTTAAATTTCTAACTTTAATTTAATTCTTGCACGTTAATTTACAGATCAAAAAGAAGATTGTGCTAGTGTTGAAGCTAAACCCCAAGTTTTTCAAAAACCCTCATGCAATCAACAAACAATTCAAGAACACCTACAAACTCCAATGGATAATAATATGTACACAAAACCATTGCTTGAAATCGAAGAGGAATCGCCTCCTTTTAGCTCCGAGACATCTACACAAACCGATGATTCATTGAGGGTCGAGGAAGAAAATCATTCGGATACAACAAGAGAAGAAGAAGACATTAATCAAAAATGCCCATTTTATTCAACTTTCTTGAACAAGAAGAACACAAATGGCGGCCGGAATGATTTCAAGGCCGAAAAGCCTAGGGTTTTGCCGGATTCATCAGCATCAAAATCGACGTTTACAAAGAGTAGGAGGAGTTGCTCGAATAATGCATCAAATATGTTTCGAAATTTGATCACTTGTGGGGGTGTGGATACTAATGATTCGGGCATGGTGTTGATCAACCGGCGAAGAAGTAAAAAAGGTTCCAATTTAGATATGTCTACTTATAAGCCGAGTGGTATTAATAAAATGGCAGAGATTTGCAGAGGGGAAACTGCTGGAGGGTCTGAGAGGATCTCTAGGGTTTCATGGAACCAACAACAAAATGTTGGCAGTGGCAGGTAAATCTATTTCAAATGGATCATCACTTCACTTTTGATTCATTAAATTATTAGTTGAATTTATTTATTTTTTTGCGAATATATATCACAAGAAAACATTCCTTTTTAAATAATCGACAATTATTCCTTTTCAAATTCGTAAATATTACCTATTTTATGTTTATCTTTAACGATAATAAATTATTAGTTTAGTGGACCTGATAACGAAAAGTTAATTACCGTAATTTTACATGATTATCGATTCTTTTTGTGAAACAAATGGAGTGAATTAATTAGTATAATATCGTTTTCTTTTTTTCTTTTTTAACACAAGAATTTAATTGTTTCCCAATTCAATAAATCTTTGGGATTTTTATTGGTGGAAAAAAGACACTTTTTAAATGCATTTTATAATTGTTTCCTATAGAGGTATCTCACTATTTTCAATTAAAATAAAATACAAACTTGTATAGAATGCTATTTTTCCAATTGGTCTATACTTTTTAACAACTGAAAAAAAAAAACATTATTATTGTAGACCCTCTTTACTGTTCATAAATTTTCTTTATGTACATGTGATGTTTTTATTTCTTCTATTTTATCAATAACATTTGTTTTGAATTTGGTGACAGAAAAAGCTGGGATGAGTCAAAGAAGAATAAGAAGATTGAAATGAATAGACAGAAACCAGTTCCTGCTCCATATAAGCCTGTTAATGGCCCAAATTGCTCGTAAATTCCATCTCCAAACAAACCCATTTAAATTAAATTAAAAAATGGTTGTCACAGTTTATAATTTATACTTTTAAATGAGGAAGACTTTTTCATTTTCAATCTTTAACAAGCATTCGACTCAATTAATTTATGGCTATTTTATTTGGCTTAAGCACTCGACTTGATCGCATGTTACCATTTCGCATTCTGCTTATCTTGCTGCATTCGACTTATTTAATCCCATGTTGTTACCATTTGGCATTCTGCTTAACTTACTGTTCCGGCCAAAATGCCGCCTTGGCTTACATAAACCTTACATAATTGAGCCTCAAAACCGTCTTTGGAACTCTTTATTTCCACTATAATTGTGTTTAGTTGGTTAGTCAAATTCCTCCGATTCAATTGATAAGGTCTTAGCCTACTGGTTAAGACTGAGGTGGTATCAACATTTCCATGTTATAAACTACAATTTAAGTCCAACTTCTCTTCACCTTTTTTTGTTAGTTTTTGACAAAATTTAACATACTCGCTTTTAGAGGAGAGCAGGAATCGATTTCCCAATCAAAACCGCACCAATAGTTTTGATGGCATATTAGAAACTGCGGTTACGTTTTTAGTATAGAAACCATACCTCTTAAGGAACCGCACCCGTTTAGAGTTCTAAGTTTTTTAATATTTGTCATGTTTTTGAGTATATTTTCGAGTTATTTTAAGTTGTACAATTTTGCATGGTTTAAGAGTTTAAGTTTGAAACAATAGTTGTATTAGAGTAATGTATGCATTTTCAAAATTTGTATGGTGCTAATTAAACTTTAGCTTTTCAATTTGGGGAATTGAATGTTTTGAATTAATTTGTGATTAGTTTTCAAGTATTTAATTTTTTGTAGTTGGGTATTATTTACGACACCAAACCAACAATGTTTGAGATTTATTTGGAATTTGAAAAGTATATAGGACATGTTTATATTTATTTTTTCAATTGATTTTCAAGCCGAAACAACACCATTAAAAATCGTACCGCGCCAATCCAAGCAATTTCATAATTTCTAATTTAGGCAACCACATCAAAACGAGAATTTTATTCGGAATCGATCGCATCATGCCCACCCCAATCACTACCAAGATTCAAATCCAAACACCCACCACCCCTACAAAATCCAAAGGGATTATTGCATGAATATATACTTTTGTTGTCAAGCAAGATAGTGAAACTAATTGTAATTGAATATTTTACTTTATGCAGGCAATGTGGAAAGACATTCAAGCCAGAAAAGTTGAACGCACATATGAAGTCCTGCAGAGGAATGAAGGCCTTGACCGCTAATTCTTCTTCTCATCGGAGATAAACCGATTCTCCACCCCGGGGACTTGATTAATATGTAAATGTTTCCTCCAGTAACTTTTCAGTGTAAAGTGAACATAGGCAGATGATGATTATGGAAATAAAAGATATACTTAGGAAGTAATTCTCATTTCTATCTGTTTGCTTTGGAGCTAATATTGTTTTATTTTGCCATTCTATCAGCCAAGTTTGGCATTGCAGTGCATACTGTTGGTTAGATTTAAGATCTAATATTGTTGGACACAATCACCAAAAAATTATATGAACAACATAAAGTAAAAAACACACTATATACCCAATTGTGGTTACTATAACATGTGCTCAAATACATGAAGCTCAACACTAGATAAACTCCAAATCGGGTTGCTAATAAACTACCAAGTCCAAATACACATGACACTTACTTCTAGGGGTAACACCTCCTACAAGCTTCATCTTCTCACCGGCGAGAGGGGCAGTTCGCGAACAGGTTCGAATTCGGTTCGAGTTCGATTGGATTGCCACTCACTCACTAGTTCGCGAACAGGTTCAAGTTCGGTTCGAGTTCAATTGGATTGCCTTGTCGAGTTCGCACATACTATCGCGTTCGATTATTTGATCCAACATATTCATGAACCATGTTGTTCGGTTCGATTCGATTGCGTTCCTGATCAGGTTCGGTTCGAGTGGTTCGCGAGTAGCTCGTGAGATGTTCGAGTATTTACAATAATTAACTTAAATTTTGCTTTAGTGCGTTGATGATGTTCACGAATATGATGATGTTCGTGAACATGATAATGTTCGATTATATTCACGAACTCGAGCATGTTAGAGCTAACACATGTGCATTGGTTCAATCGAGTTACTCGAATTACAACCCTAACCATGTCATAAGACTCATAATAACTATTAGTCAGATTTGGCATTTGCAGGCACAAGGAGAAAACTAAAGTTAACCAGAATAATACAGTACATATGTTTGGTGTTATCGTTATAAATGAACGACAAAGCTCCAAATTAATGATAGTACAGTACCAGTACAGATAATTTGAACTTTTAATAACCCTTTTCAGTGAAGAAGAACAAAAGGATTTGAAGTTCATTTCAACTTTACACTTGAATTAATAAAGCAGCTACAAGCTAATGTCGTAACTCTATCAGTTAGTTCTTCACCCAGAAAATTGCAAAAGAATGCTTAAAAATGCTACGGTTAGATCCAAACCCATATAATTTCCTCCATCTTCAATCTGTTGTCAGTAATTTGTACCTTTGCTAACTACCTGTTTACATAACAGCGGAATCAACATTATCCAGTAGGAACCCATATAATTTCTTCTTCAAGCCTTCTATCCTCTCATTAGCCCCTTCCTTCCATCCTCGAATCAATCATCCGTGGCGCCCCCAAAATTAGGTATACATCACCCATCTTGGGTTACACTTACGTGAATACGTAATTTAAAAACAACTTATTAACATAACTATCGTATATGCAATCGACATAAGCGTGAGTTTAAATACAAATATAAATCTACTAGATATTATACAAACTCAAATAAAAAGTCCTCATTACGATTATTATCACACTATTTTCTGAAATAGTGAGGACTACTAATCTTATCTTGAGGACCATTACTCGTTTTCTCCACTGCTAAATCCCGGCTATATTATCATTTCACGAAGAGAACGGTGAAAGAAAGGGTGAGCTCAACTAGCCCGATGAAATATTATGACTAAGATAATGCGAGAATAAATTATCAATAGTCTTGATAATGTTAAACCGATAAAATACAATAGACAACCAGGTTTAAGCTGCGGTGAATATCTGATCCATTAAAAGAGTCAAGTAGAAAATAAAGTCTACTATCTTTTAGGTTTTAAAAGGTTTTCATCATCATTATAGCCGAGACTCACCTTTAATAAATATTTCACATCATCGAATCACCCCTCACACTTTACTGACGAGGATATTCTTTAGTATCACGACCACAATTATTCATGCACTACGGGCCAAGAATATTTGTGTATTCATTAATAGTCATGATCATGCCAACAATCGTCCATCAATGCACTTCTGACCATTGAGGATTTTATCACATCATTTGTAACATTACTATTAATGATTACACCGAATAGTCTCTCGTCATAATCATACCAAGTCCATCTATGCACTTCAGAACCACGTATGACTTTAAAAAAAATATAAACATGAGGATGATGACAATGATATAAGAATTCAATAAAACAAGTTCAAGAATTATTTTATCCGAGAATTATTAACGTCCAAATTATCAATATGATCTTTTTTTTGTAGAGTAAAATTCAAGAATGATCGGAAGAATATTTCCATGAAAAGATCTTTGGATGAAACGCAAATATCGAGGATATTCTACTAATTTCATGGAGTATAAGTCAAAGTTTTAACCAACTGGGTATAATAAAGGATGGAATAACAAAAGAAATCACCGTGCATGCGATGAGGCCGCACAGAGCATGAGTTATTCCAACAAAATAATAAATAACGGAACTGTGTCGGTGAAATTCACACAAGCGGGATGTTCCAACATGTAATAATAAAGATGGAACCGGATCCGGTGTAAAACACACGGATAGGATATTCCAGCGGAATAATAAAAATTTTAACCAGTCCTGTAAAACACACTGCATGCGGATGTTCCAAATAATAATAATAAAGAGCGGAACCCGTGTCCGTGTAAAACACACGAGCAGGATGTTCCAACGAATAATAGAAGAATGTCACCAAGTATAGGGTAAACCACTTATACAAAGTTATTCCAACGAATAATAAGCAATGGAATAACAACAGTTCTCTTCATGAATAAGAAAGAATAACACCCCTTACATTTGGTAGGAGATTGAATCTCTGCGGCGGTGTAGTAACAAAATACTCTTCTTCTTTCTCTCTTATTCTCTCTATACTTTCTCTCTCTATAGCTTGAATGAATTAAATGAAAAATAATGAAGCCCTAGGCCTCTATTTATAGAAGATTTCTAGCTTAGCACCGCTGTGAAAAGGCAAGTGGCTTGACGAATTGGTTTAGCGCTTTTGTAATGTGAAACGACAAGTGGTTCGGCGCTTTATGTAATGTGAAACGACAAGTGGTTCGGCGTCTGCAGTAAAGGTAATTACTATTAACGAAGGTAAATACTATCGACGAAGGTAAATACTATTCACAAGGGTAATTACTATCGATTGAAGGTAATTACTATTGACGAAGGTAAATACTATTCACAAGGGTAATTACTATTGTGAAGGTAATTACTATCGATTTAAGGTAAATACTATCGATGAAGAGACTCTTAGATGATGACATATGAGCCCCCCATAAAATAATCAAACTTACCACAAATCATTTTTTTCATCAACACATAATTAATCTTTCTACAATTATTAATCATTTATAACTTGTCGTCTCAATTATTGATTTAATACTATAACATATTATACGGATGATCTTGTGACAATAATTGAATCAATAATATAAGAGATATGATCGTGATTCTTGTAGCAATAATAATGAGCATAGTGAGTGACTTCTCACGTAAGCATCAATAATCAATCTGAGTGTGCTACTATGCAACTCTGGCGTATTCTTGTACTTTTACCAACGGGTAGTTCAACGAGTTTTAACGGTAACACCTCCGTAGTTATTTTTATAAAATATTTTTGTCGTTTTCTCAATCAAATGATAATTACATTAATGGGGTCCACCAATGATTGAGCCATTGTATGAATATTCCCAACAAAAAGAATATTCCCAGACCAAACGAATATTTTATAACAACTTGCATACTTTCAAGCAAAATTTATAAATATTACCTGACTATAACATTATATCAAATTTATTCCATAATATTCAAAAATAATATTTATAAAAATTCATCTTTATTAAAAAGCTGAGGGTCTTACAACCTCCCTTCTTATGAAATTTAAGCCCTCGAAATTAGAATGCGTACACAGTATGTCAAGAGGTAAGGATACCTTGATTTCATTTGATTCTAACTCCCAGTCATTTCCTCAACATCGTGGTTCCTCCACAAAACTTTGACTTGAGGTATAACCTTGGGCGTAGAATATGTTCCTTCTTATCAAAATTTGAACAGGAACCTCTTCATACGTCAAATCTTCCGCTATTTCGTCCGGTTCTAACTTCAATAATATGGTTCGGGTCTTTCACATATTTACGTAACATAGATATGTGAAAAACGTTATGAACACGAGACATATTTAGGCGGTAAAGCGAGTCTATAGCCCACAGTTCCTACTCGATCGAGGATTAAAATGGGCCAGATGAATCGAGGGTTAAGTTTTCCTCTCTTTCCAAATCTTGTAACTCCTTTCCATGGAAGCTGACTCTTAACAACACATGATCTCCTATATCGAATTCCACGTCCTTTCGATGAAGATCGGCATAACTCTTTATCGATTTTGTGAGGTTTTTATCGTTGTCGGATCGTTTGAATCTTTTCCGTAGTCATACGTACCAACTCGGTCCCCAACAACGTTGCTTCACCCACCTCATCCCAAAGATCTTTGAAAACGACACTTTCTTCCATACAACGCTTGAATGGAGCCATGCCAATACTAACGATAACTATTGTTGTAGAAAACTCCACCAATGGTAAGAACTTGTCCCAACTCCCTTGAAATCAAGGACACAGAGTCTTAATAGATCTTGAAGAGTTTGAATAGTCCTCTCCGATTGTCCATCTCGCGTCGAGGATGATATCTGAAACTAAATCGTAAATCAATGCCCATAGCTTTTAAACTAACCCAAAATTGTGAAGTGAATCTTGGGTCTCGATCGAAACTATGGATCTTAGGCATACCATACGATCTTCTGATCTCGTTTATGTACATACTGAGCAAGCGTTCAAGTGTATAAGTTTCTCGTATCGGTAAGAAATGAGCGGACTTGGTCAACTATCAACAATGATCCAAATCGCATCAATGCCTTGAAAACCTTAGGAAGACCGATACGAAATCCATGGTAATGTGCTCCCACTTCCATTCTGGAATTTCAAGTGGTTGCAATGGACCTTTTGGTACTTGATGCTCAAACTTTAACTCGTTGACAAGTTAGACACCTTGAGATAAACAAATAGCTATCTCTCTCTTCATATTGCTCCACCAAAAATGTATGACGAATATCACGATACATTTGGTACTCCTGGAGATGGATTACAAATGGTGTGTTGTGTGCCTCCATCATGATATTATACTTTAAATCGTGGTCGTTAGAACACAAAGTCCGGAGTTGACTCAAGTATTCCTTCTTCATCGATTCTTGCTTCCTTGATAGCACCTTCTTGCACTTTCTTCCTCATCGCATCGACTCCCTGTGTCAGTAGCTTGAAGCGGCTTTAACTTTATCAATTAAAGTCGGTTCTCTTCGTATACTATCGCTATCATCACATGCGTCCCTGGAGTCTTTAATTCTATCTCCATCCTTTGCAAGTCACACAAAATGGGCTTTGCGTTGACAATATCGCACTCAGTACTTGCGTATGATTTTCTACTCAATCGTCGGCTACCACGTTCGCTTTTCGGGATGGTATTGGATGGTATGATCATAATCTTTCAGCGATTCGAGCCAACGTCGTTGTCGCATGTTGAGTTCCTTTTGAGTGAAGAAATATTTGAGGCTTTTATGATCCGTAAAGATCTCCACTTTCTCCCCATACAAGTAATGCCTCCAAATTTTAAGTGCAAAAGATAACAAATGCTAACTCTCTAGATCATGAGTAGGATAATTCCTCTCATATTCTTTGAGTTGTCATGAGGCATAAACTATTACTTTTCCATGTTGCATGAGAACACATCCCAACCCTTTGCTAGAAGCATCATTTGAGATGACAAATCCCTCCGAGGCGGATGGTATTGTCGTAGCAGTCTTTGAAATAAGTCTCTCTTGAGTTCTTGAAAACTCTTCTCACATTCTTCGTTCCAACCGAACTTTGTATCTTTCCGAGTCACCGAGTCAATGGAATAGCGATTCAAGAAAATCCTTCCACGAATCTCCGATAATAACCAAATTAAACCGAGAAAGCTACGTGCTTTCTCCTTGATTTAGGTTGTTCCCGACTTTGAATAGCTTCAATCTTTCTTTGGTCAATGATATTCCATGACTTGATACCACGTGCCCAAGGAATGCTACTTCTTCAAGCCGAACTCGCATTTCTTCAACTTGGCATAAAGCTTATATTCACGAAGCTTTTGGAGTGTCGACCTCAAGTGTTGCTCTTCATGATCTTCACGGCTTTTGGAATAAATAAGGATGTCATCAATAAAGACGACCACAAAGTGATCTAAATATTCCTTGAATACTTTCGGTTCATCATATCCATGAAGGCGGCGGGGCATTAGTCGATCCAAAGGACATGACTAGGAATTCATAATGCCCGTCATTCGAGTTACGAAAGCCGCCTTTGGAATGTCAATGGTTCTAATCTTCAATTGGTGATATCCTAAGCGAAGATCAATCTTTGAAAAGAATTTGGCTCCTTGCATTTGGTCAAACGAGGTCATCAATACGTGGCAATGGATACCTATTTTTGATGGTGACGTGATTCAACTCCCCGATAATCAATACAAAGTCGCATACTCCCATCTTTCTTCTTCACTTAATAGAGCAGAGCAGCCCCAAGGAGAAGTACTAGGACGAATAAAGCCAATGTCTAACAATTCCTGCGGTTGGGTCTTTAACTCCTGAAGTTCATAGGAGCCATTCGATATGGGGCTTTGGAAATAGGTTTTGTCTGGGGGTTCAAGGTCGATACAAAATTCAATTTCACGCCTGGGGTAGGCGGGAAGTTCTTTTCTGGAATACGTCGAAATTTATTAACAATAGAATATCGTTTAAAAGCGGCGTATTTTTATTTAAATCTGTGACATGAGCTAAGAAAGCTTGACATCCGCTTTTTAATAAACGAATAGCTTTATGGTTTGAGATGACCGTGATTGATTTTAATGGTTTGGTCGTTTGAATTCGCATAATAGGTTGATTAGGAATATGAAAGCTAACAACCTTACGAAAAACAATCAATTTTTGCATGATAAGTAGTTAACCAATCAATCCTAGAATCACGTCGAAATGCAAGTATTTTAATGAGATAAGATCGACGGGTAATGTGAGGGCTGGAATTTGAACCAAACAAGACTTATAAGCATTGGATGTAATGAAGGTTTCTCCCAACGGAGTTTCCACAGATAAGTCAAAGTCTAATTTCTCCGAGTCAAATTTAATCGATGAACGCAAGTAGAGAAATAAAAGAATGGGTAGAACCAGGTTATCAAATAAAGTATAGACTTCATTAGAGTTTATGATAAGCTTACCCGTGATGACCTCATTCGGATTCCTTGCTCTTTGGGAGGTCACAACAAATGCTCTCCTCAGACTACCTGGGTTTGAATTTTCCGGGATGGCCTTTGGTGCCTCCATCCTATTGAATTTGTCTTGATGGCGACAAAATCGAGCTAAGTGACCTTCTCTTCCACAATTATAACATGCTTTGACTGGCATGGCCGCGATTTGGATGATGTGTCCCTCTCCTCCGCATTTGAAGCATATGATAGGTGGTCTTTCTCCTTCCTTAACAATGGGTCTTTGGTCTTTGACGTCTTTCCATCATTGTTGAATCTCCTTTTCTTGAAATGTCCATTCTTATTGTTTTGTACGATTACCACCGAAGTGGTTACCATATCCGCCCATTGATTCCTCCACGCTTGTTGTCACCGCCGATGACTATTCTCGCCGGTATTATAATTTTGTTTACCGCTCTCTTTTAGTTGCGTTGACTCATTATCGCGACTCCACTAATCGAGCCCTATTTACAACATCTGAATACAAACACGGTTTATGAGAAATAAGATGTTGGCGTATCTCCGCTTCAAACCTCTTAAAACATTCGCGCCATTCTCTTCATTATCCACCAAAGTGGGGCGAAAACCGTGATAACTCATGAAATTTTGCCTCGTGTTGCGACACGGTCATATTGTTTTGTTCCAACTTGATAAACTCCACCTCCTTCATGTGGCGAATACTTTCGGAAAAGTATTTGTCGTTGAAACAACTCTGAACTTCTCCCAAGATATCTTCAAGATCAATTGGTTGAGTACGCTTTTACCGATTCCCACCATGAATCACTTCTCTCCGCAACATAAAAGGCGTGAAGGGAACCTTTGCTCCTCGGAGCATCCCAAGACATCAAATATCTTGTAATCTGCTTTATCCATGCTTCCGCCGAGAAGTGGTTTTGGCTCTCCTTAAACTCCGGTGGTCCTAGCTCCTTAAATTGTTTAGCGGTGACCGCTTGAGAGTTTCAGTGTTTCCACCTACGTTTTGGGAGAGTCACTCTACTTCATTGTTGCATAAATTGCATAAAGCCTCTCGAACATTTGATCATTCGTCATTTGGTCGGTGTTGTTGTTTACGTGAGGATTATACGCCTTCACGATGCACATTATCCTCGATTATTGATATGGTGAATCAACAATCACTGCGCGCTCCATTGCTATTCTCAACATTCTCGGATGTCATTTTCGAGATCTTGCCACAAAACAAAAGGTTACTTGACATGTAACAAATTATCCCTATCTTCCGACCAACCAATAAAATATCACATAAACTTAGTAGGTCATACTAATGAAGGTATTCCCGTCTCTCCCCTCCTAGTACTATTCTCACATCTTAGCGGTGGATCATATCCACTAAGCTCGATACCTAACCGCGACGCCCCCAAAATTAGGTATACATCACCCATCTTGGGTGACACTTAGAATTTAAAAACAACTTATTAACATAACTATCGTGTATGCAATCGACATAAAGCGTGAGTTTAAATACAAATATCGTCTACTAGATATTATACAAACTCAAATAAAAAGTCCTCATTACTGATTATTATCACACTATTTTACTGAATAGTGAGGACTACTAATCTTATCTTCGGGACCATTACTCGTTTCCCACTCGTCCAAATATATTATCATTTCCACGAAGAGTAATAATGAAAGAAAGGTGAGCTCAACTAGCCCGGAAGAAATATTATGACTAAGATAATGCAGAATAAATTATCAATAGTCTTGATAATGTTAAACCGATAAAATACAATAGACAACCGGTTTAATCTGCGATGAATATCTGATCCATTAAAAGAGTCAGTAGAAAATAAAGTCTACTATCTTTTAGGTTTTAAAGGTTTTCATCATTTATTATAAATTTGAGACTCGGCTTTAATAAATATTTCACATCATCGAATCACCCCGCACTACTGACCAAGGATATTCTTTAAGATCACGACCACAATTATTCATGACTACGGGCGAAGAATATTTGTGTATTCATTAATGGTCATGATCATGCCAACAATCGGCCATCAATACACTACGACCACTTTGGATTTTATCACATCATTTGTAACATTACGGTCGTGATTACAAGAATAGTCTCTCAGTCATAATCATACCAAGTCCATCTATGCACTACTGAGCCACAGATGACTTTAAAAAAAAATATAAACATGAGGATGATGACAATGATATAAGAATTCAATAAAACAAGTTCAAGAATTATTTTATCCAGAATTATTAACGTCCAAATTATCAATATGATCTTTGTTTTGTAGAGTAAAATTCAAGAATGATCGGAAGAATATTTCCATGAAAAGATCTTTGGATGAAACGCAAATATCAAGGATATTCTACTAATTTCATGGAGTATAGAAGTCAAAGTTTTAACCAACTGGGTATAATAAAGGATGGAATAACAAAAGAAATCACCATGCATGCGATAGGCCGCATGCATAAGACGGTTATTCCACAAAATAATAAATAACGGAACCAATCGGGTGAAATTCACAAGCACGGATGTTCCAACAGAATAATAAAGATGGAACCGAGATCCGATTGTAAAACACACGAGATAGGATATTCCAATGTAGAATAATAAAGATTTTAACCAGGTCCGGTGTAAAACACATGAGCACGGGATGTTCCAGCGGAAATAATAATAAAGATTTTAACCGGTCCTGTAAAACACACACGACGGATGTTCCAATGAATAATAGAAGAATGTCACCAAGTATAGGGTAAACCACTTATACAAAAGTTATTCCAATGAGAATAATAAGCGATGGAATAACAACAGTTCTCTTTATGAATAAGAAAGAATAACACCCCTTACATTTGGTAGGAGATTGAATCTGCAAAGCGATTAAGTAACAAAATACTCTTCTTCTTTCTCTCTTATTCTCTCTATACTTTCTCTCTTATAGCTTGAATGAATTCGTGAAAATAATGAAGCCCTAGGCCTCTATTTATAGAAGATTTCTAACTTAACTTTCTTATGTGTGAAAAGGCGAGTGGCTTGACGAATTGGTTTGACGCTTTTGTAATGTGAAGCGACAAGTGGTTCGACACTGTAATGTGAAACGACAAGTGGTTCGACGTCTGGTAAAGGTAATTACTATTAACGAAGGTAAATACTATCGACGAAGGTAAATACTATTCACAAGGGTAATTACTATTGACGAAGGTAATTACTATCGACGAAGGTAAATACTATTCACAAGGGTAATTACTATTGACGAAGGTAATTACTATCGACGAAGGTAAATACTATTGTGAAGAGACTCTTAGATGATGACATATGAGCCCCCATAAAATAATCAAACTTACCACAAATCATTTTTTCATCAACACATAATTAATCTTTCAACAATTATTAATCATTTATAACTTGTCGTCTCAATTATTGATTTAATACTATAACATATTATACGAGATGATAATCGTGACAATAATTGAATCAATAATATAAGAGATATGATCACGTAATTCTTTATAGCGATAATTGAGCATAAATTTGAGTGACTTCTCACGTAAGCATCAATAATCAATCTGAGGTGTCTTTCTTACGACTCTGGCGTATTCTTCAGACTTTTACCACCGGGTAGTTCAACGCTTTTAACAGTAACACCTCCGGCCAAGTTATTTTTATAAAATATTTTTGTCGTTTTCTCGATCAAATGAATAATTACATTATGGGGTCCACCAATGATTGAGCCGTTGTATGAATATTCCCTAACAAAAAGAATATTCCCGACCAAACGAATATTTTATAACAACTTGCATACTTTGCAAAAATTTATAAATATTACCTGACAACTATAACATTATATCAAATTTATTCCATAATATTCAAAAATAATATTTATAGAAAAATTCATCTTTATTAAAAAGCTGGGGTCTTACATCATCCAACCACTGATCAACCCTTTTAAGCTGCCCGAGAAGACATGCAATTTGCGAGTCTCCTTCTCCTTTCCGCAATCCAAATCCATCGTTTAGAGATGCATCCAAATAATTTAAGAACCATGATCCCGATAGTAAGAAGCGGTTTTCAATAAAACCGTCACTGCGATAATCCGCTTCCGTGGATCCCCTTTCCTTTTCAAAGGTTGTTTTCTTTGTGGTTTGGAAGATCTTTGCCTTGAATTATATGGCGCGTCTTCAATCTTGAACTCGATATAGAGCTTCTTGGTTTCTGGGGCTTCGCTTACGATAATCAATTGAATTGTTCTCCACCTCAACTTTTTTTGAACAAGTTTCTAGGACAACATAATGGCATTTCTCACCATTTAAGTTTCCCCTCTTATCTTCCTTGGTAAACAAACCAAATTTTGAAAGGTTGGTCCCTACTGACTTGAACCCAAGATGTGGCATTCTTGTCCATGAATTTTTTACACATTTCAGAAAGGGAGCACTGCAAATTACAGTAAGCACTATTATCTTCGGGTGACTTTACGTTGAGCAAGGCATTAATAACAGTAGCTGCTCTCTGAATACTCTGATGAAGGTTCAGAAATTCATCAACTAGTGGAAATGCAGAATCTTTTCCAGATGACTCACACAGTTCTGCAAACGTGCTGGATCCACACAAAAAAAATTAAACTAAGCTTGAACAATGGCGCAATAACAGGAGCAAGAAAAAAAAAGTTTAAAAAACGCATAAGATAGCATAAATTTTCCATGTTTTTACACTTAAAATCAAGGTTATATATTCATGAATCAAAATATTCACTAGTATTTCATTTGTTCAATTATTCAAGCACTGAACTCAACCAGTCTCCGTTAAGCGAAGAGTTCTCAAAAACCAATTAGAAAAAACAAGAGCATCTATCATTTGAATTACATCTCCTTACAGGAAAAAAATTAAATTGTGGAGGTGGTACCCAACCTCTAAATATAGTTGGAAGCATTTGGCTCAATAACATCAACCTCACGAGGAAAATAATTATTAAGAAGCTTAATTGTACATGCTTCAACTAAGAATTGTTCAAAGCATCATATGTAAGCTTAAGAGAAGTTCCAGAATACACAGTTCAGAACTAACATAAGCAAAAGCCATATAATGTAGCTATCAAAGAATAACATGTGGTCTACTTACCAAGAAAATCATAGTAAATAAATAAATTGATAACGTTTGGCCTTCCAAATACGAAATACCATTTTTTTCATTTTATTTGGGAAACCATTTAGCTTTTCTGAATGTATGTCCATGCAAGGACCAGCCCACTGGGAAACTAAACCTTACTTATGAGGATTTTGTTTTAGAATAATGGGAGTTGTAAAAGAAATAGTATATTACATGCGCCCTTCCAAAATACCATTTTTAACTTTTATTTGATAAACCATTTAGCTTTTCTGAATGTATGTTAGCGCAAAGACCAGCCCACTGGGAAACTAACCTTACTTGTGAGGATTTTGATTTAATATATGGGAGTTTTGTTAATTGATAACCAATGACAACCCAAAGTTCCAATCGATCACCGAGTAAAAGAAATAGTATATTGATATACCGTCTACGAGTCGAGAGTTGCATGTACATTTAGGGTGAGGAATCAACACCATAATGTTTTCAGTATTCAATACTTAGACGCACAGATCAAGTTACTAAAGAACTAAGACCAGAACTACCACTCTTTCTAGACACTCACTCTTTGTACAATGACTTAACTTGGAACATCAACAACTAGGTACCATTGACATTCACTGATTAGACTCCGAAAAAGATACATAAGTAACATGTTTGCAACTACATTTTAACTCTGGAAGGAGCTTAGAATATAAATCAAAGGTGGTATCAGATGTCATGCAAAGTGTGGTCAATAAGGCTGTGTTTTTCCTTCCAAATTTTTTGGAAAGAAGGAACTTTTCCTTTCCATCCCTCTCATCCCCCAAAATAAAACTCACAAGCAGGGGTTAAGGGATTTTCCGGTTGATAATGAAGTACAAAAATTATAATAGAATTATCATCCCTTAAATGGGACCTTAGAGGATTGAAATACATAGACCTCATCGAAAATGAAGCATTTTGATATAGGAGGAACTTCTCCGATCTCCAGAACAAATGCAAGTTGCAAGCACACGGTCTTGACTATGTAGAGAAAATTTTTATACAGAAAAAAAATAATAACAAACTAAACTGTATAGCAATATGGTGAATAAAGAAAGCTAAGTCATCCAGATTAAAAATTAAATCTTTTACTATGTAAAGCATAAACTTACATAGTTTCAGGAGGCTTTGTCATAAAATTAGCAGAGTACAAAGGTAAAAGTTCAATATGTCAATGAAGATCAAAGTTTAATGTCAATAAACAAAATATTATTTATTTGATAAAGACAATAACACGACAAGAGATAATTATATACCTCATGCATTGAAGAACACCCTCTGTAGCTGAAGTCACTTGTAATTCGTGTACAGCAGCCAAAAATTGAGCATTTCTATTAGACATAACTTCCTGAAATGCATCATAAATTACATAAATACCAAGATTTGGCAAGCAACATAAAAGTTTTATGGAAAGAATTTATATTATACCTTTCCAAGATCATGCACGGTAGATGGAAGTGAATCCCACAATACCTTTGCATCAGACCAAGTTTTGAAACTGAGAGGCACCTTAATAAGACGACTTGGAACAGTGCCTTCAGTTGATGGCTTTAACTCTTTTGAAATAGGCTTGCTTAAAAGTCTAGGTGAATCAATCATATTCTTGTTTTTAAGCGGTGAAACACTCGCAATTGGATGCTTCAGTGTTGATTCCTTTTCAGATGAAAGTTTTCTGCCAGATTGAACATGTTTAAGTGGTGAAATGCTCAAATTTGGATGCTTCAGTGTTGAGTCCTTCTCTAACGAAGTTTTCTTGTTTGAAAGGACATGTTTATGTGGTGAAATTCTCGGGCTTGGAGGCTTCAATATTAAATCCTTGTCCAACAAAGATTTTCTATTTGAGGGAAACTGTTTAAGTGGTGAAATACTTAAATTTGGATGCTTTAATATCAGATTCTTTTCTGAGGAAGCTTTTCTACTTGAAAGAACCGCTTTTCTACTTGAAAGAACCTGCAGAAGAACATACTCCCTCCTATTCAGATTAAATGACATTTTAGAGTTAAGCACACTTATTAAGAAATAACACAAAATGTCTTTTGTGTCCCTAATTAATTATTTCTCTCTCCAAAATTGTCCCTAATTAATTATTTCTCTCTCCACAATTGCATTTACTAAGCATATTAAATAAAGGGATAAATTAGGAAAAAATAGTGCAATATTGCATAGAGATTCCAAAACGACACTTATATAGAATAAAATTAAACTCCTTAAAACGTCATTTAATCTGAATAGGAGGGAGTTTATTACAAGTGTCATTCCCAACATCAGATTATTAAGATTAACCACCACAGACATCGATAATGAAGTGCACTACTGATAGGAAAAGTACAAAACTAAGTTAAAGTGTAAAAATTTGTATAAATGATTTTAAATGGACTAGCTCAAAACAGGATATGAACCCAAATAGGAGAGCTTATTCTCCCAATAGAGACGCTAACTTTTAAACCTTAGACGCAACATAAAGAACACATCTCTTCACAATGAACAAGCAAACATAGTTAGGGGGCATTTGATAAAACTGAATGAAATAGTTCTGAATGTTTACGTAATCTGAATGAGTTGAATGAAGCAGAATTCTGAATGAAAAAAGTTGTTTGATAATTGATATGTCTGAAACATCTAAATAACAAATTTTTAGTATTTTCTCCCTCCAAAAAAATTCAAAATTGTTGTAAATTTATTTAATATTACTTAATATAATAGTTAATATTATAACAAATATATATAAAATACTTCATTCAAGCCATTCAGTCTAAAAAATTACACTTGGCCATTCAACCCAAAAATCTAACTGATTCAGCCATTCAGATTATTTTTATTCAAAACAAACGCACTAAATGGTTCGTCGATTCAGCCATTCAACTTCATTCAGCTCTAAACAAACACCCCCTTAATGTCCTATTAAACCAGCCTTGAACCCCTTGCAAATAAAAAGGTGAAGAGTAACTAAGTGGTTTGGTGACTGTTCCCCTCATAATATGGAAGTCAGATTTTATTACTAATTTTTTTTTTAAAATAAGAATTAAAAAAAACTACCCAACTCAAACCCTGGTTTTCATATATTTTGGGATATATAGTTTCTTCTCTTTTTTGGGCTGAAAAGAGGTAAGTAATTCTTTATCAAAGAAGTATTGAATTCCAGTTTGAAGCAGAGGAACAAATTGTACAAGGAATGACGACTACCACTACAAAGGGTTCCAAGTAAGAAACTTTAATCAGCCATTTGAGGTAAAATATAAAATCAAAATAAGTCGCACAGTGAAATGCAAAATCACCTGGTACAAAAGGGTGAAAACATAGAACCACCTAGAAAAAAGAGTAACTTTGGCTGAAAACATAAACTGAGCATTTTTACCAATTAAAATACAAAATCGAAATAACGAGTTCGAAAATATAGCTTTTTGCCCCATAAGGGCAAGACGCAAGTCCAGTGGAATGAGGGGACAGGGTAGCCCCGACTTCCGTAGGTCCTTGGTTCGACCTCCTAATGAAAATTGAGGTCCTTGGCACACAGTGATATTCAAAATCATCTTGAACAATTGTGAAAACGTTGAACAACCCGGAAAAAGAACAACTTTGGCAACATAAATTGAGCAATTTTTACCATTATTTTTCTACTCAAAAAAAACAAATATCTAATCGCCCAAATGTAGGTAAATCAATCAAAGAAAATGCATCCCCAAAACATATAGATAACACCATTCAGAATCATATACAAATATATAGAGAGAAAGTAAAAAACATACGTAGCGAATCGAGAGGATCCCTACCATTCCACCATTTTTAGCCACGGATCAAGCGATCCCAACCTCGACGGTAGAATCCAAACTCAATCTCCTCATTCAACCTCAATCTTCCCATTCCCCAAAGAAACTCTTCTCAAATTCATCTCCGGCAGCTTCACCTTCGGCTTCACATTCTCTCTCCTCCCCTTCTTCCCGACCCCAATCAGCAACGAATCGCTCCCAATCAAATCCTTTTGATCCCCAACACATTCTCTCCTCTTTGGCACCGGCTTCACCCCGCGAAGCACCGGAACAGGGGACCCCGAGTCAATCCAAGTCACGTGTATGAACTGCCCGAGTTGAATCTTATCACTCAGTATCAAATCCACGTCACTCTCCGACACCGATACGTAAGCCGAGTGAACCGAATCGGAAACCCTCAAATAAAAGCCCTTGCTCTGCCATAGATCGTCGGCGCCGGCGAGCGACGACACAATGCCGATCACTTGGAGGAGAGGTGGCCAGGTGGTTTCGCGTGCGACCTCAAGGCTTGTTGTTGTGGATGTTATGGAGGAGTTTGGAGAGAATTCCTGGGGTTAAGGACGCCATTGATGAGAGAGAAATTGAATACTGCAATGGGGGATTACCATTGCAGAGAAAGAAAGGGATTGAGCTGGGTATCGAATCTCAATAGGATGTCATCGGAGAGATCGCTTTCTGGGTACAGAGGACACGTGTCCAATTGGGATGTGGGTTTGTGAAAGCAGAGTTAATGCAGAGGGAGTTCTGAACAGGATTTATGGGAGAGTAGTAAATATATTTGGTATTATTATTATATTATTTATATTATAATTATACTACTGTCTACTCCCCCGCTACAGAATTAAAGTTTAATTGATTTTATAAAAAAATTATATTAAATTTTTTATTTAATTATATAATTTTTTATAGAATAGTAGTGATACTTTATAAATATGTATAAATAATAAAAATATGATAATAATACTAAGGGTATTATAGATAAATTATTATAAAATATAAAAATAAATAAATTATTTAAGGTATTATATTTAATTTGAAACTATCTAAAATATTAATAAAGACTTTTATATAGTGGGACGAAAAAAGTATTATATTACACCAATTTAGTAACCATGTTGATTTTAGTCGAGTTTAAGTGAGACAAGTGTAATCAAAATTAATATTTATTTTTTTATTATAAAAATAATTATTTAAATATTAAACGAGCCGAACTTACTCCATTTATATTTAAACTAGTCGAGTTAAATTTAAACAAGTCAAATTTACTCAATTTATACCTAAACAAACTTGAGTTTATTCAAGACACCTAAAAGAGCTGAACTTATTCAAAATGGACCTAAATGAATTGGTTTGAGTCGGATACCACATTGTTCAAACAAAATTGTTTTATTAAACAAGCAAAAATAGTTTGTTCGAATTAGATTTCTTTAATGAATTTAAATTAAAGTTCAAGTTAGGTTTAATTCGCGTCAAATCAATGTAATATAATGAAATATGTTATAAAAGACAAAATAATAAAATATGTTATAAAAGACAAAATAGTAATGATTACAATTTACAACTGATTTGATATTTTAATTTATAATTTAATTTATTCATTACATACAATTATATAATTTAGTAAATCAAACATAATTTTGAAAATAATATAATAATATTACAATTACTACAAAAATATTAAAAATGAACTAAACAAATATGTTATAATAACATATTATCATTACATTACAACTAAACTAATAAATTTATGTTTGGCAAACCAAACCCCACCTAAGTCTAAGTTAAATTAGACTTCACAAGAGTCTGATTTGTTACAATTCTAGTAAGTAAAATAATATATATCGCAAATATTTAAGTTTATTATTTGATATCAATTATATTGATAAGTATTAGTGATAATTTTTAGAGATATATAAAATGCAAGTGTCTTTTATAATTTTTACTAATTCTATGTATTTATAAATTTTATAATTGTAATTCGATATAAATTTATATTAATATATGAGTCTTAATAATTCGATGCATTTATAAATTTTATAATTACAATTTAACATAATTTATCATAATACATCGTGGAGGACTCTTCTAGTAGAGAGGAGAGGAAAAAAGAATTCGATTATCATGAAGTTAACTTTATGGTAAGTTGATCAATTGACCAATAGTAAAGAGAGATCAACTCTCGACTTGCGTATCGATATTGTATTGGTTAATTGACCAAAATTAACTTTATATTAACCGATCCAAAAAGAGATGGAGATTTAGGGTGATATATTCTCACATGTTATCTGTGAAAGCAAAGCCAAGTCCAAGCCTACACTCCAAGCTAATGCTGACAAAATTTAACTGATTAATAAATTATATTATAGATAGGTAACTGATATAAATTTGGAATATGATATTTTTCTGAGTGGTTTCTACAAATGTTAAACAAATTGTATGTATAGTTTTTTACTGCACATGGTACTGCTGTTTGATGAACCAATTGGATAAAAACTTAGTGGGAAATATCATTTTTCAGTTCTCACAGATTTTCTGGAAGTATGTAGTTATGTAAGAAAAACAAAAGAATAAAATAAAAGAAAAAATTGGATCCTTATGTTAAGTTGGATCCTTAACATAAGGATCCAACTTAACATCATTAGGTGTGTCATTCGGTTCCGGTTATTATGAAATTAACTTTATGGTAAATTGTTCAATTGACTAATACATTGCTGACACGTAGAGATCACCTCCTGCGTGCGTGTCGACACTGTATTGATCAATTAACCAAATTGAACTTCATGCATGCTAACCACTCCTATATCATCCTAAGTAATTTGATCTTTTTTATTATTTCCATTTTTAAAATGTGAATTAAGTCTATATCTTAATATATATTATTTATCCTTTTATGATGATATCGAATAGAAAATTAAAATAATACTCCACTAAACTTTTTATTACTATCACTTAACATTTCTCCATCCAAACTTGATTTATTTATTGCTTCTTACTTGCATCTTTTGCTTGAGTTCTAAATAAGTGAAGGTAGGAAGTCTAGGAGACTTTGGACACTTGGGGGTCGGACCTTAGGGTAAGGTTGGATATTAAGGGTTTATCCTCTTAGACTTGATCTATTTTTACTTAGATGTCAAACTCTATGATACGACGTGATCCTAAGGTACTCCATATTTAGTTAATTTATTGAATCATGTTACCATAAAATTAATTTTATGGTAAATTAGTAAACTGATCAATAATACAGTGTGTTGACACACAGATAGAAAAATCATCTCACGGCCTGCGTGTCGATACTGTATTGATCAATTGATTAAAATTAATTTTATGCTCACCACTGATATTGTTTACCTAACTCCTCATTTTAAACAATTGCAAATCCATCTTAATCCTTAAACACGCCATTGACACATCAAATGCATTCTATGCCATAAGAAATTTGGTTAGTAACTAGTCAAAAGTCACATATTTCAAGTTAGCTGGAAATACAAACACAGCAAAATTTGGTCCTGCAAAACGTAACCATTAGTTTTCCCAACAAAAGACGCACAAGTACATATACTACTCGAGTAGAGAGGTGGTAGATGTGGTAGATGGGGTGGGGTGGGGTGGGGTGGGTGGGGTGGGGTAATTGAAATGTCATAAACCTCAGAAAGAACATAACAGCTATATAATATAGCAGTAAGAAAAAAAAAATCAGATTGGATGGGTCCCACTGAGGTCTAAAAGCTTCAACTGCAATCTAAATTCTTTTACAGTTTTACCTGACCTGAGTGGAGTCCAAGAAATTGAATTCCTCCATATTACTTGTTGCCTTGTTGGTATCAACAACAGGCAATATAATTTAATAACACATGCATGCTTACCCACAACAAAATTGGGCCACTTAACTTTTTTAACTATGGACTGTCTTTTGTATATTTTTTTGTTAAGAGCGAGGATTATATCACGCTCTTATAAAAGATATTTTTTTATAATAATAATATTTTAAAAAATTATAAAAATACCCTTTTATACATAATATGAGAGAGAGTATATTCATATAAAAAATTGAGAGTTATTTCTAATACTATATACTCCATCCCTTTTAAAATTAGAATTACATATTTAAAATAAAAAATAATTTACTCTTTAGAATATATCTTTTGTTAATGTCAAAATGCAAGTAATAAATATAACACACTCAATCTACCTAATAATTGACTAAAATATAAGAGTCATTTTGACTTCCGAATATAATTTGAAACATTTTTTACTTCCAAATTAATATTACTAATACTTTCAACTTTAATAATTACTATTATAAATATTTATCCTATCTTAAAATATACTACTAGTTAAATGAATCACTACTAATAAAATTTTTAACATCAAATAATTAATGTATTAGATAGAATTAGAGAAAAAAAATAGACTAAAAGACAATGTGCACTCCAAATTTTACACCCTTGTTGACTTTTGCACCCTAAACTGAAAAAGGTGTCTAAGTACACCCCAAACTTCAATTAAACGTAACAAAAAGCACATTTTTTGTATTTAACCGATCAAAAATGACCTGGCTAAAATCTAGAATGTTTATTACAAAGGGTAAACTTGGTAGTTTACATTTATTTCAAACAATTCCACCTTTCTTTCTTTTTTTTAAACCCACACTCCTCTGTTGAGTCAACTCACCCATACACCACCCACATCTCCCTTTCTCTCTCTCGACTTCTCCACTCCACCATCCTCTCTCTCTCCCTCTCTCTCCCTACTTTCACCTTCGATTCACAGAGCGCGATATGGCATCTAAGAGTGAAATCTGATTCAAGTTGAAGCCGTGGAAGGCCACCAACTTGATATAACAAAAAGATACATAGAAATCTAGAACTTGTTACTTAATTTACCATAATATATCTAGTAGAACTAAAAATAAAAGATTAAAAATATGTAGAATTAATACTCTCAAATACAACTTAAGAAGAATTAATAATTGGGTCTTATAGAGATGTTGATATGAGAGCCTATCATCATGAAGAAGAGACCCAATAAAAGGCCACGATATGGAGCAATATCCGATTCCACAGCATAGGAAAATTCGGTTTGGCGAGGAGAACCAAACCTAAAATGCTCCTAGTGGCTATTGAAAAGGCCAACCTGTTTTAATTTAACACAAAAAGATGAAATATTATTTGTTGATGTAATGCTATGCATAATTTAGCAAATAAAAATGACTCAATTTATCCTTGCAGTGAGGAGACTCGTACCCGAATAACTTTGAGGCGTATTTGCAGAGAATATCTTTGCATTTTGATTCTCTGCAATTTGCTTATATATTAGCCAAATCGTAAGACCCTAATTTTATGAAATAAAAGTATTCAATTTTTCTTATAATTACTATTCAAGAAATGGTTAAATTGATAAAAGTTAAAGTTAAGGGTGATATATAATTTTTTCAAAATACACAAGTGGTTATAAAATATTCATTGTTGTTAGGAGAATATTAGTTTTGGTCGTGGAATATTCTTTACGTCGAGAATATTAAATACTTTACGCGATCATTTTATGGGCCCATAACGTAATAAGCGCCGGATGGAGAAAACGACAAATTTAAGTTTTTATAAATAACGGTAGTAATGAATTCATTCATAATTAACGCTGGAATACGGTTGGTAAAGTAAAATGTAATACAGCGTTTGTTGCATAAGTAGCACCACGGTATTGCAGATATTTTTTCAATTATTGATTCTTACGTGAGAAGGCACTACTCAATAATTATTACGATAATTACTTTCAATATTTTATTTTATTGATTCAATAATTCTGTTGATATTTTATTATTTTTGTTCAATAATTATCAACGCACAAATATTTTCCATTATCGGATCAATAATTCATATTATTTGAATAATATTATTAGATAGCATTATTGGCAATGTCTAGAAAGTTACATCAAGGAGAGGTTTGGTCACCTAATTGCGCGCCAAGTAAGGAGAAATTCTTATTGAAAAGCCCCTCTTTCACAGAACGGCTGGTTGTCATAAATGTGATTACATAATATTATTTGTGAATAATTAATTATTGATTCATGTGATAAGAAAATATTTATTTGATGTGGATATAAATGATGGATTTATTTATGTGGTTATAAGTGAAGGAATTAATGATGAGGTGTTTTATCGGATTTGTTTAAATGGAGAACAAAATATGGGATTTTCGAGAAAATTAGTTTATTACTTGATTTTGTAAAATCCATAACTCTTTGTATAATGAGTTAAGAGATGAGCCATATATCAAAAGAAAGCCCTAGAAGTAAGCTAACTCAGAAATTTGAATCACCCAAAAATTCTTTGTAGATATTTCGTGGTGAAATTTTGAATGAAGCTGGTCCAAGGACTAATAGTCCGAAAAAAAAGCAGGTGTTCTTGACTATATTGCGTGAGTTATAAATTTTGATCCGACCGTTGGATCGTTGTAATTTTGGATATGTTATACATATATAAGTTGAGTATATGTCCACAAATTTTGAACCGTTAAAATGAGCGAATGATTTGTTATGAATTTTTAAGAGGTGTCGGATTAAAAATTAGGGTTATAATTGATTTTGGTGGAAAATTCTAGAATTGAGTGGGCCCCCACTTGTGGTTGGTGAAGAAATGTGCTGAATTTTATTTCAAATGTGGTGGGTGGCAATAGTAGCGAGTAAAAGCCATCGCGTGTTGAATTCAAGTCCTTCTTTGGCCAATAACATTTTCTATAAATAGAGGGCTAAGTTAGAATTGAAAATCACACCGTAAACAAAGTTTTCTCTTTCTCTCTCTATATTATTGGTATTATTTTGTGAGTATTTAGATACTTTGAGAGTTCTTTGTTAGATTACAAGTTTCATTCAAAGATCACTTCCGACCTTTCTTCCAAGTCTTCGATTCTTTGAGGTAAGGGATATTATTTTTTTCAAATGATATTATTTCTTCAATATCATTATCTTTGAAATGTTGATCTGAAGTTTTATCAAATTTAGAACTTTTTCATGTCAAGGTTACTTATTCATGAGTTACTATTCACGAAAGTTCTTATTCATGAGTTACTATTCACGAAGTTCTTATTCACGAGTACTATTCATGAAAGCGTGAAGATGTTTTTTTTGGAATTTCTATCTTTTGGTGTTCTTTACTATTCAATGCATTATTTTTCACGGCACTATTCATTATCTGACTATTCACGAATCTGACTATTCACCGAAAATGAAAATTTTTCTTTTAAATACAAAATATCTATTCGGATACTAGCTTTGATTGTATCCATGTTTTGATCATTCTTGAATTTTACACCACTATGATTATTTTGAGGTATTTTGGATGTATAGATTAGGAGTTATGGATTTTATGAGAAAAAGACTATTTTAAAAATAACTATTTATAACTCCTTGCGATTAACTCCAAAATTGATGAAATTTTTATTGAGAGTACATCTATATAATATCGATTGTCTTTCTGTGAATTTCGAATTTTTGATAAAAGTACAATTTATGATAAATGTTTAAATATTCTTGGTTTTGGCCATATGAAAAATAGTAAATGAATTTTTAAAATTTCGAGAAAATATATGTTCAATATGGGACTATTTTATGCTAAATCCAGGAAAAGAAATATTTTTTGGGCGATTTGGTATTTTTTCATGAAAATGTTCTAGTTATGAGTAAATGAATTAAATATGTTATGTGAAGTAAGAAAATTAGAAAATATGATTTTATGGTTTGAGAATCATATATAGGGTATATGCATTTTTGATGAGGGTTTGGTTATTGGTGATGAAATTTTATGAGTTTGGCATTTTATGATGATTAAATGCATTAATTAGTAAAGTATAAACAATTTAATTAAATTGTTTATAAGTTTAAGAAATGATTAAAATATTATTATAATATTAATAATATTAGATTATGAGATTTCTAAGTGATTTATAACATTTGGATTAAGGTGTTATAAATATGGATATGAATTATTGATGAATATCTTTGGCTTGTAGAATGAAAGATGACTTGTTGATGAATATCTTTAGCTTTGTAGTGCAAAGATGAATTATTGATGAATATCTTTGGCTTGTAATGCAAAGATGACTTGTTGATGAATATCTTTAAATTTTGTGCAAAGATGAATTATTGATGAATATCTTTGGCTTGAATGTCTGAAGATGACTTCGTTGTTGAATATCTTTAGCTTTTGTAGTGCAAAGATGAATTATTGATGAATATCTTTGGCTCGTAATGCAAGATGACACTGTTATTGAATATCTTTAGCTTTGTAGTGTAAAGATGAATCGTTGATGAATATCTTTGAATCTGTAGTGCGAGATGAATTTATTAAATATGATTGTGGAAAGGAACGTGATTTGGTATAACCATGATATTTGATGTTTCGTGTAAAGGCAGTGATGAAAATTATCTTACGTCCGGATGAGAAGAGGAATTTAGAATCACAATTATGATTATGAGTTATTCATATGATTGTGGAAAGGAACTGTTGATTGATGTTAGGATAAAATATTGTTGGTGGACTTTTACGCGTGGAGAAGAAAATGATAGACTTTATAGTCTATTTGACTCTTCTAATGGATTACTTTCATTCCATTGCAACTATGGTTGAAAAGTTTTATCATCTACCATATGTTCTAAATCTACGATTTATTCTTGATGAAGACTATTGATAATTTATTTATCTTTAGTCATAATATTCTTTATGAGCTAGTTGTCTTGGTTTCACCCTTTTGTTTCACAATTCCTTTCGGGTAATAAAAGTGTAGCTGGTTGAAAGCGGGATAACAAGGAATAATATGGTCTATAGTTGTTGAGGTTCTCCCTAAAGAGTATGAAAATAATTTTATTGAGGGCTTTAGTGTGTTGTATTTTATACATCATTTAATAGTTATTTTGGTGAATTAAATAGGGTGGCGAACCCAACTTTGGAAGGGTGTTTTGTCACTTTATCATACAAGATGTCTAATGACATATCTGAACTCGTGTTATCATAAGGCGTGGTTGTGCTTCATCCACTCTTCTTGAGTATATTTACAAGCACTACCTATATAATCTTGGTGTTTGTTTTGGAGTATAATACCCATTAGAGACAGTGGAGATAATGATATGTCGAGAGAAGACTCACCATCGGGAAGAATATGATAATAATCTTCTCGTTTTTCTTTGGGGTCTATCAGATAACCAAGGATAATTAACCACACCATATCATCTACCATAACCTAAAAGCATGGCCTCCCATGTATGCGAAGGTTTCTTGAGCACTTCCCAAAGATTCTAATTTCTAAAAGCAGCTTTTTTGACTGCCCTTTATGTAAGGTGTCATAAATGACGATGTTATCCAAGTTGGTGTCCAGAGTTACATTTGGTATATATTGGTATCCAAACTCACGTATATGTGTTGTTGTTGTATTTTGCACAACAATTGTTGTAATAAAGTTGTAGTTATTTTTCGTACCATATATTTGGCAACTTCGAATGGGTTGGATGGAATGGACCTATTTTGGGGTTATTGTTAAAGCATTGCGGTAAAGCAAGAAAGGAATAAGATCACTAACTCCCAAGAAATAAGGCAGAGCATACGAAAGGAGTATCCAAAGGCACCCCATGACTACTTATGCTATCAAAACCCAATTCAATTGTGAGACCCCATATTTTATCAATAAAGATTTAAATTTTGTCGAAAAATAATTTTTAATATTATGGTGAATTTGAGATAATATTATAGTTGTGGGTAGTATTTATAAATTTTTGCAAAAGTATGCAAAGTGGTTATATTATATTCGATTAATGCGGGAATATTCGATTTAGCAGGAATATTCGATAACGGCTCAATCATTGGTGGACCCTTAATGTAATTATTATTTGATTGAGAAAACGCACAAAAATATTTTATTGAAATAACGACGGAAGTTTTACCGCCGATCTTTGTTGAACTACTCAAGAGTAAAAATACGATGTCGCGTGGTTGCATAAGAAGCACACCGGTATTGATTATCGATGTTTATGTGAGAAGTCACTTGGTTTGTTTGATTCCATTATCACGATTAATAATATGAATTATTATAATGATAATGACGCTTTTGTTTTATTCGTATTATTAACGTAATAAAATGTAAACATCTTTTATATAAAATGTAATACTTTATTAAAGTTTATTCTATAAATAGAATATATTATATTTTATTACGTAGTGTTGCGTAGTGTTTTGCATAGTGTTTGCATATAAAAAATATTTTTATATAAATAGAATATATGATATTTTATTTAAAAGATTTTGCTTTAAATATGGATAGTCAGATTAAAGTAAATCAATCTGACCGCTTCATGGATTAGTTACTACGCATTCCATTTTCCTATAAATATAAGCTCATTCCTTCATTATTTTCTTACTTAATTCAATTTGAACTCTGTAGAGAGAAATTATAGAGAGAAGCTATAGAGAGAAAATCTATAGAGAGAAAGAAGAAGAGTATTCTCGCTACTTCACTTTGCCAATATTCATTTCTTCTAAGGTAGGAATATTATTTGTTGTACTGTAAGTGGTGTTATTCTTTTGTATTCATGAAGAGAACTTCATTGTTATTCCATTGTTTATTATTCTCATTGGAATAACTCAAAAAAGTGGTATACCCTATACATAACCTCGATACGCTGTGATACCCTATACTTGGTGAAATCCTTATATTATTCCATTCTTATTTATTCTGTTGGAATAACTCAGATACGCTGGAATCCCCTATACTTGGTGATCTTCTTCCATTATTCCATTCTTTATTATTCTGCTGGAATATCCTGCATGTGTTTTACAATTTGACACGGTTCCATTGTTTATTATTCCGCATTTATTATTACATTGAATATCCTCACCTGCGTGTGTTTTACACCGGACCGGTTCCATTGTTTATTATTCAACATTTTATTATTCATTGGATCATCCTATCGGTGTGAATTTCACCGACGGTTCCGTTATTATTATTCCGTTGGAATAACATACATCTCTATGCCAAGCACCACGTGGTGATTTCTTTTGTTATTCCATTCTTTATTATACCCAATTGGTTAAAACTTTGACTTCTATACTCCATGAAATTAGTGGAATATCCTTGATATTTGCGGCTTCATCCAAAGATCTTTTCATGGAAATATTCTTCCGATCATTCTTAAATTTTACTCTACAAAACAAAGATTATCTTGTTGACAATTTGGACGTTAATAATTCCTAGATAAATTAATTCTTGAACTTGTTTTATTGAATTATTATGTCATTGTCATCATCCTCATGTTATATTATGTTATCTTTGGCTTACGTCAGATAGATGAACTTAGTATGATTATGACTGAGGATCATTCGGTATAATCACGCGCATTGTTATAAATGATGTGATAAAAGTCCTCGATTGGCTGTAATGCGATGATGGATAGTTTTTGGTATGATTATGACCAGGGGTGATTCGGTATAGTCACGACCATTGATAATTTGATGAAAATCCTCGATCGTAGGTATACGGATGATTAGATGTGGTGGTTTATTTATTAAAGTTTGAGTCTCAACGATAAAAAATTGATGAAAACCTTTTAAAACCTAAAAGACAAGAGACTTTATTTTTACTCGACTCTTTTAATGGATTAGATATTCAACCGCAGCTTAAACCGGTTGTTTATCAGATTTTATCGCTTTAACATCGTTGAAGGCTAATGATAATTTATTCTCGCATTATCTTAATCATAATATTTCTTCTTGGGCTAGTTGAGCTCACCTTTTTCTTTCAATCGTTCTCTTCGTGAAATGAGAACATAAATGACGAGTCGGGGAGCAGAGTAATGGTCCAGGAGGATAGCAATAGTAGTCCTCACTATTCCGTGAAATAGTGTGATAATAGTTGTAATGAGGACTCCTTTTGAGTTTGTATAATATCTAGTAGACAATATTCCTATTAGAACTCTTAGTTTATGTATTGTCAGTATGTTACACTACGGATGTATAATTAAGTTTGTATTTGAATTTATGTACTCACGTAGTTGGCGACCCAAGATGGGTGGACGATACCCAATTTTGGGGTCCACATCAATCATCCAAATCTACCATCTATTTCAAGCCAAAACAAAACTTCGACCTTTCAAATCAAGAGTTTGTAAAGGATTACCACAAACCCACAAATTTCCCACCAATTTTACCTAATAAAAACCAAAGAAAGAATTTTATTCATTCAAACCACAAAGATTACCAATCAAAAAATACCCAGTTCATAATTAATCCTCAAATTTACAATTTTCATACAAATTCCCCCAAATTAAAACAAACTCATTTCAAATTACACCAAAAAGATACAGATGGGAATCTTCCAATTCCATTTTCACCAAACCCGTGCTCAATTTCTCACCAAGAATCTTCAATCTCAAGTGGGTATTTGAGTTCTCAGCAGGAATCTTCAGTTTCAGATGGGAATTTAAGTTCTAAGCTTAGTTTTGGGCCTAAGAATACGGAAATTGGTGGAGATAAAGAAATGAGTGATTTTTGGAAGCAGCCTAATGGGTTAGGGTATAGGCCATGTTTGGATTTTAGTAGGGAATATGAGAAATCAAGTGTGGAGATTATGAAGGATAGGAAAAGGTATTTGGTGGTTGTGGTTTACGTGGTATGAATCAAATAGAGAGAATCAGCGCTCACCGCATCACGCCGGTGAGCTTCTACGGACAGAGATCTTCTTGCTCGTAGTTGGCGTCCGAATCCCATTGAAGACGCGCCATTTTCGGTTTGTGAGAGGGAAGGAGAGTAGAGAAATAGAGAACAGAGATAAAATGGAGGAGAGAGAAGGGAAAGAAAGGAAAATACTTAAATGCCCTTTCAGATCCATATTACAGATTTAGTCGGTCATTTTTTACCGGTTAAATACAAAAAGTGTGCTTTTTGTTACGTTTAATTGAAGTTTGGGGTGTACTTATACACTTTTTTCGATTTAGAGTACAAAAATCAACAAGGGTGTAAAGTTTGGGGTGTACATTGTCTTTTAGTCAAAAAAATATAATGGAGGAGAGCCAAATCCCCCCTCCACCCCTATAAAAAAATGTCAATAGAGAAGAGTGGAGTCAAGTTTTATATAACCTTAATCTGTTATTAGAAATGTCATCAGATTAATTTTAAAAAAATAATAATTATGTAATATTAAAAAAACGAATCAATAAAGTTGAGTTGTCAATCTGATTGAAGGCTTAAATTTACCTACCATAAATGTCGGTAGTGTAATGTTTTAATGTACAATTCAACAAACCAGCCATCTGATAACCTGTTTGTCTGGCCCCATGCTTGATTCATCATTATATAGATCTTGATCAACCAAATTGAAAAAAAAATAAATTAATATTTTCATATTATTTTTAAATATTTTTATATGAAAAGTATCGCTATAAATATATAGTGACGGTAAAAATTAACGATTTTCATATATAAATATCAAAAAATCACGTGAAAATATCAATTTTAAAAAATAACATATCAAAATAAAAGAAAAATAAACAGCGCAACAAGAGGAAAGTACAATAATTGAACTTGTAAATTAATGATGTCAACATCTGAGAGTCTATTTTAAAATTAATGTAATAAATTTTATTATATATAAGTAAATTTTAAGTTTATATCAATTGATTGCATGAAAGTTAAAACTTTAATATATATTAAGAAGATTTTATATGGTACCTGAATAATTTTTTACTTACTAGTAGTTTTTATTCTGAAATAAAAACAGAGAGCAATAAAAAAAATATTTAAATTAAAATTAAAAAAAAGTTTAAAGAATGACATGTATCTCATTTTTTTTCTTCTTTCAGTAGCAATATGTTACACCATCTAAAATGGGACATTTCACCTTTACAAAGGCCTTCATTAACATCAACTACCCCCTTAAATTTGCCATTAAGCAAACAAACCTTGATAACAATAGAATCAACCATTCCATTTGGGCTATCCACATTACTTCTTATTCTACCCACTTTTCCTATTTCTACAAAATACCATTCATTTCAATTCTTGCTCAAGAAAATGGCAAGTGAATTTAATGGAGGAAAGTTTCGCTACGATCTTTCCATGTCAAAGAGAACTCGAAAGCCATTGAATCGCCAAAAAGAAGACAACCAATGCACCTTGAAATCGTGCTTTTCGGACAAAGAAATTCCTCGAAAAGGAGAAAATGATGAGAAAGAATATTATGTCAAAGTAGTTGATGAAGGGGAAGAAAGTGATCACAAAAGCTTGAAGCAACTAATTGAGGGGAGGAATACACTTGGCCAACACTTCACAACTGAGGAAATGAAGCAGCCTGTGTTGGTGCACAAACATAATGAGAAAATACTTCAGTTGGTGGTTAGACACCATGAGGAGGGCTTGGATAGAGTGAGGTTCAAAGAAATGGTGAGTCTGTGCGCGAAGGTTTTGAGTCGTTTGATAAAGAATAAATGGGACTCACGTATCGAATCTCGGAGAATATCGAGTCTTCGATGATTACCTATCATGTGTTTGAGATGCATATCGTATATTATATAATTAATGATATATATGGCTTCTTATAATTGATTACTACATTGTATTGATACTCTTAATATTTGGGAGATGCATCTATTCATTATGTATATATCATCTAAATTTAATCATTAGAAGAGCATTTTTTTGGAAAATTGTACACCAAGCAGAATGTGTATAATACCTTATTTTTATCCTATAAAGAAGTGAGAGATGATTAGAAGGTTGAGATCGTTATTTGAAGTGGTTGACACTACATTTTAAATTTTTTCGGCTAAATTTTTAACTAATATTAAGAGTATAATTACGAACAGTAAAATTATTCTTAAAAATTGTCATGTTAATTTTGGTCCCATAATTTTACATGAGTGATGAGACGGCCAAATAAGCAGTTTGATCAAGTAATACTAATGAACAATATTATCATGTCTATTGCTTATATACGACCAGTTAAGCATTTTAGAAGTCCCACATCGCCTATTTGAATAGAAAAGACATAACACAACGGTTATATAAACAGGCACGAGGCCAATCCGTAAAGCACGCAGCCATGTGGTGAGCACAAAGCGAACTATTCTTTCGCCTTTTACTAAAGAATACCGTGTGCTCGCCACTTACAGTGGCATACGCCCATTTTTGGAGGGTCCAACCCGGTAGGGTTTGGCCCCTAAAATTTTAAGTTAAATTATAGTTACCTGAATTGAGACTCTGTCGACTGATCCAGTTGGCCATAATACTTGACAGGATTAACTGGTCCAGTTGAAATTTATAAACATTGTTGAGTTTTTTAATTATAATTTATATACACATAAAATTTTAAAATTCCCTGGAGAAAAAACTGATTCCTTTTATATTAGTATTATTACTGATCCTTTTTTAAAAGAAAAAAACTAATTCCTTTAAACAAGTATTAAGAACACAGTTGTATAATATTAAATGTAATACATATTTTATACTCTTTGATCTGTTTGAGTGGTATTGCTTATAGCAATAAGAAAGAACCTATCTCTTATTCCCTGAAATCTAAATAAGCCTATTTGACGTTGTTGACAATGTTTACAAATGAAACTAACCAAAAGACTTTTTTTTTTTCACTTTAGCTTGTGCACAAATACATCAGGTCAATTCCTATACCCATGTGAAAAGACTTTTTAGTTCATCATGCTATTGCTCTGGGTTTATTACATACGACTACATTGATCTTAGTAAAGGGTGCTTTAGATGCACGTGGTTCCAACCGTACACGAGATTTTCATCTCATACGGCTCCTCTTCTATGTGCATAATGAAAATAAAACAGGGAATCAAAAAAGATGAAAATATTTTCATTATGAACCGAGTATTTTCAACCCAACCCATTTTATGAATAAAATGTGACCAATTAACCAACCAACAAAACGCAGTGTTACAAATATCTTGTTGTTGCATCGAAATAATATCAATTGTTTATATTGTCCTTGTATTGGAAAAATAAGTGTTATTTATTGAGTAGAATATAATAGTGAGAAAATCAAAATTATATTTTTAATAATTGAGGTAATATTTAGAACTAAGCAATTAATACTTTTAATTAAAATTCTCAAACGACAAATATTAAGAGAGAAAAATATTTGTATAAAATGACATTTTAAAAGGGAGTAGTATTTTATAAAGGCCAAGGATGAGTACCAATAGTTTGCTGAGAGTGCTTGGAAATTTAGAACAAATAATGGAAAGAAAATAATGTAATAGTCCCACATCGAAAATTGCGTAAGAAATTAAACGGGGGTTTACTTCAAAAAGAGTGGTTTGGTTGTCCTTTAAAACCATGATCCTTCAGGCAGTTAACGGGATATGATGAGTGGTCAAAATTGCAAAAATTATGCAATATGGGTGTCTTCTCCAAGCCTGGTTACGACAATTAGGCACTCCCATTTTCACCAGTCTGATCCCCAATTACTTTTTGAAGTTTTGTTGCTATAATAGTAATTGACTATAATATTTTTTATCATATTTTTTTCTCGTATTTTCTCTTAATGCTTCATTGGACTAAAAATTTTAACGGTCAGCTCATTAAATTATAATTTTTTTATAAAAATTAAATTTTCGTCTAAAAGTGTTCAAAGTTAACAGGATGTTTATGTGGCACCACATCAGATGTTTAGGTGATATTCAATTATTAAAAAACACAACAAATTAATGGCTCGATACAAATCACTTCAAGACTTCAACCTTTTCCTTTTTCCTCCAAACTTTCTTTCAATTTCGAAATCGCAACTCTGATGGCAGAGCCATGAGTTAGGGCCATCAGATTGCCGAGGTCATTAACGACCCAATCGATGGTCATGATGTCATCGACAATTGGTTTTGATTCTCTCACGACGCTAACGTGTGCCGAGTGTAGCGCATAAGACTTGAGGTCGTCTTTGGAGTTGTTGCAGCTGTGGAGTATGTGAGTGAAGGTAAGGGAACAAAAATGGGTGCGGAGGAGCAGGTCAACGGTGAGGTGGAGTATGTGAGTGACGGTAAGGGAACAAAAATGGGGATTTTGACGTAGTTTTTTATTTCTCTAATTTTTTTTATATGATTTGGGATTTTAGCGTAACTAGTTTTTGAGACTATTGATTTTGGGATGTTAGGGCTTCTTTTTTTATTTATGTCATGGTTGTTGTGTTTGATTGAAGAATAAGAAGCAACAGTTTTAGGTGACGACAAAGACGTTGGAAGGAGAGTGGTAGAGCATGGGTGGTTCGGTGGTGTTGACTTGAGAGATGTTGATCCAGTCCATTACGATAACTAAATTCAAGACGAGTTTTCAAATTTCTTCATAAACCCAACATTTGAAATCAAAATTTAGAATAGAGGAAAAAATCTTGCTAAATTGTGAATTTGAATTAGAGGTAAATATGATGATATGAAAATAGAAATTGATAAATTCACATCAGAAAATTATATTTGCACATGAAAATCGTCGCTATAGATCCTATAATGACGATTTTCACCGTCGCGATACATCTATAAGAATACTTTTCATGTGAAAATATAAAAAAAATGTGAAAATATCAAATTTCATATGAAAATATTTGAGACTTTTTATATGAAGAAGATGAAGGTGAATCAACACACTTGGGTAAGTTAACTCAATTAATCAACTCATTTTTTCTCTTTCTTAGTCAACACCCATATCAGCTTTCTCTTTTTTCAACCAGTGATCACCTCATATTTCTCTCTCCTTCGTTATGCACATGTGTATTTTCTGTTAAAAGTCACTTTCTTAACGGTTTTTGTAATGTTTTGAAAAAAAAAATCAATTTAGTGAGTCGAATGTAAAAAAAATGAATTCAAAGATGCAAATGTAAACCGATGTCGAGTATAGTAAGGAAATTGTGTTTAAACTCATTCTAATTCTGTTTTATCACAACACATTAAATTAGACAATAAGTCTTGGCGGATAGGTTTGTTCGACCGGAATATTGGACCGGTGCAATTTTTTTTTGTGACTCCTAAAAAATGTATAATATTTATTTCAACTAGAATTTTTACAGAATACAGTGTTTTTAGGTATAATATGGATACATATAAAAAACAAGGTTATACAGTCTGACTAAACTATGAGAGTAGTAGACTGTGCGTGTTGAGTATTTTGCGTAGATTAAGATTCAGACCCCACGTGCACACATGACACCACTGTAAGACCCCAACTTATTATTAATGAAATTTAATTTTCTCTATTTATTATTTTGAAATAGTAAGGATTGATTTGATTAATGTGGATAGTTATGGGTAAAATACGCAAATATTTAAAAATAAGCAAGTGGTTATAAAATATTCATTGTTGCCGGGGAATATTCGTTTGGTCGTGGAATATTCAGATCATTGTCGGGAATATTCAGATGCGACAGCGAGCATCCATATGTGGGCCCCATAACTGAAAAGCGATTGGATGAAGAAAACGACAAATATAAGTTGTTTAAAAATAACAACAGAGTTATTCACCGTTATCTACTTGTTAAAATACTCGTTGGTTAAAACACAAGAGCACACCAGATTGCACCAATTATTGATTTTTACGTGAAGGCACTACTTAATAATGGTTACGCCATGTAATTACTGCTCAAAGATTTTATTGATTCTATAATTCTTTGCATTGATATTTTATATTACCGTTGTTTAAATAAATTGTCATTACATACATGATTTTTCATTATCGAAGCAATAATTCATATTATCCTAATAATATTATTGGATAACATTATTGGCAATGTCTAGAAAGTTACATCTAAGGAGAGGTTTGGTCACCTAATCAAGCTACAAGAAGGAGAAAATCTTTATTGAAAGCCCCTCTTCACCGTGAATCTGGTTTCATTAATATTGTGATTACGTAATATTATTTGTGAATAATTAATTATTGATTCATATGATAAGAAAAATATTGATTTTATGTGGATATAGATGGAGAAAATTTTTAATGTGACAATTGTTGAAAATTGAAATTTTATCTTTTTCCGATAAAATAATTCATTTAAATATATTATTATATTTTAATAATATAATAATGGTGATATTTTTACAACGAATGTGGGATATATGAGTATCTGAGGAGGAAAGAGTATTTTTGTTGCAATAAATGTTTAAAACATGTTAAACATGTCAATTGGACCCCATTTATTATTTGAAATTTGATTATAAAGCATGTAAAATCGCCTGCTTGTGGATTTCAATCAATTTTTGTTTGGAATTTGGAAAAATTTCTTCGCAAAGTTATGAGAATTGAATTTCCTATAAAAAGTCGCGAGATTCAATTTTCCGACAAAAGGACTATTTATTATGAATTATTGAAGTCAAAACTCAAGAGATAATTTATTTTTGGAAGTTTAAAATATTTAAAATTAGAAAAACGTTTTTTTGTTATTAGTCTTGTGTAGTGGTAAATTTGGTTGGTGGGCGATGTGGGGCAAATTAAGTATGCGTTGGAAAAATATATATATATATTATTAATTTATTAAATTTTCTGCTTTTGGTGTTCTAAGCGATTTCCTATAAATAGGTCTTAAGTTAAAATTGAAAATTACACTTAAATCTGAAGTTTTCTCTCTATATTATCGAAATGATTCTTGTGAGTATTTTGAGTATACTTTGAGTATTGCTATACGGTCTGCAAGTTTCAAGTCATAAATTTATATCCAGGTGTTTCAACTAGAAGTCTTGTCTTTGTGAGGTAAGGAATATTTTTTTTTCGAATGATATTATTTCTTCAATATCATTATGTTGAAATATTGATCTGAAGTTTTTTTTTTATCAAATTTGGAACTTTTGGTGTCTGAGTTACTATTCACATATACTGGCAGACTATTCACGATATCTGAACTATTCACGAATACTGTACTATTCATCGAAAAAAAAAAAAAAAAAATTCGTCTAAAATATCTATTCTGGATACTAGCTTTTGATTGATCCATGTTTTGATCATTCTTGAATTTTACACCACTATAATTATTTTTGAGGTATTTTTGGACATGGATAAAATAAAGTCTGAATCTTTAATCCTTAATCCTTGTCATTTTGTTTCACCTTGGATTCGCTTTTTTAAAAATATTTTTCAACATCCTCGGTCTTAAATGATGATATTATTGAATATCTTTGGCCGTAGTGTAAAGATGAATGATTTAAAGAATATCTTTGGCCGTGAGTCTGAAAAGATGAACATGTGTTTAGATGAACATGACCAATCATGAATATCTTTTTTTACGTAGTGCAAAGATGAATATTTGATTCCGGATATATATTGATTGATGTTACGGGGATAAAAGATGAGCGATGAACTTTTAAATTCATACATAGAAGATAGTAGTTTGCATTCTCTACTTAACTCTTCTAATGAATTATTATTTCATTGCGAATATTGATTTAAAATTTGTTCGTCAGATTGTATTCTATTAGATTTTTCCTCGTTGAAGACTAACGATAATTTGTTGTATATTATCTTAGTCATAATATTCTTTTTCTTTAAATTTAAATTCACCCTTTTCCTTTTTTTGTTCCATTTTTCTTCTCGGGAGGCGAGAATATAAGCGAGTACAATCGGGGTATGGAATGAAAGTTCTAGAGAGTTATTTAGTAGTCCTCACCATTTTGTAAAATAATGTATCAATAAATGTGATGAGGATTTATCCGACTATAGATATTGTCTGAAGATAATATTTGTATTCAAACTCACAGCTTTTATTGTTGTAATAATAAAGTTGTAGTTGTTTACATACGATGTATTGACAACTCGAATGGGTGATGTATCTACTATTTTGAAAGCGCCACAACCACCTCTCATATAACTGTGTTTTTTTATATGTATTCAAATTACACCTAAAAATACTGTATTTTGTAAAAATTCAAATTGAAATAATATTATACATTTTTTAGGAGTTATAAAATTAAAAAAACAAACAAAAATTGGACAGGTCCAAAAAAGCTGTGCGTAGAACTACTCTAAATTAGATGTTCAACGCAAATGTTTTGATCTATGTGCATAAATTATGAGAGAGCTAATTGGAAATGCAAAAAACTTATAAGATTTGTATAATTCTTTTGTTAAGTCCCACATTACCTAACCATCAGATTTATGCTACGCCATTCCGGGTATAAATAAGACATGCATCATACAATTCTTAAGAATACCCAAGTGGTGGAGCTTACATCATAATTTGTAGTAGTTGGGGCCTGCGTTTGCGCGGCCTCCTAACAATTTTATTTCAATATTATTATTTTTGGCTACGGCTTTGGAATAATGGGATGTAATTTTGACTTGATCCAGGTGATCGTAAAGAGAGTTTTTAATTTATTTTATATTTTGTTCTGTTTGAAGTTTGGTATTTAAAATCCTTGATACGTGTAAAATTTTTGAAAAAAAGTTTAAAACATGACATGTATCTCATATTTTGACGAAGGTACACCAATTTCTACTTTATTAGGAAGGGTTGTTTAATCAACTACCCTTTAGCATCAACTACCCCCTTAAATTTGCCATTAAAGCAAACAAACCTTAACCATTCTATTTGGGCTAATCCACATTACTTCTTATTCTACCCACTTTTCCTATTTCTACAAAATACCATTCCTTTCATTTTTTGCTCAAGAAAATGGCAAGTGAATTTAATGGAGGATAATTTTGCTACGACCTTTCCATGTCAAAAGAGAACTCGAAAGCCATTGAATCGCGAAAAAGAAGGCAACCAATGCACCTTGAAAAGCGGGACTCACGTATCGGATATCGGAGAATATCGACTCTTTGATGACCAATCTAGGGTTTTGACTTATCATATGTTTGAGATGCACATCATATATAATCAATGATATATTTGGCTTCTTATAATTGATTAGTACATTGTTTTGATACTCTTAATCATCTATTCATTGTGTGTATATCATCTAAATTTAAACATGAGAAGAGCATTTTTATGGAGAATAATAGTACACCAAGCAGAATGTGTATAATACCTCGTTTTTAATGAGAAGGTTGAAATCGTTATTTGAAATGTTGACACTTTATTTTAAAGAAAATTCGATTAGATTGTTTTGTTAGTGTCCGTGTGCGCGTCACTTGATAGTGGCATACGCCTATTTTTGGAGGTGCTTACCCAATAGGGTTTGGCCCCTAAAATTCCAGTATCATCTTTTTTTTATATGGAAACTGTAGTAGCTAGTCTGGCATTTTATATTTCTAATAATAAATAGTTGTTCGGATTTATTTTTGGTACCCAAATTTTACATGCGCAATTTTTCAACAATGATATTTTTGTTTTCATTATTTTTTATTCAATAAATAACCCTCTTTTTTAGTGTCAATATTGAAATTTAAATTTACTTATTACTAATAAACATAGTATTACTTGTGTTTCATAATGTGTCCACTTGTATAAAAATAAATAATAAGGGATGAAGGGAGTAATTACTGATGTTAGGGGTCTCAAATTTTTTATTTCAGAAAATTTCAAATGATGTGTCAATGTAATACTTGTTCGATAGATCTCACTCTTGTCATGTCATGTCATGTCATGTCATGTCATTTAAGACCAAAATTTTAAATTATATTACATTCAATCGTTATTAAAATGTGTAAAGCGAGGATGTCCTAGATTTAGTAGTGACCACTGACCAGCGATTGATCATTGGGCCTTCATTTTGAATGATGCATCATTGCTTTGCTTACATCTCGATTATGTATAATTCCCACATTGCCTAACCATCAAATTTATGCTACGCCATTGGCCGTATAAATAAGACATGCATCATACATTTTAACATACTTACCTGGATGGGGTCAATGGGTGATCAAGATGGCCCATGGCCTAGGTTAGTGACTTTTATTGCACTTTGGAGGGGGTGCTATCCTAAGGTCTACCCCAAGTGGTGGAGCCTACATCATAATTTGTGATAGTTGGGGCCTGCGTTCGCGCGGCCCTTAACATTTCAAGTCAATTTTATTTTTTCTTTTGTATCTCTTGCTGTATAATGTAGTTTCATGTTTTATGCTCTTGTACCACATCGTACAGTCCCACCTTGGACTTGGTCTCACTCGACCCTGTTATTTTGATGTTATACTAGTTTATCTCGGTTTGAGCCAATACCTAAATATAAACTCCCCAATAAAATTAAAAATAAAAATATTCTAATGAAAATGAAGTAATCTTTATTTCTTAACATTAGACATTAGTCAAACCCAAACTTAATACAAGAATACAGCTTTCATCTAATGTCAAAACTAAGTAACATTTCTAAATTCCCAATAAAATTATATTTCAAAAACCCAAAAAATTAAACCAAAACCCATTTTCAACCCAATACCTTAAATATAAACTCCCCAATACATTGAATAAAGTAAATTCCTCACATTTACAGAAGGGTATATTCCCTTTACAAAAATTATCCACGATTCACCAATATATACATACCAATAACCTCCCACATTGATAAATCTATAAAGATTGTTTAAGTAGATAGGTCAAGTACCAGCGCAAGTATGTAATGGTATGGATCTTGAGTAGCAAAACGAGAACACTGGCGAGATGGGTCATATATATCCACTGCTAATCTGAATATATTTCATGGCTGTCTACTTTTTTTTAACGGAACTATTCAATAAAACGTGTCAATTTCGATGGCCAAATTATTAGTTTTTCAAAAATTTAATATCCCCAACATTACTATAAAAAACATTTATCAAATATCAGCTTATTTAAATTAAAAACCGAAGCCAAAAAAGATAGTCGGGACTAGTAATTATCGGGTTTTCACTACGAAAAAAAATAAAAAAATACAACTCACTCCAACCATGTTCTATTCTTTAAAATATTGAAAGAAAAAATACTAGGCTCAACTGAGTGAAAATTGAAAGATAATTGAAAGCATTGCTAGAAATGAAGTTGAGAAATTATGTGATGGTAAAATGTACAAGGGATATCGTCTTCCATTTAATCTTGTCTAAAGAAATTCTCTAAGAATCCTCTTGATTAAAATTAAAAAATAGAATCATCATTATATAATCAAAAGAAAATAAAAAGTGACACATACACCTTAACAAGTTATAATCCAAACGATACATTACAGCTTTGCAAGCTCCACTTGCCTCAATCCTATAAAGCTATATAGCTTAGAGGTTAGGATATAAAATAAATCAAAGGGGTCCCTCAGCTTCTCATTTTACATGCCTTCAGCTCTTCCGGCACTAACCAAGAACCGAAGAAGCTGAAACACTAACAATTTTCAATTTAATCTCAGCACAGCTCTTTTAACGCAACCAGTATGCAAACATCAAACTTCAAGAACTCTATCAACTGGTTTTATAGGAAATAATCCGGTGTTCTTCTGGTTACATCAGGTTCTCCTCTCCTCGGAGATGGCTCAAACTGCAAATAAGAAATTATGAGCCACACTTCAAACTTGTTTTTTCTTCTTCTTTAGCTACAATCATGACTATCTAATTAATAGTGTGGGTGGAAGAAAAGGTTTGCTGCTTTACGCAGCTTGTGAGCATCCGACCAAGTATAAAAGCATTGATGGGGGAGATGATATTTGAGAAATCAACCCAATTGGGTATAATAAATTTCATTAAAACAAATACTCTAATGCTACATTTGGATTGGAGTAATGAAGGTAGGAATGGAATTACTCATTTCTATGGAATGAAAAAGATTGTATTTGGTTGTGATTGAAATGGATTGAACCATTCTTATTCCTCCCAAATTTATGAATTTTACTCTTTGGGGGAGAGAGAGTATGGAATAACTCATTCCAACTCCATTATATTCCTTCAATTCAAATGTAGCATAAGAGTGACGTGAGTACGATGGATGATGGATAAAAGTAGGGTTGTGAAGTTTGAATATCATTCAGGACAAGCAAGTGTTATACACCAGTTGAAATTGACTATAAGCTAATACCTGTGCAGCTTATCAGCTCATTATATTTTTGCTGATGAAAAAAGGTCAGGTAAATTTTCAATAACTTAACATACTTATAATTTAACAGTCAGTACCAGTGAGGGAATGGGTATTGTAAGCAAATGGACGTGTGTAGAGAGCGAGAGAGACCTGGATAAATGTATGCCCTCTGCAGTCATCAACTTCCAAAATTGATGCCATGTTTCCACAACGATAACAATAATTTGGTGCACTAAAAATAGTAACGACTTTTTGTTCCTGTCATGTATAACAGACCATTAAGCAACGCACAATTCAGTGATGGAGTGTGTATTTAGAAAAAAGAATGGATATGATGTAGATAATTACGTGTCCCCAGTTAAATCCTTCCATAACCAACTGATGAGCTCTAGCAATAAGCTTCAGGTTGTTGGTGTGGTTAAATTGCTCAGATATATCCTGCAAAGGATTTCACTTATCAGGACATAATTAGAGCAACAGAAAGAGCACAAACTGACTAGAAACCACAAGGGTAAAAATAATACTTGGCCAAAAGTGTATCCAGCACCACGGGGAGATATTCCCCAACCGCAGCGGTCATCTGGGTCAGACCACAAAAGATCACACATTGGGCCTTCATGGGGAACTTCTTGAACACGATCAAAGTTTCTTATATTATCAAGTGTTTCAATGGAAGGAGACAATCCTCCATGCAGACAAAATATCTCCGATTCAACCTAGTATATTAAAGGAAGAACATATATGATTGAATCAGATTTTTTATAGAAAACACAGCTTACTGCTTAAACTGTTCCATCCCACTCCACAGCTATGGGCACTTGATAAGTTCTAGCTATTAAGAACTCTGGACAAATGTCGAATTTGACATGCACAGAGACTATACACAACTTGTGCTTAATTTTGCCAATCAAGAAATTAAAATATACATTTAACATCCTAAAATGGATACAAAAGTCATCATTTTTTGGTACAGATATCACCATATAAATGAGAAAACTGAAAACTCCCTACTTTTAGAAAAAAGCAGCATTACCAGTAAAATTCAAAAGAGACGAACAGTTATGCAATTTTAGTACGCCTCCATAGGGTAAAGGTAGCAAACAAACATATAAGAGTACTTTGTAGAGAACTATTGAGTTCAATAGCTGCTGTACAATTATACTGAAGCAATGGAAATAACGACAGAGAAATAAAAATATTCTCACTAATGCTACGTTTGGATCGATGGAATAGGAGGGAGAATGGAATGAATCATTCCATTGGAATGATAAAAATGTTGTTTGGTTTGTTTATTCCAACGGAATAATGTATTCCTAGTGGAATAGGTGTTAACTTAAAATTATAATTTTTATTCCTGGAAGGGGTCAGGAATAACTTATTCCATCTATTATTTTTAAGTAATTGACAAATATGTCCCTTAAAAATAAAATAGGGTTCCATGTTCTTTCATTCAATCAATCTATCGATCTGCGAAAGAGCAGAGGCGAGCGAAAGAGGAGCAGAGCCACCCCCACCCCCCCCCCCCACACCCACCCCCACCCCCATCCAACACCCCACCCCACCCCACCCAAAAAAATAATATTATGTGATTATGTATACCCTCTTACCCCCAAAAAAAAAATAATATTATGTGATTATGTATACACCCCACCCCACCCCACCCCACCCCACCCCACCCACACCCACAAAAATAATATTATGTGATTATGTATACACCCCCCCCACCCCACCCCACCCCACCCCACCCAAAAAAATAATATTATGTGATTATATATACACCTCACCCTCACCCCACCCCACCCCACCCCACCCAAAAAAAATAATATTATGTGATTATGTATACACCTCTTACCCCCACCCCCACACAAAAAAAAAATAATATTATGTGATTATGTATACACCCCACCCCAACCCACCCCCACCCACACCCACAAAAAAAATATATTATGTGATTATGTATACACCCTTACCACCCCCACCCCACCCCCACCCCCACCCCACCCCCACCCCCACCCACACCCAAACCCAAAAAAAATTATATGAAAAAATATATGAAAATTATATGAAGTATAGTAAAAAAAAAAAAGAAGAATATAATTATAAAAAAATCTAGAGAAATATGTGTTAATTTTTTTAATATAAATTGAATTTAAGTTAAATTTGAACATTTGGGGGTATTTAGGTCACTTTCTAATTATTTATTTCATTCTTAAATGTATTCATAACATCAACCAAACATGTACATGGAATATTAAAAAATCATTCTATTCCCTTCCTTATTCCATTTCCTACTTTATTCCATTCCTTCAATCCAAACGTAGAAAAAGAGAACCATTACATTCCAACGGCTCATCTCAAGCTCATTCAAAACATAGCATTGAAGCACAAAAGTAAAGTCCGGTCCCCATAAACAATGATTGCTTCAACTGTTTTGCAGAAAATGCATTAGGGGCAAAAAGAAACATACAAGAGCATACTACTACTGAACAAAAAATCCAATTCTATACAACACTGCATTGTTATGGATTTCCACTACTATCAGGGCCACAGTATTAGATGATCAACTAAAATACTGAAGTAGGCTTTCAAGGCCTCTAAATTCAAGGCAACACTCGCATGCACCCATAAGAGAGGGAAAAAAAAGGGCAAGACGAGCATTCCACTAGATATTATATTTCCTAGAGGGGAGAGGTGAGGAGAAGTCATCTAATTACTATTCCTCAAAATTTGAGATTACAAGTAATAATATAAATAAATATATAGCATTGAGATAAAAAGGCTTCAATTTGTAATCAAGGAAAAAGAGACTGAATGTAATAAAGAAATTAAGGGCATAACATTGCTAGAGAACTTCATCAAAGAATCATATAAGAAAATGTAAGAACAAATAAACAGACTAACCAGTGCAGTAAGTGGAAAATAATCAAAAAGATCCGTAAATATCTTCCAAACATTAGCATTGCCATACCTGCAAACAAACAAAAACTTTATGTACCAGCAACAAAATGCAAAGTAAAAGAAGTTTGGAATTAGTACATGTATGTAGCATTGCCATACCTGCATTTATTTGTACCTACGTGACTAACTATTAGTCACCCAATTGATCGAGTGGTTAACAACATTCAAGTGTAACTACCACAGTTTTAATTAAAAATTTAAAACACAGATCTGTGCTTTCAGTTATGTTAATTACCAACTGCTCTAAAAGCTTGAGCTGATAGATAGAGGACCCAACAATGTACATTGGGATGAACAATAAATAACAAAACATTTTGACTCAGTTAGACCTAAAGAGCACTAGGGTGAACAAACTTACTTCCGTAGGCATTCATCATAGAATCCATAGACCTGAGTAATCTGTAGAAAGATGCATAAGCCAAATTTCAGCTCATTGCATTAATTGCAAAAATTCTACTTGTGTATAGAAATATGATATAGGAGAAAAAAAATAAAGAAGAGAGCAACTGCCAACATGTCAACCAAAATGGGCCACATCATAACACCTGGTTGGAGTACCAGGCAAGGGGTTGTATTGTTAACTCACTTCAAAGTATCACTTTGATAAACGAACTGGCTGCCTAAGATTGGGTGATTAGCCAAATGAAAAGTTCTTTAGGAACCTAGTGTAAATATTTTTTGGGAGGTTCTTTGTTCAGAGTGGGACTCTGGTTGGTTGTTTGGGTATAGGTGCGCCTTTTATCTAGCTTGTACTTTGTATACTGTGCAATGTGCATCTATGTGGGTAAATCCCCTTATTGACTCTATATAATGAAATTATATACTTTTTTAGAAAACTAGTACTCCCTCCGTCCCATAATTATAGGCTGATTTCTTTTGGCACATAGTTTAAGTGGCAATTTTTAACATAAATTTTTCACATATACCCCTTAATATGGAATTAAGGAATAAGTTAATTATTCTTTACTTATCACACTGGAACTCTCAACTTCATTGATTGACGTGTACTGACCATTAAAGTCCATAACCATAGAACTTTAACCAAAGAGAATACAACATTAAATGTGGTGATAAAAATAATGACATTGAATGTTATTTCTTCAAAAAAAGAGTAATGATTGAATATTTATTATAAGGGCATAAAAGTAAAACAATGAACCAACTAAATTTTATAAATAGTAAGTAGCCTATATATTGGGACATCTCAAAATGAAAAATCAGCCTATAACTATGGGACGGAGGGAGTAATATTTTTTTTAGTTGACATATTTGCTAAAGTTCTATCCTACTTTTCTAGGGTCATCAGAACGACATCCACTACCAAGTCCCTCAGCTACCCGTCACGGCCTTGTTATTGTCATAATGTCATCATCGCCCTCAGGCCTCAACTCGGCCAAATGATGTGTAGGGTAAGCTCAGATACCCAAATTGGATACTTTTCCAGCTCTTATAACATGTCATTATACAGAATCATTTTTATCCCTAACAACGAGTCCGTCGATAAGATGAGACTTGAAGAAAGAAACAACTTTGTAATTCAAATTTTGATTTGAAACATTTGACAGCGTAAGAGCAAACTAAGTTTTTGGCAAGCCAAACTAAGTAATAATAAAATACCTGTCTGCTTTCATGATTTCCCCTAAGAATTGTGATTCGCTGGTGATAACGCACTTTGAGAGCCACCAGAAGCTGAATCAAGAAGCAAAATACAAATAATAACATGCATGTTGATAAGCAAATCAATACAAACGAAATGATCAGTAACCCACATAAGGCAATTGATGTTTAGGGCGGCTAATTTATTCATAAATAATTCAGGGCCGGTTTGCCTAAAAGATACTTTATGTTTGTCACTCTTTAAGCAAGTCAAGTTTGAATGTACTTTTTAGATGGTTTATTTGAAGTGATTGAAGAACAGTGCTCAAACTCATTTAGTCTTGAAATGACTTGTTGTGTGTGTGTGGGTCTATACATATATATATATATATATATATATATATATATATGTGTGTGTGTGTGTGTGTGTGTGTGTGTGTATTGCTTTTGCTAACCACCACAAAGAAGGTAGTAGGTTAGCATTGTGCCTGAAGATGAAAGGAAAACCTGTAACCAAATAAATGCCAAGTTTTTCTTCAACATTGTCATTATTAATTTTCATGTTCTACTTTATCCTCAATTAAGATGATGTAGCAAGGACACCCGAGTTTAATTTTATAAATACATCTCAAAACACCACTACCACAGAAGAGAGGATTTGATCACAATCAAAATTTGTAGTAATAATAATCTTCAATAATTCAATAGTCTAATTAATTTGTGGGGTCCTAAATCCCACTAATAAACAAATAATTACATCAATTACTCTTACATCAAACATAATAAAACTTTCATAAAATAAATAGAATTTTCTTCTTGGCTTTGAACTTGTCGTCCTCATCATATGTAATACAATACATCATACCTGCATTTTAGAGTTTTAGAGGTGACCTTCATAGTGGATTTACAATTGATGTAAGAATTTTAAAAAAATGCTAAGTTTAAAGGCTAACTGGCTAAGAAACCTAAATTAGTTCAAGCCGAGACGTCTCTATGAAGCTCCCACTAACCAGGCTCCAAGTAAGCCCTTTCCTTAAAAACCAGAGCTGGAGCTCTAAGCTAAGCTTGTTCTGTTAGGTTCGTTTCTAACTCAATCGATATTAGCATAAAATTACAACAGAAGTGACGCATCTTACTTGTCAAAAACTTCTGACAGAAGTGTGAATATAAACCAGTAAAAAGAAAATAAAAACCAAAACCAAACAGCCACCAAATATATCCTTTTTCACACAGTTGTAGATATAGCACGTGGTGTAGCCTCTTACCGTGACAGTTTCAACTGAATAATACCCACGATCCACATAATCTCCCATAAACAGGTAATTTGTATCTGGACACTGCCATAACAGAGCAACCAAAAAAGGATTAAGAATAACAATAAACTACATCATTAAGCAAAATGATGATTTTTATACTTATATTTTACAATAAAATACATAATTGCAAAAGCTAGAAAGAATCAGAAAGCCTTGGGCAAGAACTCAAATGGAGACAGCCCCGTTTATTATCGTGTACCACTATCTAGAAAGTCCAAATACTGACATTCAAAAAGTCAAGTTGAACAGAAATTTTCAATCAAGTATATAGAAATGACCAAAAAACTTTGCATATCTACTTCCCGGTATGCCCTCTCTATATGAATGTAGTTGATAGTTGATAGCTTAAATTATGGTCTAGACTTATTGATATTCATGTGAAGCTGTTAAGGTAAATCAAACTACGACCAAAATAGGGGTATAAATTTCAAATATCCAATAAAGCCATAAAAAGTATTTTTTTAATAGAACAAGTAACTTTATAGAATAAGAAAGAGATTACAAGATGAGGGGAGACCCATGACCCACCCTAAAATAAGTGGGGGAAAGAAAACTCAAGAACCTACAGCTCTCCTTTTTCAAAATAATGAAACACTTGAAGAATGCAATAAACTATCTTTACAATATAATTATATGAAGTTGTGAACATGTCAATATAGCAAAACTATGTCTCAAGGAACATGTCAAATTGTCAATATAGCAAAATATGTCTCAAGGAACATGTCAATACAATAAAATATGTCTCAAGGAACATGTATATATGATGGGGATTTGGAACATGCCAAACAATGTTACAAATAAGATACTAACATTTAGTTCTTACTGACCAAAAAAATATATTCAGTTCACAATTCTCATAAAGCATGGATAATATTAAGTAAAGGTACATTTATTGACGCATCAGTACGAACTACTTACATGCTCAAAAAGAAAAATAGGAAAATTATGTATGCACAACATTCTCCTCATATTTATAATTTTATAGTGACATGTCATAATTGATGATTCCAGAATCTAGATCAAATTTATCACATGGCATTTCAGCTTGCTACGGAAACATAAGACCAAACTCCATCTTCAATCTCATTTTTTTTGCAAGTCTAAAACTTTTATTCTTCTAGCTCAAAATGCAAAAGAAAAAATAGGAGCCGAGAACATAAATGTAACCTTTCCTCCAATGCGAAAAAGTTCAGCAAGATCGTGAAATTGCCCATGAATGTCACCACATATGGTCACAGGGCTTTTAACAGGCTGCAGGTAAGGAAACAGAAATCAATGAACCATTAGGATATGGTTAAACTTGTTAATGAGGCAAGAAAAGAAAACAGCAGAAAATTATTTGTGTAATTATCGTACCAATTTCATGTGATCACCAGTCTACAGAGCTCAGAAAATATGATGCAAATAAGAAGTTTTAATTCTAAGGTAAACTTTATGTCTATCAAGAACACGCAAATATTGTATTCCTTAAAAATGAAATGATGGGGATAAAGGTTGTTTTCTTCCGGCTTATCATCAAAAATATCATAGCGTGAGTTCCTTTCGTTTACCTCTCACTGAACATAATGTAATTGTGGTAGATTGTATTCGAAATAACGTAGTCAATGTTCAAAATGACAACTCCTCTCACAATCTCACCTCTCACTCTGCTAAAGGGAATAACATTTTAAAGAGAACATATAACAGTGCAACAAATGAATGCACTAAATTATCAGAGAAATAATAGCAAAACAATTTCTTAGAGAAGAAAAATGTACAAAGTTGTTTTTGAAGTTAAACCGGGATCACACAATCCAAGCAATTAGGATCTCACTCTCACGTATCATGCCTGAATTAGAGGAATCAAAATTTCCCATAATTGGTGTATTCAGATGCACTTTCAGAATTTCAATCGATGAATCCTTTATTATCCTTTTATTTTTCATTGTTCTGAGTGTAAATCACACAGATGTTCAAGACTTTCCTAATATGCATACTCTTGTCCAGAGTTTCTCATGTATTATACTGAGAAAATTTGTGAAAAAGAAGATTTAGACCCAAATGCGTGTGAGAGAGACAATCAGAAATTGATTTTCCTCAATATCACAACTGCTGAGAGATTTAATGCTGATCTTCCACCTCAACAAAAAAAGAAAGGAAAGAGGGGGAGAGAGATAGGTGACATGAGGAGATATGGCTTTTCATCTGGACACTTTTACAGCTTTGACTTTTAAATAAATATCTTCAGGATATATCCTCTATAATCAATCAAACTATTATGCATATATGTTTATCCTTGATAATTTATTTATGATACAAACATGTACCACAACTTAACCTCTTATATATTATCTCATGTAAATATATATATATATATATATATATATATATATATTATTGCTACAAAATACAGATAATATATATGTGTGTGTGTAAAAGGAAAATGTGTATTACCTTATAAAAATATAAATGCTCCCGCTCTCATTAAATTTTAAATTTTGCTCCTCTAACATTACTGCTTTCACACCTGCTCTCACTCTATATGCTTAGGTTATGACACTAGGAACTGCATAACAGTGCTTCTTAACATTTGAATCAAATACAAATAAAAGACAGAAAGAGACTGGAGAATAGAGATGAAACAATGTCAAACAAATATTGCAAAAGAAATTAAATGCTCATCACTAAATTGTGTGCTCAACTGTAATGAAATTAGTGTAATAATTGGAACAAAAGTGCTAGTAAAAATATATAATACTCCCACTGTTCCACCAAAAGAGTCGCAATTGACTTTTTGACTATTTAAAGTTAATTTGTAAAATCAATTGATTTTATTTTAGTTAATTTAATCATAATTTTTTAAAACTATCTAAAAGGTACTACATATAACAAAATTTGTTATTTCCAAGACTTATATGAATCACATCAATTTTAAGTTTAGGATTTCACAAATTGACTTCAAAAAGTCAACGGAGTTAGTAAGCTAAATCAAAAGGGGGAAATAATAAAAAAAATACCTGAACATTGCTTTCTTCCATTAGTATCTCTTTAGCCTTGTCACACAATGCCCTAACCTATATCCAGAAAGAAGCTAGTATATATTATCATACGAATATCCAAAAAGAAGCTAGTATGTATTATCACACGAATATCCAGAAAGAAGCTAGTATGTATTATCATACGAAACACCCAATCAAGCAACCATGACATGAAGCAAAAACAGCATAAACTTTCCACAAGAATTCAAAGAAAGTTGTTCACAAGATTGAAAGATCTGCTACATTCTTTGTTTGCTTACCTAACACTGGAAATAATTTTTAGTTGAAATTATATATTAGGAGGAGAGAAAAGGTGAGGCTTTTTAGTATTCTTCCGGCGTCTTCATTGTCCCTCACCAAATTCATAAACCAAACAGTACCGTTCTTAAAATTCAATTTCGCACCAAACAATCCGAGCTCAAATATTATCACAAATCACTCTAATCATATAGAATTATCCAATATAATTACACATATTATTTCTATTGGAAACCTTAATATTGATACATAATAAACCCAGATCCGGAGGAAATTAAACCGTCAAATGGGTTAGAAATTCAACAAAAACAACAACAAAATGGATGACATCTGACCAGATTAATAATAAAAAAAATAGAGATAGATAGATGTATAGAAATAGAGGAACCTCAGGTTCGGACAAAGGTTTGCACTGCATAAGTTGTGAAATCTGTTCATCGAGGTTGCCATGTGCATTCGATGCGACCAGATCCACATTCATCTTCCTTTTCTCTTTCAATCTTAGTATTATGTAAAAACGTACAGATTTGCAGATATTGTTTGTCGATATATAAAATTTCACAAAAAAGGTTGCTGTATGTTGTAGAGAGAGAAAACTCGACTCTGGAGCGGTGGTGCAACCAGAGAAGGAGAGAGAAACCTTCGGGGTTCGCCGGATCAACATTTTATAGACGATGTTAAAAAGATAGGTTAAGTACACTTATATCCCTTGAATTATAGCAAAACTTACACAAGTGAACTTAAATTATAAAAATTAATAATAACAGTCCCCAAGTACAAAAAATTGACCCTCAAGATCCATTTTCGGCCAAATAAATGATGCATCGTTGGGCTAATAAGTAACCCGAAAGATGAATGAAGTACAAAATATTTGTCCAATAAAAAATGTTCAAGTACACAATTTAAATTTTAAATCTATCTAATAAAATACAAATAATTTTGAATTTTTCGCTCACTCAATAAATCATCTGGGCCGTCCAAAGTTTGAGATAAATCCCACCGTCCATACATTTATCTAATAAAATACATCTATCTATCTATCTAATTTATCTAATAATGATTTTGAATTTTCCGCTCACTCAATAAATCATCTGGGTCGTTCAAAGTTTGAGATAAATCTCACCGCTTATATACAGTCATTTTAATGGACCTCTTGCCCAATAAGTATATATATATGAAGTCTATTTTACCCTCAAAAGTACTTTAACTAAAAAGAGAATCTTTAGTTTAGTGTACTTACGTGGGGTCTATTGCGTCTACTTGTATTTTTTTTAAAATTGTTTGAAAATATAGTAAAATCCCTATTTATGAATACTCTATATAAGAATAACCTCTACAATATTATTAAAAAATTTGGTCCCAATTTAGGCCAGTTATAAATATGAATAACCTCTAAATTGTATTATGTTATATACTTTTTAAGTCCCGTATTAAGAAACTATACCTCTATATAATAATAATTTCATATATATATATATATATATATATATATGAGAGAGAGAGACAATATTAATTTTAAAAGATTACATTTTATATAAAAGACTACGTACATTTCCTATAAAGGACTATATTTTTCTATAAAAACTACATTTCCTATAAAAGACTACATTTTCTATAAAAGACTACATTTTTTTAGTTTGGGTGTTTGGATAATATTTTGTATCAATACCTCTATTTAGTAATAACCGCTCAATTAGAATACAAATAGTTTAGTCCCAAGTTTATTCCTAAATAGAGGTTTTACTGTAATAATTAAAGACATCTTTTATGGGACGGATGAAGTAAGACGTTAAAGCCAAGGAAATCAATATGCAAAACGGGAAACATAGGATGTCAAGCAAAGAGGATACGTGTGTGATATGTGTAGATGCAAGTCTAGATCAAAAACACTAGTACTGTATTTAAATGATTAGAATTTTCAGTAATTTAATTAAGAGAATTGATATTTTCACAAGTTGAGATGAATTGTAAGTGGGGTCTGCACTCATGAAAGAGTACCTTGTTTAATTAATACTTTCACTTGTGTTAATTAATTTCCCACTTCAATTGTACACTTTGCAGATAAATGCAAACGCAGACATAAACAAAAGCACATGCAGGATTTTCACCAACTAGAACACTTTGCATGCTGCTTAATTACTCCAGCCATGCACCTGTGCTCCAAATAGATTCATAAATTTAACAACTTCAGAAACATAAGCTCGATCGACGCATTTCTATAACTTAAAGAACTCAGGTCACTTGTTTAGTGCTCAAAATTTAACATACAACCATGTTCTACATGCATTTCTCAGGTTAGTCAAGTACAAGCTATATAGAAAATTCAAGATATTCCAGGAAACTTCCTAGAAAAAATGAAGATTTTTCTTATAACTATGAAATAGGCAAGTGCAAAGCGAAGCGGAGCGGAGTGAGGGAGCAAACCAGCGCGGGCCGCTCCAGTACAGAGTTATGAGTGGCGCGGGGCGCACCATGTTCGGTGGAAGTTTTGGAGTACCGGCGCGAGACGCGCCAGTATCGGTTCAGGTTCTAGAGTACTAACGCGGGGAGCGCCAGGGACAACCTAGAAGCGGGGCGGGGCGGGGCGGGCGGCGGCAGACATCAATTTTAATGGTTTGGTTTTCGAAGGACATTATGTGTATTTAGGCTCTAATGTGAATTAGTGTTGGAATAAGATTAGTAGTTATAAAATACTATCTATTGTAAACCATATGGAACTGAATCAAGTTGAATAACAAAAAGAATTAACGCCTCCCGTGGACTACCCATATTGGGGAACCACGTAAATCTCTGTGTTAATTACTTATTATCGTGTGTGATCTAATTCTAACACTTCTCTTTAGAGTTGGTCCACTTTAAACAGTTACTGGAAACTAATACTTCCTTTAAGAGAATGTCGATCATATGATTTCTGTCAGTCGATAATATGATTTCTGTCAATCATGTTATAATACATAGCATGGATATATATATAATTTTTATCTTGCTTACCATCATTAGTTCATTTGCATCGACAGAACATACATGTAGTGCCACAAAAAAGTATCCAAAGAACACCTCCAGCATTAAACACATGGCTTTCGCTTTCAGGTGTTGGCCAGCCCATGTGATCTCCTACAACAATGTGAAACCAATTAGGTCATATCAACAAATAAAGGGAGAAATTAGTGAAAAGATGATATGTCTAAGAGAGATCTGTACGTAGTAGGATTGATACAATGAAGCTGCTGATGCAGATGATCGCGGGAACCTTCATGTTTGTTAAATATGATGTAATGAGTCTCGTAACAACATAAACAAGAGCAACTTAATTGGTAGTACAGAACTTTTTTGAACCAGTAAGTCCAAGAAATCCTTGCATAACTTTTCCGATCTCCTTGATTAAGTCTATAAAAAAAAGAAGCACATATTTGAATTCCAGTAGTCAACAAAGGAGAGGGAACGAATGCTTATTTGAACCGGTCAGAGGAAATGATTACATGTGTGAAACTTGAGTGCAGGCAGCCCAGCCGACATTAAAGATTGCTGCACCCTATAGTCTGCAGCTTGGCTAATTGAGTTGTGCCCAAGGATCTTGCAAGGAAGGCAACCACCAAAAACTGAAGAAAATGAAAAAGCAACCAAAACAGAACCAGCCCCATGCCATATTTTGAATGTCCAAACCTGTCAATCTAACAGGTTAGTCGAGCATAGACAGTACAAATTGTTCTACTGCCCAGTAAAAACCTCAAAGACCATTTTCCAAAGCATTACAAAACAAGGTCCCGGGCATGGAGCAGTTCACTAAAAGTCTAAGCATGGAGCAGGAGTAAGCGTATAGTTTAAGCAATCCCCTGCTCCGATGTTTGAATGCCATGACATAAGTTTTAGAGGACTGCAAAAATAAATTCCCCCATTCAGTTGAGCCAACCACAAGTTTGTATAGAAGTAGTTAGTGCATCAACATATAGAGTATTCTTCTAAAACAAATTGGCCAATAATAACAAATAATGAAATATATATGAGCAACATATATAATATGTGATAAATGTTTCATTACTTACATTTTTAACTTGTAGAAAGAAGATATGTCAACAAAGTTGTCGATGAAAGATAGATACTACTACATATAAACAGATTATGTACCAATAAGCGCTTGCTTAGTCATTCAGTGTAGATATATATATTAAAAACGGGTCAACTAACTGATTTATCGGTTGAACCACCGGTTCGACTGATAGTCAATTGGGTCAATCGATTTTTGACCAAAATTGATTAATTAGTTCAAACTAGACAAGAGTGTGAACCGATTCCAATTTCCACCGGACTGTTTGGTCCGGGTTTTAAATCATGCTCGGTAGTCCTCTTCTTATGTATTGTGTTGTAATAATACCTCGTTCCAAAAATAAAAGCCCATTATTTTGTTTATTTATTTGTGTTTTTACAAACACTATTAAGGTTTGTATGGTACTTACTTTGATATGGAGTACTATTTTAATATAAATTTTATTAGAAAATTATGTTTAATAATTATATTATGATTTTTATTTCATAAAAAGTCGTGGAACATTCGTTTTTCCATATATTCAATATTATTCGTTGACAATAAAATAAATGTTTAAATTCTCTTACAAATTTAGAACATTGTTTTAATTTTATAATAAGTTATAGTAACAACCTTCCTTTCATATCCTAACAATGCTGGTTAATGTATATTGGCCTTGTGATGAAAAAAAAAAAAAAAAAGAAAAAAAAAAAGGTAGAAAGAAAGTAGAACTAAAAAATTCTGCCTTCCTACTAGCCCCTAGACCCCCCTTGACCGCCCTCCTTCCGTCTAGCGACTTTAAAATATTGTATATATATAAAGCCTCTAGGACCAGGTTATCCAAAAACTAATACCAAATTGCACTTCCACCAGTAATTTGTTTGTATGTTTTCTAACTACATTATTTAGTATTTTCCTATATCTTCAATAATATACAAAGTTGTGGAACAATATCATCTTATATTAACTTAATTTATTGTTTGTGCTATTTGTAGTTCAATCATCAGTTGTCCTTTTTAGATAAAGCAACAAAAAAAATATAATTAAAATAATTAGACTTATAAGAACGGCGGCCAAATTTCAAACGTAGTAGGAAATAGAAAATGATTTTCCAAAAAGGCTCGGATTTTTATGAGCAAAAAATCTTCAAATTTCAAAGCCCAAATTTCACTAAAGTAGAGATCACTTTTGTGCCTATTTTTGTTACTTTTTTTGATTTGACCCAAACTGATCGGGCCAAATAGGATCGAATATTTCAAGGCAAAAATTTTCAATTAAAAAACTCAAATTTCATGGGCTGAGTGTGAGACCCCGATTTTATCAATAAAGATTTAAATTTTGTCAAAATAATTTTTAATATTATGGTGTGAATTTGAGATAATATTATAGTTATGGGTAGTATTTATAAATTTTGCAAAGTATGCAGTGGTTATATTATATTCGATTGGTTTTAATATTCTTGTTTAGCGGGGAATATTCGTGATAACTACCAATCATTGGTGGACCCCATAATGTAATTATTGTGTTATTGAGAAAACGACAAAAAATATTTTATTGAAATAACGGCGGAAGTTTTACCGTGGTTCTTGTTGAACTACTCGGTAGTAAAAAGTCAAAGAATAAGTGTGGTTGCATAAGAAGACACCAGTATTGATTATCGATCTTATGTGAGGTTCACTCATTGATTCCATTATCATTTATTAATAATATGAATTATTATAATGATAATGACGTTTTGTTTTATTCAGATTATTAACGTAATAAAATGTAAACATCTTTTATATAAAATAGAATACTTTATTAAAGTTTATTCTATAAATAGAATATATTATATTTTATTACGCATAGTGTTGCATAGTGTTTTATTTTGTAGTGTTTTGATAAGTATTGCATAAATGTTTGCAGATAAGAAAATATTTTTATATAAATAGAATATATTATATTTTATTTAAAAGATTTTTCTTTAAATATGGACCGTCGATTAAAGTAAATCAATCTGGACCGCTCATGGATTAGTTCTTATCGCATTCCATTTTCCTATAAATAAAGCTCATTCCTTCATTATTTTCTTACTTAATTCATCAAACTCTGTAGAGAGAAATTATAGAGAGAAGCTATAGAGAGAAAATTATAGAAAGAAGAAGAGTATTCGCTACTTCACTACTTCTATATTCAGCTCTTTTTACGGTAAGGGTGTTATTCTTTCTTCTTGAAGAGAACTTCATTATTCCATTCACTATTATTCTCATTGGAATAACTCGTAAAAGTGGCATACCCTATACATAACCTCAGATACGCCAGACACCTATACTTGGTGAAATCCTTATATTATTCCATCGCTTATTATTCTGCTGGAATAACTCAGATACGCGGCTTACCCTATACTTGGTGACATTCTTCTATTATTCTGCATTGGAACATCCCATCATGTTTTACACATCGACCGGTTCCGCTTTTTATTATTCTGTTGGAACATCCTGTCTGTGTGTTTTACACCGGACCTGGTTCCGTCTTTATCATTCTGTTGGAATATCCTATCTGTGTGTTTTACACCGGATCTGGTTTCATCTTTATTATTCTGTTGGAACATCCTGTCGGTGTGAATTTCACCTGACCTGGTTCCGTTATTATTATTCTGTTGGAATAACTCGCTCTATGCTGGTACCGCATGTACGGTGATTTCTTTTGTTATTCCATTCTTTATTATACTCGGTTGGTTAAAACTTTGACTTATATACTCCATGAAATTAGTAGAATATCCTCGATTTCATTCAAGCTTTTCATCCAAAGATCTTCTCATGGAAATATTCTTCCGATCATTCTTGAATTTTACTCTCTGAAAAATTATTATGTTGACAATTTGGACGTTAATAATTCATGGATTAAATAATTCTTGAATTTGTTTTATCAATTATTATGTCATTGTCATCATCCTCATGTTATATTATGTTATCTTCGCTTACGCGTGACATAGATGAACTTAGTATGATTATGACCGGATCAATCTCCAGATAATCATCGACTTGATATAAATGATGTGACAAAAGTTCTCAAATTGGCTGTAATGCAGATGATGGATAATTTTGGTATGATTATGACCGGGGGTGATTCTAAGATAGTCATGACCATCGATAACTTGATGAAAATCCTCGACCGTGGTACGAGGGATGATTAGATGTGGTGGTTTATTTATTGTTTGAGTCTCAAATGATAAAAATTGATAAAAACCTTTTAAAACCTAAAAGATAGTAGATTTTATTCTCTACTTGACTTTTTAATGGATCAGATATTCATTCGCAGCTTAAACCGGTTGTCTATCAGATTTTATCGGTTTAACATTGTTGAAGGCTAATGATAATTTATTCGCATTATCTTAGTCATAATATTTCTTCTCGGGCTAGTTGAGCTCACCTTTTCTTTCACTTATTCTCTTCGTGAAATGAGAACATAGCCGGGACGAAGTCGGGGAACGGAGTAATGGTCCGAGAGGATAGCATTAGTAGTCCTCACTATTCTCGTGAAATAGTGTGATAATAGTTGTAATGAGGACTCCTTTTGAGTTTGTATAATATCTAGTAGACAATATTTGTATTCAAACTCACGCTTTATGTCGATTGTATACCTACGCTTATATTAGTAAGTTGTATTTGAATTTATGTACCATATAAGTGGCGACCCAAGATGGGTGACGATATACCTAATTTTTGGGGCGCCACAATGGTATCGTAGCTTAGGGATATGATCCTGGCTAAAAGGTGAGAATAGAACTAGGAGGGAGAGACGGAAATTCCTTCGCTAAGTATGACCTACCTAAGTTTATTTAGTATTTAATTGGTCGACCGATGTATAGGGATAATATGTGACATGTTAATTAACCCCGGTTTTGTGGCGATTTGTAAATGGCATCCAAAATGTTGAGATAAACATTGGAGCACGTGAGACTGCTGATTCTCCACGGATCAATAATCGTGACAATGTGCAACAGATGGCGAAAATCCTCCTAAAACAACAACACCGATCAATCGACTAACGACGAGACGCTTTAAGAGGTTTTAGAATTCATGCAACATCAAAGCGAAAGCGACTCCTCATCCAAAACGTAGGTGGAAACACGGAAAACTCTCAAGGCCACACCGCTAAACAATTCAAGGAGCTGGGACCACCGGAGTTTAAGGAGAGCCAAAACCACTTCGCGGAAGCAAGGATAAAGCAGATTACCAAGATATTTGATGTCTTGGGATGCTCAGGAGCAAAGGTTCCTTTTGCCGCTTTATGTTGCGCGAGAGGCGAGACATCGGTGGGAATCCAGAAACGTACTCAACTTCTTTGATCAAGATATCTTGGGAGAAGTTCCAGAGTCGTTTCAACGACAAATACTTTCTCGAAAGTATTCGCCACATGAAGGGAGGCGAGTTTATCAAGTTGGAACAAAATAATATGATCGTGTCGCAATACGAGACAAAATTTGCGGAGTTATCACGATTTGCGTCCCACTTGGTGGATAATGAAGAGAAATGGCGCGAATGTTTTAAGAGGTTTGAAGCCGTTATAGATACGCCAACATCTTATTTCTCATAAACCGTGTTTTATTCGGATGTTGTAAATAGGGCTCGATTAGTGGAGCGCGATAACGAGTCAACGTGAACTAAAAAGAAAGTAGCCGGCAAAATTATAATACCAATGAGTAGTAGTCATCAAGCGGTGACAAAAAGCGTGGAGGAATCAACAGTTCGATATGGTAACCACTTCGGTGGTAATCGTACAAAAACAATAAGAATGGACATTTCAAGAAAAGGAGATTCAACAATGATGGAAAGACGTCAAGACCAAAGACTGTTGTTAAGGAAGGAGAAGGACCATCTATTATATGCTTCAAATGCGAGGAGAGGGACACATCATCTCGAACTACGCCACGTCATCCAAAAGCATGTTATAATTGTGGAAGAGAAGGTCACTTAGCTCGATTTTGTCGCCATCAAGACAAATTCAACTAGGATGGAGGCACCAAAGGTCGTCCCGCATAAACCAAAGCCTAGAGTTTAAGAGAGAGCGTTTTTTTCTCGTGACGAGGAACCCGAATAAGATTATCACGGGTAGTAATCATAAGCTCTTGCGAAGTCTATACCGTGTTAGATACCGCCTACCCACTCTTTTATTTCACCTAGTTATGCGTTCAACGCTTAAATTTGACTCTATAGAAGTTAGACTTTGACTTATTGGTTGAAACTTCGTTAGTAGGAGCCTTCGTTCTGCATCGCTTACTATTTTTAAATATTGTTTGATTCAAATAAACACTTTCACGTTACTGTCGATCTTATCTTTTGAAAATACTTGCCTTTGATGTGATTTTAGGAATCAATTGGTTAACTACTCATCATGCTTTTCAGTAAGGTTGTTAGCTTTTATATTCATAACCAACCAAGTTATACTGAATTCAAAGTAACCAAACCCTAAAGTTAATCACCATTATATCGAAGCCATAAAGAAAGAGCCCCGATCCTTTCATTGTTAACTTCCTTGTGTGGAATGCACCGAAGCCGGACTTTCAGAGGCGACATCGTGAATGAAGATGGCAAGTTTATAGGTATCATTGTGAGGTGCTATTCTAGGTTAAGGGATAGAAGTCACAGTTGGTATCAATGTGACGTACTTATCCAAGTCTTGACGAGAGTAATAGCTTTTGAATGATATTTTATCATTAATAAATTTCTTAGGCGTATTCTTGAAGACTTCCTAGCCTACCCTAGAGCGTGAAATCGAATTTTGTATTGACCCAAAGATAAAACCCATTTCTTAAACCCTCAAATATTTCTTCAACTAAAATGAATAGCTTTACGGGTTTATGATGAAAGTCATAATAAAAGCATAGGACTGATGAAAATCATGGGTATATGAAGTATTAGTAAGTTTTATGATGAGTTATGTTGGTTAGTATGTGAAAACATGAAAGTTTCTTAGAAATCACAAAGAGTTGAAAATCGATTTTGGTGAAAAACGTAATATGAAATTCAATTGACCATATCTCCTATTATATTTTGAATTTTTGAATGTGGTCAAGTCCTAGAGTTAGATCTACGAGTTACCTAACTAATCCAAGTGGAATTACTGGAAAAGGTGTTGTAGATTTTGTGTGGACTGATTTTAGCAAAGGAGGCCAAAGCTGTAAATTTCGAAAATGCTATCGCCTAGAAACTTTAAGGGACTGTTTCGCCCACTTAAATTATGAGAAAAATTCTGGGTTTTGGGACATGAAGGTATATGGTATAAAGTACCTCCTGTCCAAAAAATAAGCTCATTCGACTTAAAATGAGCAAGTTACTTACTCTTTCAATATTTAGGTTTTTTCGACGAAAAATGCTATAACCGAGTTCTATAACTCCAGATGACCATAAAATTTAAACTAGAAGCTCACGTTAACATGTGTAAGGTCCTGCCAAGATTTGGGAATTTTTGGAGTTAAACTTGAGGTAGCTAATTTCTTAAGGAATTAAGTGGAAATTGATTTTTGAAAAATAGTAAATGAATTTTAAAATTCCGGAAAAATATATTTTCATTATGGGATTATATTATGCTAAATCCCAGAAAAGAAATATTTTGGGACTGATTTGGTATTTTTATGAAATAGTTTAGTTACTGAACATATGAGTTAAATATGTTATGTGAAGAATGAAAGTTGAAAATAGGATTTTATGGCTAAAAGAATCCTATATAGAGTATATGCATATTTTTTGATGAGGATTTGATAATTGGTGATGATATCTTATGAGTATGGCATTTTGAATGATTAAATGCATTATATGGTAAAAGCGTAAAACAATTGAGATAAATTGTTTATAAATTTAAGAAGTGATTTAAATATTGTTATAATATTAATGATGTTAGATTATGAGATTATTAAGTGATTGAAAACATGGGGATATTCTTAAATCTCGGATAAATTATATTATAAAGGTTTAATATTTATCCTTTATCTCATTTGATTGATTCTTTATATCATTATCCTCACGCTTATATTACGTTGAAAGTCATCTCGCAACCAGAAATAAGATAGATGGACTTGGTATGATTATGACTGTGGATTGTTCTAAGATAATCATAACAGTAATTGAATACACAATTATCTTTGTAGTAGTGCATGGATAATTTGTGGTCGTGATATCATGAATACACAATTATCTTCGTCAGTAGTAGTATTGGATAATTTGTGGTCGTGATATTAATGAATACACAATTATCTTTGAAGTGCATAGATAATTTGTGGTCGGATACTAATGAATACACAATTATCTTTGGTAGTAGTGTATGGATAATTTGTGGTCGTGATACTAATGAATACACAATTATCTTCGTCAGTAGTGCATGGATAATTTGTGGTCGCGATATTAATGAATACACAATTATCTTCGGTAGTAGTAGTGCATGGATAATTTGTGGTCGTGATACTAATGAATACACGATTATCTTTGGTAGTAGTGCATGGATAATTTGTGGTCGTGATACTAATGAATACACGATTATCTTTGGTCGTAGTGCATTGGATAATTTGTGGTCGTGATATTAATGAATACACGATTATCTTTTACGTAGTAGTACATGGATAATTCGTGGTCGTGATACTAATGAATATCATCGGCACAGTAGTGCGGGGATGATTCGATGATATGGATTAATTATCGAAATTTGAGTCTCAAAGAATGAAATATTAATTCATGGATGTGGTAAAAGTCATCTTTAGTAGTAGTGCGTTGATGGACTTGGTATGATTATTATGACTGCGATTATTCTTAAGATAATCACGATCAGATTGAAAACACGAATATCCTTAGCCAAGAAGGTGCATGGATAATTCGTAATTGTGATACTATTAACCCGAGTCTCAAAGATTATTGGTTTTACAGCTTATATATATTTGGCTTTGTGAGTGCAAGATGAATTATTCTTGAATATCTTTAATGGGATCACAAGATGAATTTAATATTTTTAACGATAAAGGTATTCAAGGTATCCTCATCTCTTTATCATATCAGTATCGTACCCTCTAATAATTTCGAGGGCTAAATTCCATAAGGAGGGAGATTGTGAGACCCCAAATTTTATCAATAAAGATTTAAATTTTGTCAAAATAATTTTTAATATTATGGTGTGAATTTGAGATAATATTATAGTTGTGGGTAGATTTATAAATTTTGCAAAGTATGCAAGTGGTTATATTATATTCGATTGGTCGGGAATATTCGGTTTAGCGAGGGAATATTCGCATAACTACCAATCATCGGTGGACCCCAATAATGTAATTATTGTTTTGGATTGAGAAAACGACAAAAATATTTTATTGAAATAACTATGGAAGTTTTACCGTAGTTTACTTTATTGAACTACCTTGGTAGTAAAAGTACAAGAATAAGTGTGGTTGATAAGAAAGACACCGGTATTGATTATCACGCTTATGTGAGAAGTTCACCAACTTTGATTCCATTATCACGATTAATAATACGAATTATTATAATGATAATGACGCTTTGTTTTATTCATTATTAACGTAATAAAACAAAACATCTTTTATATAAAATAGAATCTTTTATTAAAGTTATTCTATAAATAGAATATATTATATTTTATTACGTAGTGTTGCGTAGTGTTTTGATAAGTATTTTGCGACAGTATTGCGATAAATGTTTGCAGAGTAAAAATATTTTTATATAAATAAATATATTATATTTTATTTAAAAGATTTTTCTTTAAATATGGATCACGATTAAAAGTAAATCAATCCTGAATGCTCATGGATTAATTACTATGCATTCCATTTTCTTATAAATAGAAGCTCATTCCTTCATAATTTTCTTACTTTAATTCATCAAACTCTAAAAAGAGAGAAATTATAGAGAAGCTATAGAGAAAATTATAGAAAGAAGAAGAGTATTCTCGCTACTTCACTACTTCTATATTCATTTTTTTACTAGAAGGGTTATTCTTCTTCTTCGAAGAGAACTTCATTATTCCATTCACTATTATTCCATTGGAATAACTCGTAAAAGTGGCATACCCTATACATAACTTCGATACGCCAGATACCCTATATCTTTGGTGAAATCCTTATGTTATTCTATTGTTTATTATTCTGTTGGAATAACTCAGATAATGCTTGCCATTAATTCTATACTTTCATGACATTCTTCTATTATTCTGCTTGGAACATCCTCGCATCATGTGTTTTTACACCTAACCTGTTCCGCTTTTTATTATTCTCGTTGAACATCCTCGTCTCAAGTGTTTTACACCGACCCTGCCCGCTTTTTATCATTCTCGCTGAATATCCTATCCGTGTTGTTTTACACCGATCCTGTTCCATCTTTATTATTCTGTTGGAACATCCCGTCTTTGTGAATTTCACCCTAACCGTTCCGCTATTATTATTCGCTTTGAATAACCTCGCCTACATCTCAAATCTGCATTTGGTGATTTCTTTTGTTATTCCATTCTTTATTATACTCAATTGGTTAAAACTTTGACTTATATACTCCATGAAATTAGTAGAATATCCTCGATATTTCGTTTTTCATCCAATATCTTCTCATGGAAATATTCTTCCGATCATTCTTGAATTTTACTTTCTGAAAACAAGATTATGTTGACAATTTGGACGTTAATAATTCATGGATTAAATAATTCTTGAATTTGTTTTATCAATTATTATGTCATCATCATCATCCTCACGTTATATTATGTTATCTTCTTTTTACGCTTTAGATGCGTAGATGAACTTAGTATGATTATAATGAGCGATCAATCCCAGATAATCACGACTTGATATAAATGATGTGACAAAAAGTTCTCGATTGGCATCAGAATGCGATGATGGATAATTTTGGTATGATTATGACGCGGGGTGATTCTTAGATAATCGTAACCATCGATAACTCAATGAAAATCCTCGACCGCAGATACATGGATGATTAGATGTAGTGGTTTATTTATTCGAAGTCTCAATGATAAAAATTGATAAAACCTTTTAAAACCTAAAGATAGTAGAGATTTTATTCTCTACTGACTTTTTTTAATGGATTGCGATATTCCTACCGCAGCTTAAACCTATTGTCTATTGTATTTTATCGGTTTAACACTCGTTGTTGAAATTAATGATAATTTATTCTGCGTTATCTTACCATAATATTTTTTATCGGCCATTGAAATTTCACCTTTTCTTTCACCGTTTCTTCGTGAAATAAACATAAATTTTATTTGAGTGAATCCAGAGAGTAATGGTCCGTAGGATAAGTTAGTAGTCCTCATTATTCGTGAAATAAATGCGATAATAACAGAATGTAATGCGACTCCTTTTGAGTTTTGTATAATATCTAAGAGACAATATTTGTATTCAAACTCATGCTTTATGTCGATTGTATACCTACGCTTATAATAGTAGTAGTATTTGAATTTATGTATCACGTAAGTGGCGAATTCCAAGACGTGGGTGACGATACCTAATTTTAAAAAGCGTCACACCGAAATTCTTTTGCCAAGTCTAAAAATAATGATGTTTTGAAATTCCTAATTAAGTGTTTCGAAATTACTAAAGTGCAATTCGCTACCACACCGGCATAGATATGCAGAGACACAGAAAGGGAAATATATTTTACAGCAGAAGCACTGATATCATCAGAACTCAGGAGTAAAAGAGTACACAAGTAAAAAATAAAATAAGGCTACGAATAGTAGCATTGTTGTATTGTAAATGAAAAGAGTGAAACTCCCAAATTGGATCTAAACTATTTCTCCTAAATAATATACTTTATTAAAATTATGTCGATTAGAATGTTTTTTTAAAAATAAAATAATATTAAAAGAGAGTGGTAGTCTAACTTGTTTTTTTTTTATTTATAAAAATATCACCCACGGCCCACTTATTTTTTAAAAGACTCATTCCGATTTTATATGCATTTGGACTCGCAGTCCAATATGTGTGATTTGCATGTGTGACATTATTTATCCTCGGTATGAAATAACACCCAACCATTTGATTCAACATATTATTTCGTTGTATTAGTTTTGTTCGTTACAGTTCATTTTGAGTTATTTATTTTATTTCGTTTTTCTTTCGACAGGTAATCATCAGGGGGATTAAGGGTAAGTGTGATGAGAGTTCCTTTCATTCTAATGGTTTAAAAATATTATGTTTAGGCTTGATATATCAATTTATTTAGAGTTATAATAATTACCTTAGATTGTGGTTTGAGTCAGTATGGTATTTATTATGGTTTGTCTTGTGACGTTATTTAGTTATGAGACCATTCTTTTGTGACATAGAACTTTTATTTCGTTTTGTTATGTTTTGTGCGTAACCTCTCTTTCTATTTCGGAAAGAGAGTGTTACAAAAATTTTACTTATTTTTTTAAAAAATCTTTAAAATAACGTAATTTTAATAAAAATATATTATTTAAGAAATATGCTTTAGATACATCAAGATGAAACCCGATCTAAATGCTGTGAAATTGAACAATTATATGAACAAGTTTGACCACAAGAGCAATCCACTAATAATAATAATTTCTAATCCCAGCCATCTCTTTCCATTTTGACCCCCATCATTCTGTTGTGGAGTACTTATTCCAGTACCACTGCTACCAGTAGTTGTATTAGCTTTAATTGCTCCTACAAATATTTAAACAATTAAGTTAAAAATTAAGGGAATTGATATTTCCACCTATATATATATATATATATATATATATATATATATATATATATTTTGATATTTTTACACGGTCCTCTCTCATATGAACATACAGTGAGTCCCACATTTTATATGCAAAAATATCAAAAAGGAATCATCAAAATCAATAAATCCACAATATGAATTTTATTAATTAATTTGTGTTAGGAAAAAAAAAGGAACAATAATTAGTGTTCTTACCACTATAAACTGGACTGCTAGCTTTTGCTGCCTTACTGCCCTGATGACCAAATTGAAAGAAAACCTGAGCATCTGGTGAATTAGGAGCCAAATGTAGAAGAGCTGCACATCACAACATCATCAATCATCAGTCCTAGCAAAAAGTTTTGGGTATTTCCACATTTTGCTATATAAATTATTTGGTCATTTGTCTCTTCATAATGATATTAAGGAATTCACTAGTAATTACTCACGACCTGACTTCAAGAAGACTCAAAAAGCATTTTTCTAACTTATCGTCTCGTCAAGTTCCCGATATTAAAGATTGCCTATAAATAGCCGAGAGGAGATCCTCTGTTCCCATTTTTCCTGTCTCCCCACTTAAATTTTGACACCTAATCTCTTACTTAACACCAATTAACTCTATAATTAAATAAAAAGTCATGTGTCAAAATTTAAGTGTGGGGACACAAGGGAGACATGAAAAATGGGGACAGGAAATCTGATCTCATAAACAGCCGCACCCAAAAAAAAACACACACACACTTACCTGGGCACTGGGAAACATTGGTAGGGGCATGACAAACAGAAGGGAGGCCTAGAGCAAGTGTGACATTAATATTAAGTGCCAAATCCGGATCGTTTCCATCTTTAACAATCACACACAAGCACTTCCTGTTGGTATTAAGCAGTTGTTTGAGACCATTACAGCAATCTGGAGTAGGATATTTTGCCTTACCCCCAACATATTGCAAGCACGTCGCCAATCCAACCAACTGTTGTGTACATTCTTTCTTGTTCTTGGCATCATCCGACCTCGTTACACCCCAAAACAACGACCACATTATCACCACAAAAATTGAAATGTTGCTCATAACCATGACAATTTTGTGACTAGGTTGATATTACAACAGTTTGGGAGGTGAAGCAGAGTGTTTTTTGATGTATTTATGGTCGAGTATTTAAAGAACAAAGAGAAGTACTCATTTTATATTAAGATTTGTTAAAAGGGACGAAAGTGGAACAAAAAGTTTGTCACTTCACCAACCCCACTCAAGGTTATGGGGGGAAAGAATGATGATATGAAGAGTTTAGAATGTTGAATTAATTATGCTGATTTTCTAGTGTCCATAAATATTATAAACTTTATTTAGTGACACCACTTTGTGTTATAATGACATCACAACAATTTTTTTCATCTCGAAAAACATGCAAAAACTCTACGTGGACAGAAAAAATGGACACGAGTGTATTTGAATTTCATCTATTTGTGTTTTGACCCTAATGGAGGTAAAAATATATACACTCCTGTTCATTTTTTTTCCGGCAATTTTTCCTGTCCACGTAGAAGATTTATCAGGAAAAACATATAATGAGCTCATATTCCCTCTTTCATTGGTCTTTAGTATTTTCTCTCTCCTTTTTAGGTGAAAATCACTGTTCTGACTATTTTAATTTTAATTTTAATTTTATTATTTTACTGTTTTTGAAATTTTATATTCTCTTGTTGATGTGAGTAAAAACAATCTATCAATAGCGAGTTGCAACGTGTTATTTCTAAAACATTATTAATAAAGGGTAATACAATAATTTCTCTTACTGAGTATTCTAAAATCATATTGAATATAAAATTCCCATAAAATTTAACCAACTAAGGATTGTGGGTCTCCATTGGAAAGTTTCTTAGGCATAAAACCCTCCTTTATTTAGGTTGGAACATTGTGATTATGTTGAATATTTGGAGCTAGACCTTTCAAATTCCAAAATTCTTGAGTTCCATTACTAGTAAATTAAGTTTCACTGAATTTATTTAGAAACTGTTTTAGTTTTTTGGTTTAATATAATCAACTTCATACTATTAATATAAACTATAGAAAATGTGAAATTTGGCACAAGCTCAATTCACTTTTAACTAATTTTATTTGTTTTTTGTATTCAAAAAAATTATTTGTTATTTGTTAATTTTAAATTATACTTGTTCTGAGACATTTTAAGTTAAGATGTCATAAAAAGTAAATTACACCTCAAACGAAATTTCACTATACATTAATTTAGTTGACAAAACATTTTTCTATAAAATCTTAACATTTTAAATTTGATTCTCATTATATAGAGGAAGTATAACTTATGCTCAGAGCCAACTTTTGATTTGTATGAATCAATTGTTAACTTTTTCATTTTTTGTAGGAAAAACTTTTTTTATTAATTAAGCTTGAAATCTTAATGCTACATTTAGATTGGAGGAGTGAAATTAGTGAATGAATGGAATAAAGAAGGAATGGAATGGTGTGTGGAATAGAAACAATCACATGAATTGAATTTATGTAACTTTGCAATCACAAAAATTTATAAAGTTGGATAAATTGACTATAAGCCGTCACAAGGTTTATAAATCTAAGTAATAAAAGTTGTTTCATAATAATAACCCTAACAGACTATTTATACTATCCAATTAAACCCTATAAATAAATAAAATTCAATAAACTTAAAAAATAAGCCTAAAACATAAACGAGTCCAAATAGTTAAACCTACTTGACTACTAATTAATAAAAAAAAATACATCAAATATTTAAATTGTCCATAAATATCAAAACATAAATTATAACGAATCTTGACGGATAACTCTTCTCGTGTTATTCCCCTTTTCTTGGAGAAAATTCGACCTCGAATTTTAAAATGAAGTAATATCCAACACCAATAGTTAGACATTCCCAATCTTTTTTGGACAAATTTTGCACGATGTTGCAGCCCCAATATTTTTTTGGGAAGTAATTCTGAAATAATCAAATCATTCATATTAACTTGCATTTGCAACAAATGATCAAGACCGATCATCAAAATTTTTCAAATTGTCGAATATAGGATTTTGAACAATCTCATAATTAATCTCAATTTCTACGATATTCATATTCTTATTTGGCATTGACTTCAAATCATGATCATCCTCAACCACTAAGCTTGGTTCATCTGCAATTATAACAGCTTCTTCAACTACCTCCTTCATGTCTTCCACGCTTTTTACTAAAAAGGACAAATCACATGTCTGAGAAATATGATTGATGACACTACAAATTTCTTGAAGATTTTTTATGCAGGCTATTAAATTCTTGCAACACCTACTAACTTTATTAGTCAGAAAAGAAATCTCTTTTTGATGCTCTTCTCGAGCTCTTATTTTCTCAACTTGATATCGATGTTTCAATTTGTCAAGTCTATAATGTGCTTCTACCAATTCCTCCATAAGATCATAACAAGTGTTTATGATGAAGTACATAAATTTCATACTCCAACAAATCACACCTATCTTTAAGGTAACTAATTTTGTCCTTAACTTGTAAAAATTTTCTTTTGTAGCTCTAGACATTTTAATAATAAGATACAAGGGCTAAACGAGTCATTTATTGATTCCTACAACCCAAACGTAACATAAAAGAGAGTTGTGAATGAGCAAAAATTGTGCAAACTTTATAATTTAGTTTAGGCAGGCCCATTTACATCATACGTTTAGTTGACCCATAAAATTATTAACTGAACCCATATCCAGCCCAATGCACTAATAACCCAAACTTACAAATTTTTTCCTTTTTTCCTGGCTGGGCTGGGTTGGGGCAGGGTCGGCATAACATGCTGTTCAATTTTTTTTAATTTGGGCTGGGCTGGGGATGGTGGGCTGGGGAACCTCATTAGTCATCGCAACACCGTCTTCATGATTGGTCGGTGAGGTTAGACTTCATTATAATCACCGCCCCACTAGTCCTCAAACCTCATTAGTCATCGCAACACCGTCTTCATGATTGGTCGGTGAGGTTGAGATGAAATTGTTCATTTGGTTGAATTTTAAGTACATTAAGATAGGAAACCTGGGGTGGCGATTTAATTTTTTAATAAATATTTTGTAACTATTTTTATATTAATATTTTTAAGTATATGATGACTTATATTTATTGAATTTGTGTACATATAAATTCATTGATAAATATCACGAATCATATGTAATTTATATGTTTGAATATTTTGTATGGTTTTTGAATTCATACAATTAGATTCAATATTATTATTGATTTTTAAAAGTCAACTCAAGATATTTTTATATTTAAAATTAAGATAATTTATTAAAAATTATGAATAATGAAACTTACAATGACTCGTACTTTTTAGATAGTGAATAATATTCATCCTTGTATTAACTAAATTAAAGTAGTTTAAATTTAAAAATATAAATTAATTTTAAAAAAAAATTAATAATGATCTTATAATTTGAAATAAATGTAATAATGGTTAAATACTTGTAATATCTCCCCATTTTACTATTTTTAAAGTTTTTTCATATTTTTTATTCTAACACCGTAATTTTAGGATTCGGTTACCCTGAAGTTAACTTTATGGTAAATTGATCAATTAATCAATACGCGAATAGATGCGTGTCAACACACGTAAGTCTACTATCACATAAAATCGCTCAAATGCACTCATGCATATTTTGATGGCTCATGCGCGTAATGTTACGCGACTATCAAAATATACACGCGAAAGATACGCGAAATGATTTTATGAAATAATAAACTTGTTTTTATATTAATCAATTGACCAATAAACCACCCATAGTTTTATGATCTTATCCTTTAAATAAAATCCCTTATAGGGATTCTACTCTTCCCGGAAGGATCTGGTTAGCATTAAGTTTATTTTTGAGTAAGTTAGTAAATTGGTTAATAAAATGCTGACCTTGTGAGCGAGCGTGTGAGTACTATATTAACCAATTTACCAATTTAATTTTTGAACTTTATGCTAACTGCTTCCCTCCACCCCAGACAATCTCTATATATATCTGGCTCTCTTACTAACTTCCACTCCCCTTATGGCCTTATCCTACTCTTCTTCAAACTCCCCCAACAACTCCTCTCCCTCCCCAAGGCTCAAATCCTAATTCTGTACCCATGGCTTTACCCAGTGGCACCCAACCTGACGCTGGAGCCAAACTCATGGCTCTACTCACCGACACCCGACCAGAGATTTGGCACAACCGACTGGCTACATGCCCGACGCCGGAAAATGCTGCTCCGGTTCTGTCGGCTGGCCCTCCGGTGTCCAATCTCAATCCGGTGGCAATCGCGCATTCTGATATCTCAAAAGGTCGCCATTTGAATGGTGATCACGTTGTTTACGATGTAGATGGTAGGTTGCCTGGTGAGGTCCAATCTCCGCTTGAAGTCTCTCCAATTATCAGGTATTGCACCCATCCTGCCCTTGTTTTGGGCCGTCAAATTGCTGTGAATAAGACTTATGTGTGTTATGGACTTAAACTTGGAGCTATTCGTGTGCTTAATATGCACGCTGCGCCTGCGTTGAGATCATTGTTAAAAGGACATTCTCAGGTTTGTTCCTCTTTGCAAATTCTAGGGAATTCTTTTTATTTACTGTTAAATTTGTTATATGCTAATTTAGTTTGTTTTAATAAAGTTTTGAAAAATTGCTTAGTATAATTGCTGTATGATGTTATATGTATAGTATGCCTGTTAATTGATATTATTAATTAGTTGCATATACTTGAATGGAAGTGCTTTTGTTTTGATTGTGATGGACAGTAATTTTTCACAATTGATTCTGAATAGTAGAAGCAAGTGTAAAAATTTTGATTTAGGTTTCTCCATGTTACTGTATAGCGGAGGAGATTCCTGATTTCCTGTTGACTAATAATTCATGCGTTGGTAAGGCTTAAGAAAGTGTTCACGTTGTCCTTTATTTCTAGCTGATGTTATGTTCCTTGGTTGTTTCATTATTTCTTCTGTTCTTTTATATGGTAGTATTGTTTTACGATCATGGGATCTAGTCTTAATCTCAATCTGATAAGAAATTCACAGTCCAATTTTTTACGAGGATGTTTGTTTTTTCATTTACTCAGGCGGTCAGGGACATGGCTTTCTTTTCTGTGGATGTTAACCTTTTGGCTAGGTAGCACTCTTAACTTTTCTTAATCATCTTGTTTAATTTCTTTTTAGAGAAATGCTAATGTGCTTCTATGCAGTGCAAGTGCAGATGGGCGGGTTTTTATATGGAAGATAACTGAAGGTACTGATGATGAAGATAAGCCACAAATTACAGGAAAGATTGTTATGGCAATTCAAATTGTAGGATTAGTGAAATTTACTCATTCCCGGGTTTGCTGGCACTGCCATAAACAAGTACACTTTCTTCTGTTGTAGTCTATTTTATAGACTAGTTTCATTTTATTTACAAGGCCTAACATAGACATTTCTCCTTATTATTCTGTTTTTTTGTCTGAGTTGTACAATTGTTTTATACGTTTCTTATGCCCTCTCTTGCAGGAAGTTCTTGTAGTTGGGATTGGAAATAGTGTTCTGCGGATTAATACCACAAATGTTGGGAAAGTTGGAGTTTATTCGGAGGGGGAACCTCTCAAATGCTCTGTTGACAAGATGATTGATGGGGTCGAATTTGTTGGTAACCATGATGGAGAAGTGACTGATCTTTCAATGTGCACCACTTGTTTGGTTTCCGCATCAGTGGATGGCACGGTTAGTCTTTCATCTGATACCTTTTGATTACACATAAAAATACAATTTTTTGAATGACAAATGAAGGAAATTGGCTATAGTGGGAGTCCTCGAAATGGGTTTTCAAGTGAACGGATTATGATGTTTGACTTTAGTAATGTGGAAGTTGGAATCAAATTGGAAATGATTCTTTAATTTTGTCCTTCAAATTGTGGTCTGCTGGACAATGAGATCCTCTCAGGATCTGTCAAGCTCCTTCTTGTTTACTTGAACGGTTTAGTCTACATTAGCTTTACAATCAGGTTAGCTTTATGAGTTCCAATATTCATTTTTAATAGCGAGGCTAGATCTTTTTATTGTATATAATACTTATTTCTTACCAAGGAAAAGGACACCTTCATTTTCAGAGATTAAGGTGGATGTAGACCTTTTTAAGATTGATGTAATGCCATATGGACATTATTTTGTATGAATCATGTGCTAATAAAAACAGTGCCAGTTAAGTGATCCATCTCAACCTAATCATCTTGTCTATGTTCAAGTTGAATTGGTAATTACTGTGCTAGATTGAACTACAAGTTTTGATTATTCTCAACTTTTCATGTGGAGAGAACAGGTGGGAAGGGGAGAAAAGTGGATAAATTCACTTGCAATGTATTTGTTGTTATATATTATGGTAGCGTATTCTTCTGTTTCTTTGCAGCGGAAATAATTTGATGTACCTTCTCAAAAGAATTGTTGAATATATTGTCATATTGCCTGGTGTACTCTTTATTGTTTTAATTGTATTCGAGTATGGATTTTCTCCAGTTTGGAATTACTGAGCAATTAATAATTCCATCTGTTGGATATGATTTTGAGCTTTCTTGATCAATCTGAAGTGTTTATTCTTCCTGTGCATAACATGTTAGATGGTTACTTCAAATTTTAAGTCTCTGTGTATGACAGATAAAAGTTTGGGAAGAAGGCAAGCTACTTCCCATAGCGGTATTAAGACCATACGATGGCCAACCTGTTTGTTCCGTTACATTCTTGACTTCCCCACACAAGCCACAACACATTGTACTAGTCACTGGGGTATGTTCTGAATTGTACTTTTATTCTTATATCTTTTGTAGTAGCCTTTTTACTTATAAAATATTTATATATACAAACATCTTTGTGGGTAGGAGTCGGATCCATACAATCCATTTCAGCTTTTATTTTACATAATAGTTCAATTTGTGGGCTCAATTATCAAATATTTGTTCTGTTTCCATATGAAGGTCCAATGGAAATTTGTTCTCGGGTTTCAATAAGTCTATGTTTGAGTTCTCTGATAGTGACGCCTCTATAAATACTTCTACCGATCCAAAAAACTTATCTGTGAGAGATGTGTTTTTATATTTCATGATTTAAATGTACCTTTACAGGGTCCACTGAACCACGAAATAAAGATATGGACATCAACAAGTGAAGACGGATGGCTGCCTCCAAGTGATGCTGATTCGTGGCACTGCACCCAGACATTGGAGCTGAAGAGTTCTGCTGGAACCAGAGATGAATATGTGTTCTTTAATCAAGTAATGCCCGTGTCTCAAGCAGGTCTTCTTTTAATAGCAAATGCCATGAAGAACGCTTTATATGCTGTACACTTAGACTACGGTCCTAATCCGGCTGCAACCCGAATGGACTATATTGCCGAGTTCTTTGTTAGTATGCCAATTTTGAGTCTTACAGCGACTAGCGATTTGGTACCTCATGGTGAACAAATTGTTCTGGCTTTTTGTGTCCAGACCAATGTCATTCAACAATATTCTTTTGATTTGTCTCAGTGCTTACCACCCCCACTGGAGAATTTGGTTTGAGAGGCTGAACCCTAGTTTTTCTGATCAGGAATGTGCTGAGGTTGCCACTTCACAGGAAGTTGCTACTTGAGTGTGGAATCTTAAACCTCTCTAGTTATTAATCGACAGTAAATAATGATACATAGTGAAAAGAGTAGAAGAAAAAAAATGTAATTTTTTTATTGTATTATAAATGTTGTATTATAAAATGAGCAAACAGTTTGGACTTGATTTTTACTCGCTCAACTAAAAGTTTAACTCGAGCTCGACTTGAAATATAAATGATTCAAATATGAATAAATTTTAAAATTCCATAAATTACTTGAACATTCTCAAATTATAATTTTCTATTTATTTAAAAAGTTTAAACGAGCTTCAACCATATTTTATTTTATACTCGATTTGGTTCATTTATATTCTTATTGTTTAGTGTAGTAATCCTTTAACCCAAAATTTTAAGAACACTTTAAAAATCCTACCTTATAAATAATTAAACCCCCAACCCTAAAACTTTTAGGAATTTTATTTGGTGTAATATCAAACTCTTGAATATCCTTTATACTCGCGGGAGTAAGAAGAAGAAAGGTATAGTAAAATTTAAATAATTTTAAATCCTTTAATTTTATTTCTCTGTCATCAAATATATGTATTAAATGTCTTGATATTGGTTGGTTGTAAATCATGTAGCGAGATATTTTAGCTGATGCTGCCCCTAGCACGTCTCAATTCTTACTATTTGCCTCCCTACTATTTTATCTCACGTCAAGTACTAATTAAGATATGAATGATTAGTATATTTTAATAAATTAGATTATTCGAGTGAAATAATATCTGAATTTAAAAAGTTATTTGGTAATTAAAAAGTATAAATATTTGAATTATTTTTAAATTTTAAAATATCAATTTTAAAATTTAAAATATCTCAAATTGACTTTTAAAAAATTAATAATGATCTTAAAATTTGGAATGGAGGGAGTATAATATTTATAGAGACTGTATAGATTTAAAATTTTCATGAAGAAACCACTATTAATTATTTAGATTTATATCTTCCACTTACCGATTATTAAGAGACGATAAAAAATAAATAAAATTTTATCAAATAACTTTACTCTCTTACTGAATCATATATGGAGTTGTTGAGAGGTAAATAAGCGCCACCTTAATGTAATCACTATAATTCCCGTTCTGTTTCTGCAGATTCCGTTCCTTCCCACCGTTCTGCAGTGTTTTCCAGTTCTGCAAATCTTTTTCCGTTTTCTGAGTAAGTGTATTCATGCACCACTTTCATGCATCATTATTATTAATAGTAAAGTTCGAGTACATAACATAGAATTTGCGTTCGATGAATTCTTAATTTTGTAATGCTACTAATTAAGAATTGAAATCTGTTTTATCTTGGGAAGCAATTATTCAATTAACCCTTAGCATTGGGAGAAAAAATTTGCTTTAAGGAGACTTTGTGAATTCAAAGGACTCGGATTTATATTTTTCATTTTACACATTATTTCTGTTTTGCATAATTTATTATTATTATATTTATATGCATTATTAAATAATAATATATATTACGGGTAACAATTCCATCATTCTTCTCAAGAACCTCAAAGAGTTGGCTCTTGATGGATGCTGATGAGATTATTCTTCCGAGGTGGGAAATTCCAGAATGGATTACTGATCAAAAAATGAAATCTTCAATTTCTTTCGACATGCCACTGAATCCAACAAATAATTTCCAGGGGATTATTCTTTTGGGTGGTTTATGTTAAATCTGACATATATTTTGATCATCCCAATTACTACTCTGCTGTTATAAAAAATAAAACAAGTGGCATTATTTATCAAATGATTATTTATTGAATGGGAGAACTTGTGCCTTTTGAGCCAGCTAGACTGGAGCTGCTATGTTGTTGCTATATTATTAGTGCATCTCTTGATGGGATCCATTCCTACACAACGCAGGAAAGTTAAGATTTAGCTAAACTTAGCAAAAAATAAAAATAAAAATGGTACTTCTGTTGGAAACAAACAGTTTTAATAGCAGTGCAACAGTCCAACAGCAGCAGCACAAAAAAGGAGCCGAGGCGTAGCGAATGCGACTGTCCTAAAAAGCGATTTTGCCCCCACTAATAACAGGTACAATTGGGCTACAAGCGGCTGGACTTATGTTTTTTCTGACCGTAAGTTTGAGAACCAAGCTTGGCCTCCACTAATTCTTTAGTGGTATTCACTCATGTGTGCGAACCCATCCCTTTTACACAATTAAGTTACAAACCCAAAACCAACATTTACTAATATACACAAAGAATGTTTCCAAAATAGAAGATATGAGATTATGGAAAAAACTATGAATTTTGGAGCATAATCAACGAGTTCATCATCTTCAGTTGTTTTTATTCCTTTTGACTATATCAGATTGCACCCAAGTTTGAAAAAGAAAGGAAAAGAATAAAGAGCAGTGGGTGGCATCTTTGTTCACTTTTTCATTACCTAATACTATATAATTCCCGTGTACCCTTTTCCTCTGTTTCCGTCCGCTTAGAAGCTTGCTTGTTGCTTCCTTTAACTACTCTTGCAGGACACTTGTTTGGAATTGTATTATTATAAAGCCCCGGGCGGCATTGCCCTAATAATGTAATATGTATATCCCAGTTGGATCCAACTAAATCCAGAAGAAAATTATTACGCCCTGGCCCAGTGAAGTCTTACAGCTTCACTAGAAATTCATGGGAAAGTTAATAATACTTCCTTTTCCACACAAATCATAAGACTTTTCCACAAGCTTGTTGGGGAAAAGGTTTGTGGTTGTAACAGTCCATTATCTCCTTTGTCATGTCTTAGTGTTTGCTAATGCTAATTATCTTGTGACCATCTTCCATCTTCAATTCCTACTGCATGTCCATGGCTTCTACCAGTAGCCAAGCTGATTCTTCAACTCCTCACTCTGATCATGATGTCTTTTTGAGTTTCAGAGGCCCAGATACCCGCAATTCCTTTACAAGTCATCTATACGATGCTTTGACGCGGTCTGGAATCCGAACATTCATAGATGACGAAGAACTACGAAGAGGAAAAGAAATTAAGCCGGAACTGCGAAAAGCTATCCGAAGATCAAGGATGTCTATTATTGTTTTCTCAGAAAACTATGCTTCTTCGAGATGGTGTCTCGACGAGCTTGTGGAGATCCTTCAATGCAAGAGAAGTAACGGCCAGATTGTTCTTCCTATATTTTACGATGTTCAACCATTCATTGTACGTCATCAAAGAGGGAGCTACGCAAAAGCTTTCGAAAACTTTATGGAGGATTGGGAACCTTGGAAAATGCTTTTCATCTCTTGTTTGCCAAGTTGCATAATCAGAGGGTGGGGCTTTGCAAAACCTTTTGAAAACAACAGATTGGCCGAGTGGCGAGCTGCATTAACTGAAGCTGCAAATATCTCGGGATACGATCTGAAAAATGAAGAAAATGGGTAAACCCTTGCGGACCTTATTCTATCTCATTCCTAATTACATCGATCTGCTTAATCAACCGATCCAACTTCTATCTTCAAAGCTGCTTAAAATTAATTATTCGCAAAGTTTGCTAGTAAAGACCGTATAATAATTTTAGTAATATACACTTGTTTTATTTACAAAATAATAACTGATTATTTGGAATCAGAATAGAATTAAGATCCCTTGTAGTTTACTTTGTCAAAATTACCTTCTAAGCACTGTAACACCCCAGTCACACATTGAAATATATGGAAAAAATATGTCTGTATATAAGCAATTAAGTTACTATCAATATCAATAGTATCTTCAAATCATGACTTGGGATTTCATAAACCATCTAGTCCAAGCTCCATGTTCTAACTTCTGTTCGCTTAGATTCAGTCATCAATTTAATTTAGTGTTTTTTTAGGAAACAATTTGTCAGATTAGATGATAAATATCCAAAGATTCTATTCTCCATCATCACAATATCATAAAAGTACATGCCACATATATTAGAAAGCAAGACATGTATATTCTACTTGTATACTATTTGCAGTACAGTGATGATGAAAGAAAAAGTGAACAAAATATATCTTAGGAGCTCTCTACTCCTCTTTTTTTAGCATCAAATTGGGCAGTTTTATAGTGTTTTAATTCTTAGTATGCCTCTTAAACTCTCAATGCAGAAGCCTTTGAAAAACACAACCATAGTTGTTTCGTGTATCGAAAATCTCCATATCGTGTTTCATGTATCGTATCATAAAATGATAAATATGGTAAAATATATTTAAACATATAAAACACACAACTTATTAGACAATCAAGCATGTTTGACTATATATGTAATATATATTTAAACATATAAAACACAACTTATTAGACAATCAAGCATGTTTTGAAAGATGAAGAAAATGGGTAAATAAACTGTGCGGATCTTATTCTCTATCTCCTTAAATGAGTTATTTGCTTAAAGCTGCATAATTGATTTTAATCTTTGTTTTTCTTAACTAAATTATGTGCTTAGTTATCTAGTCCAAGTTCTGTGTTCAAAGCTGGACAAATATTTTGGCAAACTTCACTAGAAAACACATAATAACTTTAGTAATTCACTTGCTCTATTTACAAAATAATCGTCGATTATTTGGAACCAGAATTGAAGATCCCTTCTAATTACTCCTCTTTTTCTGGGAAAATAAAATAAAAGAAAAGAAAAAGAAAATACCTTTAGAAGTGCACTTCTTAAACTATTTCTGTTGTAACGCACTCATCTCCAAACTACTTAATTTATCACATTACATCATGAATATTATTTTTTGTTTGGAAATTTTTTTCAGGAACGAAGCGAGATTTATTGAAAAAATTGTTAGGAATGTTCGACCTGAAGTAAACTTGAGATGCTTGAATGTTCCCGAGTATCTAATCGGTGTAGATTCTCATGTTAACTGCATAAATATGTTACTGAGCATTGGTACAAATGATGTACGTAAAATTGGGATCTGCGGGATGGGTGGAATCGGTAAAACCACAATTTCCAAATCTGTATACAATAAACATTTAAACCACTTTGAAGGCAGTGCTTTTGTTGAGAATATCAAAGATGTTTCAAAACAACCAGATGGTCTACTTTGTTTACAAAAGAATCTTCTCAATCAACTTGAGAAAAAAAATGTTAAGCTTTCTAATAGTGATGAAGGAATCAATTGGATAAAAAATATTTGTTGCTCTAGAAGGGTTTTGATCTTACTTGATGATTTGGAGGACTTAAATCAGGTAAATCAATTAGCAGGACAGAAAAGTTGGTTCAGTACAGGAAGCAGAGTCATCATGATTACAAGAGATGCGAAGCTGCTTAAAGAAGCACAGGTAGATCATACATATGAAATGAAGGTATTGGATGAGGATAAGTCTGTGGAGCTCTTTAGACGGCATGCAATTGGAGAAGAAACTCCGTCCGAAGATCACATATCGCTTTCAATAGATATAGCAAGATATTGTGGAGGCCTTCCATTAGCTCTCGAGGTTATTGGTAGTCATTTGCGTCGGGAAAACTTGACGTATTGGAAAAATGCCTTGAAGGAGTTTCAAAGTAAACCTCATAAGACGATTCAGGATCAGCTCAAAATAAGCTATGATGCACTTAGCAGAGATAGAAAGAAAATATTCCTTGATGTTGCATGCTTTTTCATTGGGTGGAAGACTGAGTATTTAGTTAAGTTTTGGGATGGTTGTGGGTTCTTTGCTGAAAATTCTATTAGAGATTTGATGGACAAGTGTTTATTAAAATTTGACGAGGATAACTGTTTATGGATGCATGATCTTGTTCGTGATATGGGTAGAGCAATTGTTGTTGATGAATCTGACAGTTTGCTTAAAATGCCCAGCCGATTGTGGATTCATCAGGAAGTACGTGATCTGCTACAACACCCCAAGGTAAAAGGAATTTTTGCAGTTCAAAATTATTGTAATTCATTTGAAATTTAGACCCTCACCCTACTAGCTCTCACTCAGGGTGCAGAAGCAGTTGAAGGGATTCGCTTAGATCTCTCCTATTCACAGTCCATTGATTTGAATACCAAAGCATTTGAAGCCATGCACCAGTTACGACTTCTTCTAATCAAGAGAGTTGATGTTACTGGATCCTTTGAACATTTATTTGGTAGCCTAAGGTGGCTCAGTTGGCAATACTGTTCTTTGAAGAGTTTACCCTCCAATTTTCATCCTAGAGAACTTGTTGTGCTTGACATGAAATACAGCACAATCAGTAAACTATGGGAGGGGGTTAAGGTATGAGATTACTCCACCATTGTTTTCTCTCTTTATTCAGGTCTTATGTAGGGATGACAATGGTGTTGTGTGGTTCCGGATATTCGGTGATTTGGAAACGCACCGGCCTTTAAAAACCTTGAACCGGAACCACACCACACCAGTACCGGTTCAAAAAATTTCTATACCAAAATTGCACCGGCAAATTTATATTTTGAACCGCACCGCACCAATCGCATGCAATCTTTTTATTTGTAAACTTCAATTCCATCATCTTGCGCGGCGACGTGGTACAACTTTCATCTAATCTTCCACCTTACATGCAACCAAAGACCCGCGCACCGCCGGTTCAAAAAACGAAGTGGTGCACCTACGGTTCAAAGGCAAATACCAAAACCGTACCGCACCACCCCCGGCAAGGCCAACAGTTCAAATAAAAACCGACCAGTTCGATGGGTTTTGGATCGGTTTCGGTTCAAATTGTCATCCCTAGTCTTATGTTTGACCTGCTGCATAACTTTATTTTTATTTTTGGACAAATGTGGTAAGAGATATTTATTTGATATTTTTGTACTTTCACACAGTATTTAAACTATCTGAAGATCCTCGATCTCTCACGGTGTAAGTCCTTGGTGGAGACCCCAAACTTTACCGGCGTAACAAGTCTTGAGCACTTGATACTTAGAGATTGCGAAAGGTTGTCAACGATTGATCCATCAATTGTACTTCTGGATAGGTTGTGTTACTTGGACCTATTTGGGTGCAGAAATTTGAAAGCATTACCTAATAATTTGGGGAATATCAAACGTTTGTTTTACTTGAATCTACGTTATTGCAAGACCCTCATAGATCTGCCCACAAGCATTTGCAAGCTGATATCACTAGAAGAACTGCATCTGGAAGGCTGCTCATATCTGAAACAACTGCCGGAGCAATTGGGAAATATGGAAAGCTTAAAGACTTTAAATGTACGTGAAACATCGCTTACAGAATTACCTCATTCAATAGGACGTTTAACTAGACTGGTTCACTTGCATTTGTATCGTTGTAAGGAGCTTAAAACTCTTCCCACCACCATTGGCAATTTGAGATCACTAGAAAAATTAGAAGTCATTGATTGCTCAAATCTGCACCGGTTTCCTGAGCAATTGGGGGATATGGAATGCTTGCTTCACTTGAATGTAAGGCATTGCAGAATTAGAGATCTTCCGCTAAGCATGTCCAATCTGAGATCACTAAAAAAGTTATATGTCAGTGGTTGCTCAAATCTGGACGGATTGCCCGAGCAATTGGGAAGAATGGAATGCTTGATTGACTTGAATATAAGTAATCTAAAGAAACTTACAGATCTTCCGGCAAGCATTTGCGATCTGAGAGCACTCAAAAAGTTATATCTTGAAGGTTGCTCAAAGCTGGAACGACTGCCGGATGAATTGGGGAATTTGGAATGCTTGCTGGACTTGGATTTAAGAAAATGCAAGAACCTTATAAGTCTTCCAACAAGCACTTGCAATATGAGATCACTAGAAAAATTAGATGTCAGCGGTTGCTCAAAGCTGGAACGATTGCCAGAGGAACTGGGGAATTTGAAAAGTTTACGGACGTTGAATGCGAGTAATACATTGCTGGAAGAATTACCTGATTCAATACGACATTTAACTAGTCTGGTTCACTTGTGTTTGAAGGATTGCAAGGAACTTAAAACTCTTCCAGACAGCATTTGCGATTTGCAATCTCTAGAAGAATTAAATATACATTCCTGCTCTCTACTGCGGCAATTGCCGGATGGATTGGGGAATATGGTAAGCTTAAGGAATCTGCATGCATTTAATACCAGGTGTCAACAGCTACCTGATTCTATACAAAATCTGAAGAAACTTGAAAGGTTATCTCTAGGTTTTCAGGACAGAGATCCTGATCAGTTAAGCTCCTTCAAAAAAGTTCTCCTGCCTTTGAAAAGTTCCTTGCGATTTCTTAGACTGCGCAATTGTGGTCTGTGTGAGGAGGACATTCCAAATGATATGGTAATCAGTTTACTTTCATTGCAATCCCTTGATTTGAGTGGAAACGATTTCTGTAACCTGCCTTCTACCCTCTGTCAACTATCCAATCTAACAGGCCTCGACTTGAGTTACTGCAAGAGTCTTGTGTCACTCCCGGAACTTCCTCCTAGTCTACACAAGTTAAATGTACGTGGTTGTACAGCAATGAAAACCATACCAAATCTCTCCAATAGTTTGGTTCAAGTGCAGGGCTTGGAGAACCTCAAATTAACTTCTTTTTCTATGGCATGATGCAACAATTTGGCAATGAACACTAGTTTTAACTAGAGTCTCTTCCAGGTCTCTCTCAATCCCTGTTTCTCTCTCTCTATGTGTATACAACCATAGAAGATTGGATTATTTATCAAAGCATGTAATCTGCAATTTCTTTTGAGTTGCCGCTGATAATTTTCAAGGGATTATTCTCTGGGTTGTTTATGCTCACCCGCATGGCTCTTAGTTTGTGTGGGTGAGCAGTATAAAATCAAACTTGAGAAGTGGAGATAGCAGGCTATGATGAATGCTGTGAGAAGTTGAGACAAGTACTAACGGGTCTGCTGTCTGGACACTACTTTATTAGTGCATCTTCCCCTGCCCTGCCCTGCTGTTCAAGGTGATCTATCCCTTTATACTGTTGCTATTGTCTGTCCGAAGTTCAGTTATGTTGGTTTTATAAGATTTTTGTATATATGTTGTTATTTTTGTTGGATATATTCCCCCTTTTCATCGTACCTGTATATGCTTTTATTGCAATGTATTGTAGATTGTGAAAATACTATTTACTCCATTTGTTTTTGTATTTTCTCCATTTCAAAATATAGTTATTTTTGGCAAGTAAATATGAGCTTGCAAAATAAATAAATAAATACTAATAATAATAATTATAAATAAATAAATAAAACTATGATGTTTACTGGAGCAAAGCTGATATAACAAATAATACAACCGGCAAGGAATGGAATCATAGTCAAGGTTTCTATAATAATTGTGCAGGAGGGTATTCATGGGTGGAGTGGAGATAGCATCAAGATTTCCATCCATCTATGAAGATGAAAATGTGCATTATTGCAACACAACAACATATGGTTGCTACCCTACAGAATCTGAAGTCGATGATGATGATAACCCCACAGAAACTGATGATGATTCTGAGGAAGAGGAAGAGGAGGAGGAGGAAACTGAGAGGGTTTTTGATGATCATAATCCCTCAGAAACTGAGAGGGTTTATGTATGATGTTAGCCTCAAGAGAGGCCATGATTTCGATTTGAACACAGAGCCTAATGAGGAAAGCTCAAAAAGATTGAGACAAGTACTAATGGGTCTAGACATTACTACTTTTGTGCCTCCTATATACTGCTCAAGCTGCATGTTGACAGGACAACTGTCTGTCCCAAGCTCAGTTATGTTGGTTTATAAGATTTTTGTATATATGTTATTATTGTTGGATATATTCCTCTTTCCTTCACACCTGTAATGTATTGTTTTCACTGTCTGTCCCAAGCTCAGTTATGTATTGTTTTTTCATTCCTTCACACCTGTAATATATTCCTCTTTCCTTCACACCTGTAATGTATCGGTCTATTTTAGAATTGAAAGAGTAAAACTTATGTAGTACCTCTTATACGGTTAAGATCTTAAGTTCATCATTTGTTTAACATATCTTGCATACCCTCCTTTAGCGACGGACCGGGAGACTATTCGATCCGTCGCTAAAAGCTAAGACGACCGTTCTATATATAGCGACGGCCCGATCCATCATAGCTTAATTAATATCCGGATCGGTACCTTATAAGCATCTTTTTAGTAGTTATTATCATCCTTTTGGTTTTGCTAATTTGTGCCTAGGTTAGGATATTCGTTTCTTTGTAGGGAAAATCCATATATAGACCTAATCAGGGATGCGGATCCAGGCTATTTGGTAAGTGGGGTCAAATTTAAAATAAACAAATTTTCGTAAAAAAAATAAAAATATAGTAAAATAAATTACAAAACTAAATAGTGCCCAAATTAATATTATTTATAGTAACATTTTTTGAAATTTCATTACTTAAAATTATTGTATTATAGTCTCATTTTTATTAGTTATAAAAATCCACAAGCAATTACATAAAAAAAGCCCGCAAGTAATTACAAAAAATCTCAAAGTAATTGCTAAATTTATGAAATTATAAATAATAAAAAATGCAACATATCAAATTTTCTCTAAAGTCAAACTAGCGAAGAATTAGGTGAAGCCGCTGATGAGAAACGGAGAGAAAAAAAGTACTATAGTGACCAAGGTAGTACTACTATATGATATGAAATTTGAAGAATTTAATACTACCTCCAATCTAAAATTAGATATATATTTTGACTTTTTAAAGTCAATTCGCGAAATCCTAAAACTCAAATTGAATTGATATAAATTCGTTCATGTTTTGAAAACAACAAAGATAATAATTAGTAGTGTTTTATAGTTAATTTATAATTGTTATATATATTGTATTAAAACTAAATAACTTCATATCAATTTTAAATTTTAGGATTTCGTAAATTGACTTTAAAAAGTCAAAATGTATCTCTAATTTTAAAACGGAGATAGTATTTTTCAATTTAAACTTTAAATTTTTTATTAAACAACCTAAAATTTTATTTTTATTTTTTTAACTCCTAAAAAATAAATGAGATCAATTGAACCCACTGCCCCTAACCTAGGTCCGCCACTGGACCTAATTGTATTTTGATCAAAAACATCAAATTTTTTATTTTTATTATAACACCACCCATGGCATGAGCTTTTGATTCTTTATATAATAAAGATTTTTTTTTTAAAAAAAATAGTTCTATCATGTACAACAAAGTTTTTTAAAATTTTCTTAAAGAAGTGAGGTCAAAAGACTCGGGCATTAACTCATCAATCAATTTTGATTCATCGTAAATTAAAAGAGCCCAACCGGGGTCGAACCGGTGACCTCTTGACTTGGCATTTTAATACATTGCATCATACTTTTTTTGATGCAATGTATCATATTTATTAAATTAATGTAATAAAAGAATTCGTTGCAAGTGATATTAATTATTTTTAATAATTAAATAATGTTCATTGTATCCACTTTTGAAATCACATTCACATTTTATTTCAAAAAAAATTATATTCACATTAAGTTTAATACATTTCATGTATGATGATAAAGAGAACTATTATATAAACATCAACAAAAATTCTTCAAATCATACTCAACAACTCTTCACAAGTTTTTATTACAATTCAAGAATGCAACACTTGAAATTTTGGACGCAATGAGAAAAATTAAGGATGAAATTCAATTAGATTTGAATTTCAAGACAAAACAAACGAAAATGGAATCATATTTTACAAGATTACCCTAGATATTTTTGTAATTTAAAAGAATTATTAATTTATGATTTTGATGGCGACCATATATTTATACTAGATGAGTCCCGTGCCTCTGGCACTATATGGACGGTGGGATTTATCTCAAACTTTGGACGACCCAGATGATTTATTAAGGTGAGCGAGAAATTCAAAATCAGTTGTATTTTGTTAAATAGATAAGGGTGTTTTTAAAAATTATTATTTTATCGAAATTATTAATTTATCCCATTAGCCCAAGTTGGGACTGGGAAAAAAATATTATTTAGAGAGATTATTAATTTATCAAATATTAATTTATACAAGTTCTACTGTATTAACTGCCTCTGACAATCGATGGTGGATCCAAGAATTTTCAACTTTGGGGGTGATTTTTTTATTAAGACATATTTCGAATAATAAAAAGCTTGTTTACCCATAATAGAGAATTTTCAAAATAAACAATGTTTATAATGTTAGAAATGAGATTTGAATTGAATGAGAAAATTGACTTCAAAGTCGGGTCGGGTCGTGGTCGTGACGTGCGGGTTTGTGATATATATTTTTTAGAAAAAAAAATTGTTTAATAAATATCATCACAATACTACGTCGTTTTGACGATGGTTACACGCCAACGGATTCTATAAATAAACGGCATGGGAAGCTTTTAAGAAATATAATTTTTTCCTTCCCTTCCCGTTTTGTTTCTGAAATTTCCGTTCTTGCTCATTCCCGTTTCTGTCAGTCCCGTCCCATTCTGCAGGAGATTTCCCGTCCCGTTCCTTTCCTTCCTTCCCTGTTCTGCAATAAAAAATTCTTGTTCCTTCCTTCTAAAAAATCCCGTTCCTTCCCTTCTGCAAAAATCCCGTTTCTGCAGATAGTTTCCGTTTCCGTTTGACAGAGTTCCGTTCTGCAAAGAATTTTCTCATCCCTTACTTTGCAAATTTCGTTTCTGTTCTACAAGTTCCGTTTTGGTGTTAGGTTTTTCCCTATATTTTATTTACATGCATCAATATTATAACTTGTAGTTTTCATGCATCATTAATGTAAGTTCAGTGCATAAACATTGAAATTGGTTCGATGTGTTCTTAATTTTGAAGTGCTTCTAATTAAGAACTGGAAATCCGTATTATCTTGGGAAGCAATTATTCAATTAATCCTTAGCATCTGTGAGGGAATAAATTTGCTTTAAGGAGACTTTGTGAATTCAAAGGACTAGGATTTATTCATTAATATTTTCTGTGTTATATATATATAAAATTATGTTCTGTTTTATTATATTTATATATATATATATATATATATATATATTAAATAATACTATATATTACAGCGCCAATGTTAATGCCAAGATCTTTTGCCACGTCCCAATCACGTAAGACGTCCTGATCCTGCACAGTAAACACAGTCAACACCAAAAGCTTGACGGCTTCGACCGTCGGGGGATAGCTCAGGCGTGAGAGTCAGTACAGGCCGTTACAAGGGTTAACCATGGAGGATAAAATGTCTAGTGTTCTTAGAGAGAAAAAAATTGTATGTTGTGTGTATGCGTACCTTTTCTTGGAGACTTCCTTGCTAGGTTATACTCTCTTGCCTAGTTTACCGTGCCACCAACTCTTATCCGACCTGACCCTTCTTCTCCCCGATCTCAAATGGGATGCATGCAGGTTGTCACCTTTTTCCCATTATACATATTGTCGGCCGGATATAATCTCATCCACATTAATGATCTGCAGACTTTTGGTCAACACCCTTTCTTTTTCATCATTACAAGTCAAAGACTTAGATATTAAAAGATCTAATGGATCAATCCATTGACCTGGTCCAATATTAAGGGGATATAATATAAGGATTAAGCCCAATAACTTTAAGACCCAATAGTGGAGACCCAATGGACTGATTAAATAAATAAGCCCAATCCATAAGGCCCAATAGGAGAAATATCATGACCCAACATGAAGCTTTGCTGCTAGCTTTGAACATTATATACAGAGAGTTTTCTATACGGGTGGTCTGTATGCGAACCACTTTTAGGTTCAAACAAAATCGTTGCTAATTTAAACCGTTGCAATAGTTCAGAACCGTCGTAATAACCCGATTTAGATCATATGGCGACGAATTTAGCGATGATTTTGTTCGTCGCTAAAGGTGGTCTGCATGCGGACCATCCGCATAGAAAGCGGTCTGATATTATATGTATGTCAACCCCAACGGTTATTAATTATTCACAAATTTGCTAATATTGCAAGGCAATCTTTTTTTCATTCTTTTGACCTTTCGGTTTAATTAACAAAGTATACTTAGATTTTCAGTTGAAATGTAGGTAAAGAGGCAAAAATATTACTTTTATTAAAGTAAGCAATGGTTCTGTAAAGATGAAAAAATTCCAAAGTGTAACGAAAAAGCTTATATTATTAAAATAATGTTACTATCACACAAAAAATAGTCACATAATGATCACATACACACACATGCATACTGCGGGCCCCACATGTCAGGCAGGGGCCCACAATATGCATGTGTGTGTGTAAATATTATGCGACTTTTTTTTTATTGGGATAAGGTCCAAAAATGTTCCTGACATTTTCCCCAATGTCTACCGAGCACCCTATACTTTTTTTTTGTCCAAAAATACTCTTAACGTTACAATTTTGGGTCATTCGTGCCCCTGCCATTAACAACTGTGCCAACTAGACTAACATCCGTCCAAATTGATTACGTGGAAGCCACATGGATATACTAAAAATACTAATTAAAAAAATACTAAATACTAATTAAAAAATATACTAAAATACTAATAAAAAAAATACAAAAATACTAATTAAAAAATACTAAAATACTAAAATTTTTTTAAAAAAACTAAAATTCAAATTATTTTGTTAATTAAAAAATACTAAAATACTAAAATTATTTTACTAAATATTAGTATTATATACTTTTTACTAAATATTAGTATAACATATCAAATTTTACTATAATACAAATTTACTAAAATTTAACATTAAATTTTTTTCAATTACTAAATGTTTTTTTACTAAAATACTAAATATTTAGTATTATATTTTACTAAAATTTAACGTTAAATTTTTTCAATTACTAAATGTTTTTTTTACTAAAATACGAATATATTTAGTATTATATTTTACTAAAATAATTAATTTACAAAAACTTAACGTTAAATTGTAAAAAAAAAGTTAGTAATTGAAAAAAATTTAACGTTAAATTTTAGTAAATTCTTATTTTAGTAAAATATAATACTAAATATATTCGTATTTTAGTAAACAAAAAAAGTTAGTACACTACAACAAAAAAGATTATCAGCGACCGCACATCTGCGATCGCATATCGTCGCAGATGGATATTAGCGACCGCAGGCGGTCGCTAATAGTAGTCGCAAAAAATCTAGTCGCTGAAATGACATCAGCAACCAACAATAACGACCGCATTGTTAGCGACCATAATCAGCGACCTCAGCTGTCGCTATTCTGACTCATGCTGAGTCATGTGTCAGACGTGATGTGGCACACGTGTCAGCGACCGGTAATAGCGATCACGACGCTGGTCATGAATTCTAAACACCTTACTCGATCATTAAGATTGTATTAACGATCGCAAGGCGGTCACGCGACTTTTTTTTTTTTTTTAAATTTTTTTTTCCTGTTTTATTGATTTCCCAAAAATAACCTGCTTTGTACCTGCTTTTTATCCCAACACACAGCAGTATATATAACCATCCATCCATTCATAATAACTACTATATGATAAACATCCATCCATACAGTCCAAAGAATGAATCTAAACCAACACAACACAATACAATCATAAACATCCATATAATAGAATCGTAAACCAATACAGTCCAAAGATAAGTAGTTTAAAAGATTACAAGGCTTTAAAAATCTAAAAACAAGTCTAACAAGGCTTTACAAATCTAACATGACTGGTCTAGCTCTTTATGGATCATCCAAATTAGTACCCTGTAATTAACAAAAGAATAAAACATATATGTTACATGTGTTGATACATCTTATGATGACTGGGAAAAGCTAAACTATGTATAATGTACATAATGAAACATATAAGTACACCGTCGCCACCTCGATGTTGTGGATGTCATTGCTTCACCATCGCCTTCGCTTAACTCATCAGATTCGAGAATGCAGAGATGCCGCCCAAAGATAAAGGAAGAAGATCACGATTTTTACAGATCGCTCTCACACAACAAGCAGGAGTATGATAGGCTGGATGACCATGACCGTAGTAGACCGGTAAAGCAGAGTTGCTCGTGCCATCGATGGTGGGCGCCGTCTTTGTCCTTGGCCTTTAACATAATTTTTCTTCACGATGACGCCTCTCCCATAATTCTTGATCAATCACCGGACGCGGGGTGCCTTCGTGGATAACGCTGCTCATTAAGCCCTTATAAGTCGTCGTGTCGGAGGTCAACAAATAAATAGTTAAAAATAAATAAAAATGCTAAAAATATGACCGTAATATGTTTAAAGTTAACTTATTATCGCTATCCTAACAAAGATCAAAGTGCATTCATCACGGTGGCCACATACACATCCAACCAATTGATAGGTCAACCTTGAGACTCGAGACTCTACGCTTCATGTTCTCATATTAATATGTAAACATATGATATTTTAGCTACAAAACATGATCAGTAAACATAAAGACAAATAACTAAGCCAATAAGCTTGCTATACATACGCATTTAGCAAAGAATATGTCAGAGTCAGGATATACCGCCTCAGAGCGTACCTTTTGCCTTTTCGCCTTCCAGATACACCGAGGATCTATTCGAGGCGGCGCCTTACATCTTCGACCCAGCTCTCACTTTCCATCGCTTCACACATCTGCACCCATATGGGATGCTACGCACCACTGTGGGCTATGCTTATGCATATACCGCTTCACCCCGTCTCCGGATGGTCAATCTCAAAGATTGTGCGGGCTTTTCGTCGTTCTTTGTTCAGATTATCTTTAGTTCAAACGCACACAGACTTCTACCGTAATAAAGGTTCAATAATCGATGCATTTAAACGTCCCCATCTATATCGCTTCTAAAATAAAATAATAATAATATTATTAAAATCATATATATTACCATAATCCAACATTACTAAACTATTAGTTGATTAACTATGTATTATCTATCAAAGTGATTAAATAAATATAATCTTGAAATTCAAATTAAATCAGATCCTTATGGGCGAGAGGTGTGTCGCCCATGTAATCACCAAGCGTGAAAGCTGCTTCAGAAGCATAATTGTGAAATGCACTTCACAATTTTACTATCTTGAAAATCACTACAATATACAATAATTTACATTAAAATATATTTATAACAATGGAAATATTAAACCCTTATATATACATGATGTTTAACTTACGTGCTTTTTGGAGGAGGACGGATTTGTATAAGAATGCGATCATCCGGATTAGCTTTGGCCTTTCTAGACATGATTAGGGCCCCGACCCAACCCGCGCTTTCGTGCTGCAGGTTCAGAAGACATCTATAAATAAAAAAATTAGGATGTTAGTATGAAATTATGAATGACAATTAATTGTATGAAATAGTTAACTACGATTACCATAAGTGAAAGGTACATAAACATGACTGTAAAATAATTAACTACAACAACTACAAATGATATAGTTAAGGATATAGAGAACATTCCTATATAGAGAACATATAAATGAAAGGTACATAATTATGAACTAAATATGAACATGAACATAAACATACATTTTGTACAATTAAAACTAAACATACATTTTAATGAAAATCGTTGTCGATGAGTCGTAATCATTTTGTACCAAAGTATCGAGATTCATAACCATCTTCTTCTTCGCATTCTCGTATGTCGTTGTCACCAATAACTCTTCCTCAATATCACCGCTATCCGGCACAATAACTCACTCGGGATCCAATTCATCAAGTTCATCTCCACCTCTAACCGGATTACATCATTTTTGTCCTCTATATTTATTATAGGAGGTCTCAAGCATTTCCTCTCGTAGAAATCCCCGCCTATTACTTGGACACGACTCACGCCAGGGAGTATGAATTACAACTTGCCAATCTGAAGGCGGTCTATCCCTTTTCCTAACAGGACTAGGAGTGTAGTATACTTGTACTTTGCTTTGAGTTGGTAAAACAAACGGTTCGTTGGAGTACGCAGACCTATGGAGGTCAATATCGACCATTCCATGTCCATCAACACGTATCCCTTTTCCTCAATCAAACCAACTACACTTGAACAAGTGAATATGACCCCGTGACGTGCCCTTGTAGACGACAACTCTACGATTTCCTCCAACTCCCCATAAAAGGCACGACCAAGCTCATCAGAATAATCTCCTTGACACACACTCCGAGTTCGTTGTTCTTTTACCGCACCCATATGCCTTTGTGTGAAATTCACAACCATTTATTTTGTAACCATCATGGGTGACTTGGTCCCGTGTCTCGTCCCATAGCTAGGACTTGTACATTAGCTTTGGAATCGTTGATCCTCAACAAAGCCTACAAAAACTCCATCTTATTAAATGAAGTCATAGTTAATATGGAGTATATATATATATATATATATATATAATTTACGTGCTTAAAAATTGAACTTACTTTGTCCTTTAGCCAAAGTGCAAAGTTTTTTATCCCGATTGATTTGAATATCTTTATCAGTTATGCCGGGATGCTTCACTTTTAACTTGTCATCGTACAATCTATACCATGTTATAAACGTTAACATATTGGAATAAATTTTCAACTTAAAAGATAAATTATCAAGTTTACATGTGTACATCACAAATTCGTCAATCTCCTCGCAATTGAGAAGAATGTAAGTATGTGCAGCATGTAATTCTTTTGCTCAGAGAGAGAATATCGCGCTTCTTTCCATAAGCGCGCCCGGATAGACCAAATACGAGAGAGCCGACCATTTAGTTCAACATTTCCCCCATCATCATGTCTCGCTACTCGATTGGCCTTTGTCAAGAATTCGTCCGGAAAATAGTCTGAGACAAACGTAAATATCTCATCGAAACTATATGCCTCGCATATCGACCCCTCGACATAAGCTCTATTCTTCACCTTTCTCTTAAGGTTTCCCATCACCCTTTCGAAAGGGTACATCCATCTATATTGAAGTGGACCCCAACACGAGCTTCATAGGGAAGATGGATTTGCAAATGCTCCATGGAGTCAAAAAACCAAAGGGAATATTTTTTCCGCTTTACACGTGATCACTATGATGTTCTTCTCAAGTACGTATATGTCCTTCTCATTTAATGATTTTGAACATAAGTCTTTGAAGAAACGACTAAGATCCGCCAAAGCATCCCATATTGGTTTATCAAGCAGATCCCGAAATGCTATAGGCATGAGCCTCTCCATGAACATACGATACCATGACTCTTCATCCCTTGCAATTTCCCACCCGTAACACACCTTGCAATGTTCGACGATATCCATCCGGTAGTTTCAGAGACTTAACCCATGTGCACACATCTTCAACTTGCTTTTTGGACAATGTGTACCTTGCATGCGGTTTTCGACAATCTTACCATTAGGAGATTCGAAAGTTCTAATCCGGACGCTTACAAATATCTTTCATGTCCAAACGCGCCTTTATCGTTATCTTTTGTCTTCCCCGTAATATTCATCACAAGCAGTTAAACACATTGTCAAACACATTCTTCTCAATATGCATCACATCTAGATTATGACGAATCAAATTTGTAGACCAATAAGGCGCTTCCAAAAGATGCTTCTCCGAACCCAAATTATGAAATTCGCCAAACCCATTGATTATGTTTGTGGCATCAACCTTACCAAATGGGATAACCGCAATCTCATCACACGATCTCGCATCTCCGTTCCCGGCAATCGCAATGCAGTGAATATCATTGTCTACTTTCCCTTTCCTCAAGTGTTCTCTATTTTTTTGAACGGGTGATCTACCTAGAAGAACCGAGCGATGACAAACAAACCAACAAGGCTTTCGACCTTTTGATAGATTAAACGACTATGTATGCTCCATACAATACGGACAAGCTAACTTCCCGTTTGTACTCCATCCAGCTAACATACCATAAGTTGGGAAGTCACTTATAGTCCACATAACCGCTGCCCTAAGGTTGAAATTTGTTTTCATTGCAACATCCCAAGTCAGACTCCATCCTCCCACAATACCTTCAACTCGCCTATAAGAGGTCTCAAGTAAACATCTAAGTTCTTTCCGTGACTCTTAGGACCAGAACCACGAGTGAAAGAAACAAGTATGGTCTGTTTATACACATCCAAGGAGGCAAGTTAGACGGAGTAACAATCACAGCCAACATGAGTACGGAATAAATTTGAGTGGCCAAACGGATTGAAACCATCGGTGGACAATCCAAGCCTCACATTTCTAGGTTCCAATGCAAATCCAGGATGTGCTAAGTTGAAATCTTTCCAAGCCCCGCCCATCATGGATGATTTAGTTCTCCATCTTTAGCCGGAGATTTCGCATGCCAACTCATATGTTCAAATTTTCAAGACATGTACAATCTTTTTTAGCCGATGTGTTATTGGAAAATACCTTAGAATCTTAAACGGATACTTGATTTTTTTGTAGTGACACCCTCTTTATTAGGCCTAAACCGATCATAACCGCAAAACGCGCACCTTGTCATCCTGCTCATTTTCCTTATAAAACAACATGCAATCGTTGGGACATGATCGATCTTTTGGTATCCAAGACCCAACTTCTTCACCATTTTCTTACAAAAGTAATAGTTACTGTGTAATTTCTCACCGTCAAGCAAACTTTTAATGGCCTTCAAGAGTACTCAAAACACAATGGCCTTTCAAGGTAAGTAATGTCGCCACCGCATACAATGTAGTGTGTTTGGTGCAACCATGCCACAATGGCTCGCTACCCTCGCCTAACAACTTAAAGAAGTCTTTGGCATCGTAATTCATAGGTTGCTCTCTCCTTGCTCCCAATCAAAATCGCCCTGCAATATCATGAACCATTTCATTCATACGATGAGTACTAACCGCCCTCGAATTGTACTTGTGTGATGATGCCACCATCTCTTATCTCGCCCATGTGCCCACCAAAGATTCTTCGTAATTTCTCATGACCCCAAAACAAGTAAATGATAGTTTACCATGTCTCTGTCCCATATAATTTACATTCTTACACTTCAAACATGGACATCGATTCTGCGATTTACCATTCATACATTCCGGTGACTATACGACATACTCCAAAACACTTGGCAACCAAATTTAAATTCAAATTTGTGAAGACCTATCCGGGCACTTAACTTTCTTCGTGCCATCCAACTACGGTCTGAATAGAGGTCCATGATTCCACGATACCTACTACAGACAACATTATAAATGTTAACATATGACTTGAGCATACTTGTAACCATATGACTTGAGCATACTTGTAAGCATGCATATGATTAACATTTAAGCATACTTGTAAGCATATGACTTGAGAGCATACTAGTAACCATATGACTTGATCATATTAGCTAGTATGCAGTAAAAATTTATATACTTGAACATACTTGTAAGCATTTGCGAGTTCATGCTAGCTTTATATCAGAGTTTTTTAACTCATTTATACAACTTTTGAGTATCTTGGAGATTCATTCATATAAACTAGTGTGCTAAGGCTATTAGCCAAGTGTGTCTAGATACCTTCTCTGTTACACTAACAGTTCCCTAACACTGTCTATTTTGGCTTAACTTCCCCCCAGCCAAGCTTGGCTTGGCCCCGTGAGGCTTGGCTAAGCTTGGCGTGGCCTCGTGTGGCCTCACGGCCCCAAGCCCAACCCATCAGCTCCAATAGTCTCTTAATAAGCTCTAGTGGATCACTTAGTTTAAAATCCCTACATCATTTAACAGCACCAATTGGATATTAGACTCCAATGTTAGTGGTTTTACATTTATTAATGTAAGTGCAACTAATTCAATTCGATATCATCTCCTCTTCTTTAAAAGTATATAGCATTGGTCCTCATACCACAATTATATAGACCAACTCACTTCTGGCGTGTGACCTAGGAATAACCCAAATATAGTTACATTAGAAATCAACAAGCCATTGGGTGGGAAATAAATGCTTAAGCATAAATTTTGTCAATCCCAATTATCCTCCTACCCTACCCAACAAGATTTGGACCACAAAGATATCTCTGAAGAGGTATGAAATCTATAATAATTCCAAGTGTCAAACACAAATACCAACTCATAAACCACAAATACTAACATTATACAAAAATATTAACATTAGAGACTAACCCATTATACTAACATTATACAAAAAATATTAACATTAGAGACTAACATTATACAAAATAATTCCAAGTGCCAAACACAAATACCAACTCATAAACCACAAATACCAACATTATACAAAAAATATTAACATTAGAGACTAACCCATTATACTAACATTATACAAAAAAATATTAACATTAGAGACTAACATTATACAAAATAATTCCAAGTGCCAAACACAAATACCAACATTATATAAAAAATATTAACATTAGAGACTAACCCATTATACTAACATTGGAGACTAATACATTCAATCAAACATTTGAACCACATAAATTAACAAAAAATCGCATTCAATCAAAACCCACAAGCTACAGTAGCCGAAAAGAAGAAGAAAAACCCAAATATTCAAACATAACATAACATAACACACACACACACACACACACACACATATATATATATATATATCAAATATTTGTTATATAATTTGGTACCTAACACCAATTGAAGGAGAAAGCCAACCCAATCACGCGACAAAGAATCGAGATTTCCTCCTCTCCCACTTTTCCCCCTTCTTCCTCTTCTCCTATTCGGCCTCCCTCTTGTTTTTTCCTTTCTAATTCTGCTATCGCCGAAAGCGAAAAGACCGATAGATTAAAAGGATTAGCGATTGAGATCAGCCGACCGCACGCGTCACCGATTTTTAATGACATGGACTTATCAACTACCGCATGCGGTCGCTGATTATAAGTGGTAGTAAAAAAACTACGCGCCAACATTTCCTGCCAAATTTTGGGTGGGAAATTTGTTCTAATGATCGAAAGCAATGATCATGATGGTCATTGATGTCACTTAATAATCGGAATATAATATGGTCACCGATATCGATCATTATTAAGACTATCAATGACCGGATATGCTATCATTGATATAATCGTCATTGATAGCCTATTTCTTGTAGTGGTAATAGAAAAAAAATTACGTTAAATTTTAGTAAATTCGTATTTTAGTAAAATATAATACTAAATATTGAGTAAAATTTGATATGTTATACTAATATTTAGTAAAAAGTAAAAAGTATATAATACTAATATTTAGTAAAATAATTTTAGTATTTTAGTATTTTTTAATTTTTTTTTTTAGTATTTTAGTATTTTTTAATTAGTATTTTAGTATTTTTTTTATTTGTATTTTAGTATATTTTTCATTAGTATTTTTAGTATGTCCATGTTGCTGCCACGTAATCAATTTGGACGGATGTTAGTCTAGTTAGCTAATAAAGTTATCTTGGCAAGAGAACACGAATGACCCAAAATTATAACGTTAAGGGTATTTTTGGACAAAAAAAAGTATAGGGTGCTCGGTAGACATTCAGGAAAATGTCAGGGACATTTTTGGACCTTATCCCTTTTTTTATTTGATATTATCATTGTTGATATTATTATGAGAAGTACTTTTGCACTAAACCCCATATATACCTTGTGCTTCTTTTTATTATAAATGTCATCAAAAGAAAACCGTTGGATACAGATATTGACAGGGATAGTGGATGAGTTAATTTGTTAGTTAGTTTTATGTATTGTTATTTTAGAATTTATATTATTGTATTTAGTTGTTAATCATTATAATTATAGTGAACCGATATTTTTATATGTATTTTTGATATTTATACATGATTCTCTCTCACATGAGTATACAATTGTGACGACCCCAAAATAGGTCCATTCCATCCAACCCATTCTGAGTCGCCAAATACATGGTACAAAAATAAATACAACTTCAGTAATACAATCGTCGTGCAAAATGCGACAACACATATACTGTGAGTTTGAATACAACTATTGTCTAATAGGCGATGTATAAAAACTCAAAAGGGGTCCTCATTACAATTATTGATATGCTTATTTCACGTAATAGTGAGGACTACTAATGCAACCATCTCGACCGCCAATCCATTCCCCGATTAGTCCCAACTATATTCTCATTTTCTCAAGAGAACGATGAAAGAAAGGGTGAGCTCAACTAGCCCAAGAAGAAATATTATGACTAAGATAATATACAACAAATTATCATTAGTCATCAACGAGGAAAAATCGATAAAATATAATAGATAACAAGTTTTAGATCAACAACCGCAATGAATAAGCAATCTATTAGAAGAGTCAGTAGAAAAGAATTCTACTATCTTCTATGAATTTAAAAGTCCATCATCAATATTTTATCCCCAGTAACATCATTCAATACACATCTTTAATCAAATATTCATCTTTGCATCATGCGGCCAAAGATATTCATTTGTATCACCAGGTTGGTCATGTTCATCTCAAAGACTGTTCATCTTTGCACTACGGGCCAAAGATATTCATTAGGTAATCATTCATCTTTGCACTACTGTGCCAAAGATATTCATCGCTTAATCATTCATCTTTAGATTACATGTAACGACCCCAAAATAGGTTCATTCCATCCAACCCATTCTGAGTGCCAAATATATGGTACGAAAAACAACTACAACTTTATTACAACAATTGTCGTGCAAAATACAACAACACATATCTTTGTGAGTTTGGATACAAATATATACCAAGCTGTAACGTCACAATGACACCTTACATAAAGGTATAGTCAAAAAGCTGCTTTTAGACATTAGAATCTTTGGGAAGTGCTCGAGAAACCTTCATACATAGGAGGCCATGCTTTTAGGTTATGGTAGATATCATATGGCCACAGAATTATCCTCGGTTGACCCAATAAATCCCAAAGAAATACGAGAAGATTACTATCATATTCTTCCCAATGGTGAGTCTTCTCTTGACATATCATTATCTCCACTGTCTCTAATTGGGTATTATACTCCAAACAAACACCAAGATTATATAGGTAGTGCTTGTAAATATACTCGGCAAGTGGATGAGCACAACCATGTCTTATGATAACACGAGTTTGTATGTCATTAGACATCTTGTATGATAGTGACAAAACACCCTTCCAAAGTTGGGTTCGCCACCTCTTTAGGGGAGAACCTCAACAACTATAGACCACCGCTTCTATTCCCTTGTTATCCCTCCAACCCAACTACACTTTATTACACCGAAAGGAATTGTGAAACAAAAGGGTGAGCACAACTAAACTAATAAAAAATATTATGACTAAAGATAAATAAATTATCAATAGTCTTCATCGGTAATGAATCGAGATTTAGAACATATGGTAGATGATAAAACTTTTCAACCATAGTTGCAGCTGAATGAAGCGATCCATTAGAAGAGTCAAATAGACTATAAAGTCTATTGTCTTTTCCATGTTAAAAATCCACCAACAATGTTTTATCCTCGTAACATCAATCAACAATTCCATCCCACAATCACGTGTATAACTTCATAATCGTAATTGTAGTTCTAAATTCCTTTCCTCATCCAAGACAAAGATAATTTTCATCACTTGTCTTTACCTCAACATCAAAGATCATGGTTATACCAAATCACGCCTCCTGTTCATAATCATATCGATAAATTCATCTTTGCACCACGGGCCAAAGATATTCATCAACATTCATCTTTACACTACAAAGCTAAAGATATTCAACAACGGGTCATCTTTGCATTCTGAGCGAAAGATATTCATCAATAATTCATCTTTGCACTACAAAATTAAAGATATTCAACAATGGTCATCTTTGCATTTCGAGCAAAAGATATTCATCAATAATTCATCTTTGCACTACCTGGCTAAAGATATTCAACAACAGTCATCTTTGCATTACGAAGCAAAAGATATTCATCAATAATTCATCTTTTGCACTTGGCTAAAGATATTCAACAACAAAATCATCTTTGCATTCACGAAAAAAGATATTCATCAATAATTCATCTTTGCACCATCTTGGCTAAAGATATTCATCGATTAGTCATATTCATTTAAACACACTGTTCATCTTTGCACTACAGGCCAAAGATATTCTTGAAATCATTCATCTTTGCATTGATTTTATCCACGTCCAAAAATACCTCCAAAAATAATCATAGTGGTGTAAAATTCAAGAATGATCAAAACATGGATACAATCAAAGCTAGTATCCGAATAGATATTTTAGACGAAAGAAAAAATTTTCATTTTTCTATTGAATAGTCTTGAGATTAAGTGAATAGTGTCAGATATCGTGAATAATTAATCGTATACGTGAATAGTAACTCAACACCAAAAGATAGAAATTCCACAAAAAAAACATTTTCACGCTTCATGAATAGTACTAAGTGAATAGTAACTCGTGAATAAGAACTCATGAATAGTAACTCCCGTGAATAGTAACTCATGAATAAGTAACCCCACATGAAAAAGTTCCAAATTTGATAAAACTTCAGATCAATATTTGAAAGATAATGATATTGAAGAAATAATATCATTACAAAAAATAATATCCCTTACTATCCTTACCTCAAAAGAGCAAAGACTTACGACGGGATATCTGATATATGACGTGAAGGAAACTTGCAATCGATGAATATCAACTCGCCAAGTATCTAAATACTCACAAATTACACTCAATAATCTAGAGAGAGAAAGAGAAAACTTTGTTTACGGTGTGATTTTCAATTAACTTAGCCCTCTATTTATAGGAAAATGTTAAGACGGCAAGGCGACTTAACTCTGCAACTTGATGGCTTTACCTTCTACTATTCCACCCACCACATTTGAAAATTCAATTGAGCACATTTCTCACCAACCAAAAGTGGGGCCCACCAATTCTAGAATTTTCCACCAAAATCATTTATAACCTAATTTACGAATCAGTCACCTCTTAAAATTCATAACAAATTATACGTTCATTTTAACGGTTCAAAATTTGTGAACATATACTCAACTTATATATGTATAACATATCCAAAAATTACAACGATCCAACGGTCGGATCAAAATTTATAACTCACTTGAATATAGTGAAGAACACCGATTTTTGGACTATTAGTCCTTCGGACCAGTTTCATTCAAAATTTTACCACGAAATATCTACAAAGAATTTTTGGGTGATTCAAATTTCTACAGTTAGCTTACTTCTAGGGCTTTCTTTTGATATATGGCTCATCTCTTAACTCATTATACACAAAGAGTTATGGATTTTACAAAATCAAGTAATAAACTAATTTTTCCGAAAATCCCATATTTTGTTCTCCATTTAGACAAATCTTGATAAAACACCTCATCATTAATTCCTTCACTTATAACCACATAAATAAATCCATCATTTATATCCACATCAAATAAATATTTTCTTATCACATGAATCAATAATTAATTATTCACAAATAATATTACGAGAATCACATTTATAATGACCCAAATTTTTCCTGGGGAAAGAGGGGGGCTTTCAATAAGAATTTCTCATCTTGGCGCCGCAATTAGGTGACCAAACCTCTCCTTGATGTAACTTTCTAGACATTGCCAATAATGCTATCTAATAATATTATTCAAATAATATGAATTATTGATCGATAATAGGAAATCTTGTGCGATGATAATTATTGAACAACATAATATAAAATATCAACAAACAATTATTGAATCAATAAAATAAAATATTGAGCAAGAATTCTTTGTAACAATTATTGAGTAGTGCCTTCTTTACGTAAGAATCAATAATTCAAAATCTTTGTAATCTGAGTGTCTTCTTTGTGCTGACAATAGCGTATTACTTTATTTTACCAATAGGGTATTCCAACAAAGTGTTAGCAGTATTGATTACGTTATTTATAAAAACTTAATTTTGTCGTTTTCTTCATCCGATAGTTATTACATTATGGGGCCCATAAATAGTCTGCTGGCCGTCGTATGAATATTCCACGAAGCGGAAAGAATATTCCACGACCAAACGAATATTCCCGACAATAATGAATACTTTATACCCTTGCGTATTTTGAAAAAAAAATTCATATATCACCCTTAACTTTAACTTTTATCAATTTAACCATTTCTTGAATAGAAAAATTGAATACTTTTATTTCATAAAATTCGGGGTCTTACAATCTCCCTCCTTATGAAATTTCGTCCCCGAAATTCACGTTACTGGTATTTCAAAGAGTTGAGAATACCTTGTTTTCATTTCGATTCTATCTCCCCTGTCATCATGATTTCTCCATTGCTCATCTCCCAGTATTTGAGATATCATTCTAGAATACGACTTCAAAACAAAGGTTAATTGAGCAAATTAACATATCACATAATATCTCGATATTATGGTGACCACCAAAAATAAGCTTAGGTAGGACACACTTAGCGAAGGATTTACTCATCTCTCCTCTCTGAGTTCTATTCCCCGATCTCCGCGGAGATCATATCCCTAAGCTCGATACCAAATGTAATCGACCCCAAAATAGGTTCATTCCATCCAACCCATTCTGAGTCGCCAAATATATGGTGCGAAAAACAACTACAACTTTATTACAACAATTGTCGCAAAATACAACAACACATATCTTTGTGAGTTTGGATACAAATATATACCAATCGTAATGTACGTCACAATGACACCTTACATAAAGGTATAGTCAAAAAGCTGTTTTAGACATTAGAATCTTTGGGAAGTGCTCAAGAAACCTTCATACATAGGAGGCCATTGCTTTTAGGTTATGGTAGATATCATATGGCCACGAATTATCCTTGGTTGACCCGATAAATCCCAAAGAAATATGAGAAGATTACTATCATATTCTTCCCAATGGTGAGTCTTCTCTTGACATATCATTATCTCCACCGTCTCTAATTGGGTATTATACTCCAAACAAACACCAAGATTATATAGGTAGTGCTTGTAAATATACTCGACAAGTGGATGAGCACAACCATGTCTTTATGATAACACGAGTTTTTATGTCATTAGACATCTTGTATGATAGTGACAAAACACCCTTCCAAAGTGGGGTTCGCCTCACCCTCTTTGGGAGAACCTCAACAACTATAGAACCACCGATCTATTCCTTTTATCCCACTCGAACCCAAAATACACTTTTATTACACGAAAGGAATTGTGAAACAAAAGGATGAGCACAACTAACTCAAGATAAAAATATTATGACTAAAGATAAATAAATTATCAATAGTCTTCATCAAGTAATGAATCGGGAGATTTAGAACATATGGTAGATGATAAAACTTTTCAACCATAGTTGCGACGGAATGATGAGCGATCCATTAGAAGAGTCGAATAAACTATAAAGTCTATTGTCTTTTCCATGTTAAAATCCACCAACAATGTTTTATCCTGTAACATCAATCAACAATTCACATCCACAATCACGTGTATAACTCATAATCGTAATTGTAGTTCTAAATTCCTTTCCTTATCCAAGACAAAGATAATTTTCATCACTTGTCTTTACCCAGAAACATCAAAGATCATGGTTATACCAAATCACGGTTCACGTTCATAATCATATCTTGATAAATTCATCTTTACTGCGGGCCAAAGATATTCATCAACAGTTCATCTTTACACTACAAAGCAAAGATATTCAACAACGGTCATCTTTGCATTACAAGCCAAAGATATTCATCAATAATTCATCTTTTGCACTGATGCAAAGATATTCAACAACAGTCATCTTTGCATTTCGAGCAAAAGATATTCATCAATAATTCATCTTTGCACTCACCGGCTAAAGATATTCAACAACAGTCATCTTTGCATTACGAGCAAAAGATATTCATCAATAATTCATCTTTGCACTTCTTGGCTAAAGATATTCAACAACAATGTCGTCTTTGCATTACGAAGCAAAAGATATTCATCAATAATTCATCTTTGCACTTCTTGGTAAAGATATTCATCAGGTTAGTCATATTCATTTAAACACTGTTCATCTTTGCACTTTCTACAGGCCAAAGATATTCTTCGTAAATCATTCATCTTTGCATTGATTTTATCCACGCCCAAAAATACCTCCAAAATAATCATAGTGAGTGGTGTAAAATTCAAGAATGATCAAAACATGGATCTGATCAAAGCTAGTATCCGAATAGATATTTTAGATTTAAAAGAAAATTTTTCATTTTTTTAAATTGAATAGTCTTAAATTCGTGAATAGTAGTCAGAGTATCGTGAATAATAGTGTCGTATCACGAAATAAGAACTCAAACACCAAAAGATAGAAATTCCACAAAAAACATTTTCACGCTTATTGAATAGTACTTTCGTGAATAGTAACTCGTGAATAGTAACTCATGAATAGTAACTCGTGAATAGTAACTCATGAATAGTAACCCAGAAGCATGAAAAAGTTCCAAATTTGATAAAACTTCGGATCAACATTTCAAAGATAATGATATTGAAGAAATAATATCATTACAAAAAAAATAATATCCCTTACTATCCACTTACCTCAAAAAGCGACACTTACGGGGGATATCGGATATGACGTTGAAGGAAACTTGCAAATCGATGAATATCAACTCGCCAAGTATCTAAATACTCACAAATTACACTCAATAATCTAGAGAGAGAGAGAAAAACTTGTTTCGTGTGATTTTCAATTCTAACTTAGCCTCTATTTATAGGAAAATGTTAGCACGCAAAGCGGACTTAACTTTGCAACTTTGATGGCTTTACACTGCTACTATTCCCACCACCACATTTGAAAATTCAATTGAGCACATTTCTCACCAACCAAAAGTGGGGCCCACCAATTCTAGAATTTTCCACCAAAATCATTTATAACCTAATTTCAATCAGTCACCTCTTAAAATTCATAACAAATTATAATGTTCATTTTTAACGGTTCAAAATTTGTGAACATATACTCAACTTATATATGTATAACATATCCAAAAATTACAACGATCCAGCGGTTGGATCAAAATTTATAACTCACATAATATAGTTTGAAGAACAACGATTTTTCGGACTATTAGTCCTTGGACGATTTCATTCAAAATTTTACCACGAAATATCTACAAAGAATTTTTGGGTGATTCAAATTTCTGACAGCTAGCTTACTTCTAGGGCTTTCTTTTGATATATGGCTCATCTCTTAACTCATTATACACAAAGAGTTATGGATTTTACAAAATCAAGTAATAAACTAATTTTTCCGAAAATCCCATATTTTGTTCTCCATTTCGACAAATACCGAGATAAAACACCTCATCATTAATTCCTTCACTTATAACCACATAAATAAATCCATCATTTATATCCACATCAAATAAATATTTTCTTATCACATGAATCAATAATTAATTATTCACAAATAATATTACGAGAATCACATTTATGACAACGGTAGCTCCTCAGAAAGGAGGCTTTCCAATAAGAATTTCTCCTTCTTGGCCCAGCAATTAGGTGACCAAACCTCTCCTTAGACGAACTTTCTAGACATTGCCAATAATGCTATCTAATAATATTATTCAAATAATATGAATTATTGATCCGATAATGGGAATCTTTGTTCGGTGATAATTATTGAACAACAATAATATAAAATATCAACACGTGAAATTATTGAATCAATAAAATAAAATATTGAGCAAGAATTACTTTGTAACAATTATTGAGTAGTGCCTTACTACGTAAGAATCAATAATTCAAAATCTTGTAATACCGTAATGCTTCTTTGTGCAACGCAGACATATTACTTTATTTTACCAACCGTATTCCAACGATGTTAATTACAGAACGATTACGATCGTTATTTATAAAAACTTAATTTTGTCGTTTTCTTCATCCGATAGTTATTCACATTATGGGGCCCATAAATAGTCACTGCTGTCGTATTTAATATTCCTCAAGCGGAGAAAGAATATTCCACGACCAAACGAATATTCCCAAGCAATAATGAATACTTTATACCCCTTGCATTTTTTGAAAAAAAAATTCATATATCACCTTTAACTTTAACTTTTATCAATTTAACCATTTACCGAATAGAAAAAAATTGAATACTTTTATTTCATAAAATTCGGGGTCTTACACTACGAGCCAAAGATATTCAAGAATATCATCATTTAGGACTGAGGATGATGAAAAATATTTTAAAGGAACGAATCCGGTGAAAACAAAATAACAAATATTAGAGATTCAGTATACAGGTTTATCCAAGATCAATAATACTTCATAATAACCAATTTTGAAGCAAAATTCAAGAATAAAGATCAAAACATGGATATCAAAGATAGTAACCATAATAGACACCTTGGATAAAAAGAAAAAAAAATTATTTTTCGGTGAATAGTGCCGTATACGTGAATAGTGTCGTATACGTGAATAGTAATGTTTGACACCAAAAGATAGAAATTCCACAAGAAAAATCATCATTCTTAGTGAATAGTACTCGTGAATAGTAACTCGTGAATAGTAACTCATGAATAGTAACCCCGACATGAAAAGTTTCAAATTTGATAAAAAATTTCCAACCAATATTTCAACATAATGATATTGAAGAAATAATATCACTTACGAAGAAAATAACATCCCTTAGTTTGCAAAGACAGTACTTCTGACTGGAATACTGGATATAGTGCTGAAGAAACTTGCACCGCTAATTAGAAACTCACAAAGTATCTAAATACTCACAAAATACACTCGATAATATAGAGAGAGAAAGAGAAAAACTTGTTTTACGTGTGTGATTTTTAATTACAACTTAGCCCTCTATTTATAGGAAAATGTTAGCATATTTGAAGGCAGACTTAACTCTGCTGACGATGGCTTTACTCGCTACTATTCCCACCCACCACATTTGAAAATTCAATTGAGCACATTTCTCACCAACCAAAAGTGGGGCCCACCAATTCTAAATTTTCCACCAAAATCATTTATAACCTAATTTTCAATCAATCACCTCTTAAATTCATAACAAATTATACGCTTGCGTTTTAATTTTCAAAATTTGTGGACATATACTCAACTTATATATATATAACATATCCAAAAATTACAACAATCCAACTATTTGGATTAAATATTATAACTCACATAATAAAGTCAGTAATAACACCAATTTGATCTTTTAATACCTCCAATCGATAAAATAATGATAAAACACCTCAACATTAACTCCTTCATTTATAACCACATAAATAAATCCATCATTTATATCCACATAAAATAAATAATTCCTTATCATATGAATCAATAATTAATTATTCACAAATAATATTACGTAATCACATTTATAACAACCAGTCGTTCCTCGTGAGGAAGAGGGGCTTTCCGATAAGGATTTCTCCTTACTACAAGAATTAGGTGACCAAACCTCTCATCGATGTAATTTTCTAGACATTGCCAATAATGCTATCTAATAATATTATTCAAATAATATGAATTATTGATCCGATAATGGAGATATCTGTAGTGATGACAATTATTGAACAACAATAATATAAAATATCAACGCAAAGAATTATTGAATCAATAAAATAAAATATTAAACAAGAATCATCGTGACAATTATTGAGTAGTGCCTTCTTACGTAAGGATTAATAATTCAACAATATTGTACAATACCGTGTGCTACTGTGCAACCACGCGTATTACTGTATTTTAACCACCGGGTATTCCAACAGTCTTAACGGTAACAACTACGCCGTTATTCAATTTTGTCGTTTTGTTCATCCGACCGTTATCCGTTATGGGGCCCACAAATGGTTGCGCCGTTGTGCGAATATTCCCCGACAGAAAGAATATTCCACGACCAAATGAATATTCCCCGATAATTGAATATTTTATAACCACTTGTTTATTTTAAAAAAATTTCACATTTCACCCATAACCAAAGTATTATATCAAATTAATACCTTATTATTCACAATAATAAATAGAGGAAATTCGATTTTATTCATTAAAAAGTTGGGGTCTTACAACCTCCCCTCCTTATGAAATTTTGTCCTCGAAATTGACGTATTTACCTGGTGTTTCGAAAAGGTGAGTATACCTCGCTTTCATTTTTGATTCCAACTCCCAGGTCATTTCTTCAATAGCATGGTTTCTCCACAAAACCTAAACTTATGGTATAACCTTCATTCGTAGGACATGCTCTTTTCTATCCAATATCTTGACAAGTACCTCCTCGTACGTTAAATCTTCGGCTATCTCGTCTGGTTCTAACACAATAATGTGGTTTGGGTCGTCCACATATTTACGTAACATCAATACGTAAAAAAACGTTATGAACACGCAACATACTTAGCGTTAAGATGAGTCTATAGGCCACAGTTCCTACTCGATCAAGGATTTCAAATAAATCGAAGGCTGGAGCTTTCTACTCTTCATCGACTCTTACTTCTAGAATAACGCATTCTTGCACATTCTTCTTTATATTCATCAGCTCCAGTGTGTAGCTTGAGCGATTTTAACTTTATCGATTAAAGTCGATTCTACTCGTATATTCGTTATCTTCACGTGGGTCCCTAGAGTCTTTAACTCTACCTTCATCATTTGTAAGTTATACGAAATGGGTTTTTGTGTTAACAACGTCACACTCGTAAACGCATATGATCTTCTACTCAACGCGTCAACTACCACGTTCACTTTCCCACGATGGTATTGAATGGTACGATCGTAATCTTCAACAGCTCGAGCCAACGTCTTTGGCGCATTATACGTTCGTTTTGGTTGAAGAAATATTTAAGGGTTTTAGAAATGGGTTTTGTACTGGGGTCAATACAAAATTCGATTTCACGCTCTAGGGGTAGGCTAAGAAGTCCTTCAGAAATACGTCAGAAAATTCACTAACAACAGAAATATCATTCAAATTTGACGTATTTTTGTTTAAATCCATGAAATGGGCTTAGAAAGCTTGACATCCGTTTTTCAATAAACGAATGGCTTAATGGCTTGATATGAAAGTCTTTGACTTCAATGGTTTGGTTGCTTGAATTCGCATAACAGGTTGGTTAGGAATAAGAAAACTAACAACCTTACGAAAATAATCAATTTTGTCATGATGAGTGGTTAACCAATCAATCCCTAAAATCACATCAAAAACAAGTATCTTTTAAGAGATAAGATCAACAAGTAATGTGATTGTGCCCACTTGAATCAAACAAGATTTATAAATAGTGGATATGATAAAAGTTTCTCCTAACGGAGTTTCCACAGATAAGTCAAAGTCTAATTTCTCTAGAGTGAAGTTTAATCGTTGAGCACAAACAGGAGAAATAAAAGAGTGGGTAGAACCGGTATCTAATAAGGTATAGACTTCAAGAATTTATAAATAACTAACCTGCTATAACTTCGTTCGGGTTACTTCGCTTCTTTTGAGAAATCACAAAAAATGCTCTTCCTGAAACCACCGACTTTATTTTGTCCGTATCCACCTTTGGTGCCACCGTCCCAACTGGACTTGATTTCGCCATGACAAAATCGAGCTATGTGACCGCCTTTTTTCCACAACTAAAACATATCTTGAAAGTCGTAAATAGCTTTGGACTTATATGTCCCTCCTCTCTGCATCTGTGAGCATCTAACCGCTATTCGTTCCTCCTCCCTAGAATTTGTTGTTGGTCTTTGGTCTTTGTTGCCAGACGCCTTCCGTCATCGTTAAATCTTCTCTTCTTGAAATTTCCACTTGAATCATTTCTTCTATTATCTTGGCCATGATTACCACCGAAGTGGTTACCATTTCTGGCATCCTCCACGATGGTTATCATTGTTTCAATGATCGCTGCCACCGCATGATTATTATCGTGTTGTTGCTTTCGTTATCCTTCGGTTGTTTTTGGCTCATTATCGCGCTCCAATAATCGAGCCCTATTCACTACATCTGAATATAAACAAAGTTTGTGAGAAATGAGGTATTGACGTATTTCGGGTTTTGAACCTCAGTAAACATTCGCGCCATTCTCTCCTCATTATCAACCAAATGGGATGCAAATCGGGACAACTCGCAAACTTAGCTTCGTCTTCGCGACACGCTCATATTGTTTTGCTCTAGCTTGATGAACTCAACCTCCTTCATGTGACGAATACTTTCGGAAAGTACTTGTCGTTGAACAATTCTTGGAACTTCTCCCAAGACATCTTCAATGCGGCAGATTGAGTATATTTTACAGATTCCCACCAGTAATCTGCCTCTCCTCGCAACATGAAGGTGGAAAAGGGAACCTTTTGCTCCTCGGAACATCCCAAGACATCAAATATCTTGGTGATCTGCTTTATCCATGTCTCTCGCCAGTAAGTGGTTCTCGCTTTCCCAAAACTCCGGTGGTCCCAACTCCTTGGCGCTAATGGTGACCGACCGTGGGTTGCCATTGTTTCCACCTACATTTTGAATAGAACAGCTTTTCGCTTTGATGTTGCATGAATTGCATAAAGCCTCCTAACATCCCATCGCTCACCATTTCATCGGTGTTATTGTTACACGAGGATTATTGTCTTCCTCGCTACACCTTATCCCAGGTATTGATTAAAGGTGTCTCCACCGCCTCATTCACTCCATCGTTAATATTTCCTAATGCCATTCTTAAATCATGCTCATAAAACAAGGGTTAATTAACAAATCACATATTATCCTATATACTCGACGACCAATTAAATACCAAATAAACTTAGGTAGGTCATACTAGTGAAGGAATTCTCCGCCTCCCCTCCTAGTTCTTGTCTCACATCTCAAATGCATGGATCATATCCCTAAGCTTTGATACTAACCGTGATGACCCCAAAATAGGTCCATTCCATCCAACCCATTCTCGAGTCGCCAAATACATGGTACAAAAACAAATACAACTTCAAGAATACAATCGTCGTGGCAAAATACGACAAACACATATCTTGTGAGTTTGAATACAACTATTGTCTAATAGATGTTATAAAAACTCAAAAGGGGTCCTCATTACAATTATTGATATGCTATTTCACGTAATGTGAGACTACTAATGCAACCATTTGACCATCAATCCATTCCCCGACTAGTCCCCACTATATATTCTCATTTCAAGAGAACAAAGAAAGAAAGGGTGAGCTCAACTAGTCCAGTAAGAAATATTATGACTAAGATAATATACAACAAATTATCATTAGTCTTCAACAGGGAAAAATCTAATAAAATATAATATACAACAAGTTTTAGATTAACAATCGCAATGAATAAGTAATCCATTAGAAGAGTCAAGTAGAGAAGAATTCTACTATCTTCTATGAATTTAAAAGTCCATCATCAATATTTTATCCTCGTAACATCAATCAATACACATCTTTAATCAAATATTCATCTTTGCACCTTGTGGGCAAAGATATTCATTTGTATCACCAATTGGTCATGTTCATCTCAACACTGCTCATCTTTTCACTACGGCCAAAGATATTCATTAGGTAATCATTCATCTTTGCACTACAGGCCAAAGATATTCATCGATTAATCATTCATCTTTGCACTACGTGCCAAAGATATTCAAAGAATATCATCATTTAGGACCGAGGATGATGAAAATATTTTAATGGAACGAATCCAAAGAAACAAAATAACAAATATTAGAGATTCAGACATGGTGCTTTTATCCAAGATCAATAATACTTCATAATAACCAATTTTGAAGCAAAATTCAAGAATAAAGATCAAAATATGGATACAATCAAAGATAGTAACCATAATAGACACCTTGGATAAAAAGAAGAAAATTTCATTTTTCGTGAATAAAGTCGTAGATTCGTGAATAAAGGTCAGATATCGTGAATAGTCCCGTATACGTGAATAAAGAATCTTCGACACCAAAAGATAGAAATTCCACAAGAAAAATCATCATGCTCGTGAATAGTACTCGTGAATAGTAACTCATGAATAGTAACCCCGACATGAAAAGTTTCAAATTTGATAAAAAGTTCCAACCAATATTTCGGCATAATGATATTGAAGAAATAATATCACTTACGAAGAAAATAACATCCCTTACCTTGCAAAGACAGTACTTCTGACTGGAATACTGGATATAGTGCTGAAGAAACTTGCACCGCTAATTAGAAACTCACAAAGTATCTAAATACTCACAAAATACACTCGATAATATAGAGAGAGAAAGAGAGAAAACTTGTTTCTGGTGTGATTTTCAATTCTAACTTAGCCCTCTATTTATAGAAAAATGTTAAGCAGCTTAAACAGAACTTCTTACCAAAGAACCCGATGGCTTTACCTCGCTACTATTCCCACCCACCACATTTGAAAATTCAATTGAGCACATTTCTCATTAACCAAAGTGTGACGCCCCAAAATTAGGTATACATCACCCATCTTGGGTCGCCACTTACACATGGTATGTAATTTAAATACAACTTACTAACATAATCATTTGTATAATACGACATAAATCGTGAGTTTAAATACAAATATCGCTCTACTAGATATTATACAAACTCAAAAAGGAGTCATCATTACAATTATTATCACACTATTTCACGTAATAGTGAGGACTACTAATGCTATATCTTCGTGACCATCACTCGCTTTTCCCGACTCGTCCAAACCTATATTCTCATTTCAAGAGAATACGAAAGAAAGAAAGGGTGAGCTCAACTAGCCCAAAGAAGAAATATTATGACTAAGATAATGCGTATAAATTATCAATAGTCTTCAACAATGTTAAACCGATAAATTACAATAGTATAACCAGTTTAATCAAGCGGAATATGCAATCCATTAAAAGAGTCAAGTAGAAAATAAAGTCTACTATCTTTTAGGTTTTAAAAGGTTTTTCATCATCACTATAGCTGAGACTCAAATTTTAATAAATATTTCACATCATCGAATCACCCCGCACTACTACTTCGCCAAGGATATTCTTTAAGTATCACGACCACAATTATTCATGCACTACGGACCAAGAATATTTATGTATTCATTAATGGTCATGATCATGCCAACAATCGGCCCATCAATGCACTACTACCAATCGAGGATTTTTATCACATCATTTGTAACATTACTATTATGATTACACCGAATAGTCTCTCGGTCATAATCATACCAAGTCCATCTATGCTTCACAGCCACATATGACTTTCAACATAATATAAACATGAGGATGATGACAATGATATAAGAATTCAATAAAACAAGTTCAAGAATTATTTTATCCAGAATTATTAACGTCCAAATTATCAACATGATCTTGCTTTTAGAGAGTAAAATTCAAGAATGATCGTAAGAATATTTTCATGAAAAGATATCGATGAAACGCAAATATCAAGGATATTCCACTAATTTCATGGAGTATAGAAGTCAAAGTTTTAACTAACCGGGGTATAATAAAGAATGGAATAACAAAAGAAATCACCACGCATGCGATAGATCGCATGCATGCATGTGTTATTCCAATGTAATAATAAATAACGGAACGGTCGTGAAATTCACACCGATGTGATGTTCCAACAGTAATAATAAAGATGGAACCAGATCCGTGTAAAACACACGATAGGATATTCCAATGAATGATAAAGATTTTAACCGTCCTAGTGTAAAAACACACAGCATGTGATGTTCCAATGTAAATAATAAAGATTTTAACCAGTCCTGTAAACACACACATGTGATGTTCCAACGTAATAATAAAGACGGAACCAGTCCTAGAGTAAAACACACAGACATGTGATGTTTCAATGTAATAATAGAAGAATGTCACCAAGTATAGGGTAAACCACGTATACAAAAGTTATTCCAACAGTAATAATAAGCAATGGAATAACAATAGTTCTCTTCATGTGAATAAGAAAGAATAACACCCCTTACTTTTGGTAGGAGATTGAATACTGCAGTAGTGTAGTAACAAAATACTCTTCTTCTTTCTCTATTATTCTCTATACTTTCTCTCTATAGCTTGAATTAATTCAGTGAAAAAATAATGAAGCACTAGCCTCTATTTATAGAAGATTTCTAGCTTAGCACCCGTTAGTGTGAAAAGCAAGTGGCTTGACGACTAATAATGTGAAAAGAAAAGTGGTTTGACGCTCGTAATGTGAAACGACAAGTGGTTCGGCGCTTTGTAATGTGAAACGACAAGTGGTTCGACGTCTGGTAAAGGTAATTACTATCGATATCAAGGTAATTACTATTCACAAGGGTAATTACTATCGACGAAGGTAATTACTATCGACGAAGGTAAATACTATCGACGAAGGTAATTACTATTCATTAAAGGTAATTACTATCGACGAAGAGACTCTTAGATGATGACATATGAGCCCCCATAAAATAATCAAACTTACCACAAATCATTTTATTTTTCATCAACACATATTTAATCTTTCAACAATTATTAATCATTTATAACTTGTCGCCTCAATTATTGATTTAATACTATAACATATTATATGATGATACCGTGACAATAATTGAATCAATAATATAAGAGATAATGATCAAAGAATTACTATAGCAATAATTAAGCATAGTGAGTGACTTCTCGTGTAAAGATCAATAATCAATACCGGTGTGCTACTATGCAACCACACGCCAGACATCGTATTTCTTTACCACCGGTAGTTCAATAGTTTTAACGGTAATACCTCCGCCATTATTTTTATAAAATATTTTATCGCTTTCTCAATCCGACAATAATTTACATTGTGGGGTCCACCAATGATTGAGCCGTTGTACCTAATATTCCCTAACAAAAAGAATATTCCCCGACCAAACGAAATATTTTATAACAACTTGCATACTTTAAAAATTTATAAATATTACCTACAACTATAACATTATATCAAATTTATTCCATAATATTCAAAATAATATTTATAGAAAATTCATCTTTATTTATAAAAGTTGGGGTCTTACAACCTCCCTTCTTATGAAATTTCGCCTCGAAATTAGGGCACGACTGGTATGTCAAGAGGTAAGGATACCTTGATTTCATTTCAGATTCTAACTCCCAAGTCATTTCCTCAACATCGTGGTTCCTCCACAAAACTTCGACTTGAGGTATAACCTCGAGCGTAGAATATGTTCCTTCTTATCCAAAATTTGAACAGAACCTCTTCATACGTCAAATCTTCCGCTATTTCGTCCGGTTCTAACTCAATAATATGGTTCGGGTCTTTCACATATTTACGTAACATGGATATGTGAAAAACGTTATGAACACGAGACATACTTGGCGGTAGAAAGCGAGTCTATAGCCACGCTTCCTACTCGATCGAGGATTAAAATGGACCGATGAATCGAGGATTGAGTTTTCCTCTCTTTCCAAATCTTGTAACTCCTTTCCATGGAGCAACTTTTAATAACACATGATCTCTTATATCGAATTCCACGCCCTTTCGATGAAGATCAAGATAACTCTTTTGTCGATTTTGTGAGGTTTTTATACGTTGTTTGATCGTTTGAATCTTTTCCGTAGTCATACGTATCAACTCCGGTCCAACAACGTTGCTTCACCCACCTCATCCCAAAGATACCGGAGAACGACACTTTCTTCCATACAACGCTTGAATGGAGCCATGCCAATACTTGCTTGATAACCGTTGTTGTAGGAAAACTCCACCAATGGTAAGAACTTGTCCCAACTCCCTTGAAATCAAGGACACAGTAGTCTTAATAGATCTTCAAGAGTTTGAATAGTCCTCTCCGACCGTCTCGTCCCGCTCGAGGATGATATCTTAGAAGCTAAATCGTAAGTCTGTGCCCATAGCTTTTTGCAAACTAACCCAAAATCGTGAAGTGAATCTTGGGTCTCGATCGAAACTATGGATACCCCAGCATGCCATGCCATGCGCCTTACAATCTCGCTTATGTACATACTGAGCAAGACGTTCAAGTATATAAGTTTCTCAGTATCGGTAAGAAATGAGCAGACTTGGTCAATCTATCAACAATGACCCAAATCGCATCAATGCCTTGAGAAACCTTAGGAAGACCCAGAACGAAATCCATGGTAATGTGCTCCCACTTCCATTCCGGAATTTCAAGTGGTTGCAATGGACCTTTTGGTACTTGATGCTCCGCTTTAACTCGTTGACAAGTTAGACACCTTGAGATAAACAACGCTATCTCTCTCTTCATATTGCTTCCACCAAAATGTATGACGATATATCATGATACATTTTGGTACTCCCAGATGGATTGCAAATGGTGTGTTGTGCGCCTCCATCATGATATTATACTTTAAATCGTGGTCGTTAGAACACAAAGTCCGGAGTTGACTCAAGTATTCCTTCTTCATCGATTCTTGCTTCCCAAGATAAAGCACCTTCTTGCACTTTCTTCCTCATACGCATCGGCTCCGTGTGCAGTAGCTCGAGCGCCTTTAACTTTATCGATTAAAGTCGGTTCTACTCAGATACTCGCTTATCATCACATGCGTCCCCGAGTCTTTAACTCTATCTCCATCCTTTGCAAGTCACACAAAATGGGCCTTCATATTGACAATATCGCACTCAGTGCTTGCATATGATTTTCTACTCAATCGCCGCCTACCACGCTCGCTTTTCAGTGATGGTATTGATGGTATGATCATAATCTTTCAATGAGCCTCAAGCCAACGTCGTTGTCGCATGTTGAGTTCCTTTTGAGTGAAGAAATATTTGAGGCTTTTATGATCCGTAAAGATCTCCACTTTCCCCATACAAGTAATGCCTCCAAATTTTAAGTGCAAAGACAACAATTTGCCAACTCTGATCATGAGTAGGATAATTCCTCTCATATTCTTTGAGTTGTCATGAGGCATAGGCTATAACTTTTCCATGTTGCATGAGAACACATCCCAACCCTTTGCTCAAGCATCATCAGATGACAAATCCGTCCGAGCCAGATGGTATTGCCGTAACAAAAATCTTGAAATAAGTCTCCTCTTGAGTTCTTGAAAACTCTTCTCACATTCTTCGCTTCCAACCGAACTTTGTATCTTTTCGAGTCACCGAAGAGTCGATGGAGTAACGATTCGAGAAAATCCTTCCACGAATCTCCGATAATAACCAATTAAACCGAGAAAGCTACGACTTTTCATCAATCGATTTAGGTTGTTCCTACTTTGAATAGCTTCAATCTTTGGCGGGTCAACAGATATTCCATGACTTGATACCACGTGCCCAAGGAATGCTACTTCTTCAAGCCGTAACTCGCGACTTCTTCAACTTGGCATAAAGCTTATATTCACGGCTTTTGGAGTGTCACCTCAAGTGTTGCTTCATGATCTTCACGGCTTTTGGAATAAATAAGGATGTCATCAATAAAGACGACCACAAAGTGATCTAAATATTCCTCAATACTTTGGTTCATCATATCCATGAAAGCGCAAGCAGAGCATTAGTCAATCCAAAGGACATGACTAGGAATTCATAATGCCCGTCATCGAAGTTCTCGAAAGCCATCTTTGGAATGTCGGTGGTTCTAATCTTCAATTGGTGATATCCTAATCGAAGATCTATCTTTGAAAAGAATTTGGCTCCTTGCAATCGGGTCAAACAGTCATCAATACGTGGCAATGGATACCTATTTTGATGGTGACATGATTCAACTCCCGATAATCAATACAAAGTCGCATACTCCCATCTTTCTTCTTCACGAATAGAACAGAGCACCCCGAAGGAGAAGTACTTGGACGAATAAAGCCAATGTCTAACAATTCCTCGTAGTTGGGTCTTTAACTCCTCAAGTTCAATAGAGCCATTCGATATGGGCTTTGGAAATAGGTTTTATCTTGGGTTCAAGGTCGATACAAAATTCAATTTCACGCCTGGGGTAGGCCAGAAGTTCTTCGGGAATACGTCAGAAATTTATTAACAATAGAAATATTGTTCAAAACTCGACGTATTTTTGTTTAAATCATGATACATGAGCTATGAAAGCTTGACATCCATTTTTCAATAAACGAATAGCTTTATGGCTTGAGATGACCGTGATTGATTTTAATGGTTTGGTCGTTTGAATTCGCATAATAGGTTGATTAGGAATATGAAAGCTAACAACCTTATTTAAAACAATCAATTTTTTGTACGACAAGTAGTTAACCAATCAATCCCTAGAATCACGCCAAATGCAAGTATTTTAATGAAATAAGATCGACAGTAATGTGAGGGTACCGATTTGAACCAAACAAGACTTATAAACAAAGGGATGTAATGAAGGTTTCTCCCAACTGAGTTTTCACAGATAAGTCAAAGTCTAATTTCTCCTGAGTCAAATTTAATCGATGAGCGCAAGTAGGAAAAATAAAAGAATGGGTAGAACCCAGATCAAATAAAGTATAGACTTCATTAGAGTTTATGATAAGCTTACCCGTGATGACCTCATTCGGGTTCCTTGCTCTCTGGGAGGTCACAACAAACGCCTCCCTCAGACTACCGGTTTTGACTTTTTCTCGACTACTTTGGTGCCTCCATCCTAGTTGAATTTGTCTTCTCATGAACGCACAAAATCGAGCCAAGTGACCTTCTTTCCACAATTATAACATGCTTTGGACGGCATGGCGCAGCTTTGACCGATGTGTCCTCTCCTCCGCATTTGAAGCATATGATAGGTGGTCTTTTCGCTTCCTTAACAACGGGTCTTTGGTCTTTGACGTCTTTCCATCATTGTTGAATCTCCTTTCTTAAAATGTCCATTCTTATTGTTTTGGCCTCGATTACCACCGAAGTGGTTACCATATCTCGCCCGTTGATTCCTCCACGCTTGTTGTCACCGCTGGATGACTAGTCTCACCGGTATTATAATTTTGCTTACGCTTCTCTTTTAGTTGCGTTAACTCGTTATCGCGCTCCACACTAATCGAGCCTTATTTACAACATCCGAATACAAACACACTTTTTATGAGAAATAAGATGTTGACGTATTCTCGACTTCAAACCTCTTAAAAACATTCGCGCCATTCTTTCTTCATTATCCACCAAGTGGGGACGAAATCGTGATAACTCATAAAAATTTTGCCTCGTATTGCGATACGGTTATATTGTTTTGTTCTAACTTGATAAACTCCACCTCCTTCATGTGGCGAATACTTTCGTGAAAGTATTTGTCGTTGAACAACTCTGGAACTTCTCCCAAGATATCTTTAAGACAAAGAAGTTGAGTATGTTTCCGATTTCCACCAATGAATCAGCCTCTCCGCAAGAATATAAAGGCGTGCAAGGAACCTTTGCTCTCTCGGAGCATCCCAAGACATCAAATATCTTGGTAATGCTTTATCCATGCTTCCGCCGTAAGTGGTTTTGGCTCTCCTTAAACTCCGGTGGTCCCAGCTCCTTGAATTGTTTAGCGCGGACCGCCGAGAGTTTTTCGTGTTTCCACCTACATTTTGGATGAGAGTCGCCTCGCTCATTGTTGCATAAATTGCATAAAGCCTCCGAACATTTGATCATTCATCATTTGGTCAAGTGTTGTTGTTTGCATTGGAGGATTGTCGCCTTCCCCGATGCACATTATCCTCGATTATTGATATGTGGTGAATCAACGATCGCTCATACTTCCATTGCTATTCTCAACATTCTCGATGTCATTTTCAGATATCGCCACAAAACAAAAGGTTAATTGACATGTAACAAATTATCCCTATCTTCCGACCAACCAATAAAATAAAGACATAAACTTAGGTAGTCATACTAATGAAGGTATTCCACGCCTCTCCCTCCTAGTACTATTCTCACATCTTAGCTGTGGATCATATCCTAAGCTCGATACCAACCGTGTGACCCCCAAAATTAGGTATACATCACCCATCTTGGGTCGCCACTTACATGGTATGTAATTTAAATACAACTTACTAACATAACTGCTGTATGTACAATACGACATAAATCGTGAGTTTAAATACAAATATCGCTTACTAGATATTATACAAACTCAAAAAGGAGTCCTCATTACAATTATTATCACACTATTTCACGAATAGTGAGGACTACTAATGCTATCTTCAGGACCATCACTCGCTTTCCCGACTAGTCCCTATATTCTCATTTCAAGAGAATAAAGAAAGAAAAAGGGTGAGCTCAACTAGCCCAAAGAAGAAATATTATGACTAAGATAATGCGAATAAATTATCAATAGTCTTCAACAATGTTAAACCGATAAATTACAATGAGAAACCAGGTTTAATCATAGCTGAATATCTGAATCCATTAAAAGAGTCAAGTAGAAAATAAAGTCTACTATCTTTTAGGTTTTAAAAGGTTTTTCATCATCATATATATTTGAGACTCGACTTTTAATAAATATTTCACATCATCGAATCACCCCGCACTACGGCCAAGGATATTCTTTAAGTATCACGACCACAATTATTCATACACTACGGGCCAAGAATATTTGTGTATTCATTAATGGTCATGATCATGCCAACAATCGTCCCATCAATGCACTACTACCAATCGAGGATTTTTATCACATCATTTGTAACATTACTACCATGATTACAATCAATAGTCTCTCGGTCATAATCATACCAAGTCCATCTATGCACTACAAAACCACATATGACTTTCAACATAATATAAACATGAGGATGATGACAATGATATAAGAATTCAATAAAACAAGTTCAAGAATTATTTTATCCGTGAATTATTAACGTCCAAATTATCAACATGATATCTGTTTTTGTAGAGTAAAATTCAAGAATGATCGTAAGAATATTTTCATGAAAAGATATCGGATGAAACGCAAATATCAAGGATATTCCACTAATTTCATGGAGTATGAAGTCAAAGTTTTAACCAACCGGGTATAATAAAGAATGGAATAACAAAAGAAATCACCACGCATGCGATAGACCGCATGCAGACGAAAGTTATTCCAATGTAATAATAAATAACGGAACCAAATTCGTGAAATTCACAATCGACGGATGTTCCAACAGAATAATAAAGATGGAACCGGATCCGTGTAAAACACACGATAGATATTCCAACAGAATGATAAAGATTTTAACCAGTCCTGTGTAAAACACACGCATGTGATGTTCCAATGAATAATAAAGATTTTACCCAGTCCTGTAAAACACAGTCCTGTTCTAACAATATTAATGTGAACGACTCGGGATAAAAACACACGCATGATGTTCCAATAATAATAGAAGAATGTCACCAAGTATAGGGTAAACCACGTATACAAAGTTATTCCAATGAATAATAAGCAATGGAATAACAATAGTTCTCTTCATGAATAAGAAAGAATAACACCCCTTACTTTTGGTAGGAGATTGAATATCGCAAAGAGCGGTGTAATAACAAAATACTCTTCTTCTTTCTCTCTTATTCTCTATACTTTCTCTCTATAGCTTGAATTAATTAAGTGAAAAATAATGAAGCACTAGGCCTCTATTTATAGAAGATTTCTAGCTTAAAGACCGCCGTGTGAAAAGGCAAGTGGCTCGACGACTAATAATGTGAAAAGAAAAGTGGTTTGACGCTCGTAATGTGAAACGACAAGTGGTTCGACGCTTTGTAATGTGAAACGACAAGTGGTTCGGCGCTTTGTAATGTGAAACGACAAGTGGTTCGACGTCTGGTAAAGGTAATTACTATCGATTTAAGGTAATTACTATTCACAAGGGTAATTACTATCGACGAAGGTAATTACTATCGATTTAAGGTAAATACTATCGACGAAGGTAATTACTATTCACAAAGGTAATTACTATCGACGAAGAGACTCTTAGATGATGACATATGAGCCCCCATAAAATAATCAAACTTACCACAAATCATTTTATTTTTCATCAACACATATTTAATCTTTCAACAATTATTAATCATTTATAACTCTGTCGTCTCAATTATTGATTTAATACTATAACATATTATACGATGATATCTTTGTGACAATAATTGAATCAATAATATAAGAGATACGATGCGTGATTATCAGAGCAATAATTAAGCATAATTTGAGTGACTTCTCACGTAAGCATCAATAATCAATACTGCAAGTCTACTATGCAACCACGCCGCCAGACATCGTACTTTTTTACCACCGGGTAGTTCAACAGTTTAACAGTAACACCTCCGCCAAGTTATTTTTATAAAATATTTTTGTCGTTTTCTCAATCCGATAATAATTACATTGTAGGGGTCCACCAATGATTGAGCCATCACGAATATTCCCTAACAAAAAGAATATTCCCCGACCAAACGAATATTTTATAACAACTTGCGTACTTTGCAAAATTTATAAATATTACCCACAACTATAACATTATATCAAATTTATTCCATAATATTCAAAAATAATATTTATAGAAAAATTCATCTTTATTTATAAAAGTTGGGGTCTTACAAAAAGTGGGGCCCACCAATTCTAGAATTTTCCACCAAAATCATTTATAACCTAATTTCCGAATCAGTCACCTCTTAAAATTCATAACAAATTATCGCTTCGTTTTAATTCTGTTCAAAATTTGTGGACATATACTCAACTTATATATGTATAACATATCCAAAAATTACAACGATCCAACTATCGGATTAAATATTATAACTCACATAATAAAGTCACAAATAACACCGATTTGATCTTTTAATACCTCTAATCCGATAAAATAATGATAAAACACCTCAACATTAACTCCTTCATTTATAACCACATAAATAAATCCATCATTTATATCCACATAAAATAAATAATTCCTTATCATATGAATCAATAATTAATTATTCACAAATAATATTATGAGAATCACATTTATAATGACCAGTTGTTTCTCAGAAGAGGGGGCTTTCAGATAAGGATTTCTCCTTCTTCAAGGCAAGCAATTAGGTGACCAAACATCTCCTCGATGTAATTTTCTAGACATTGTCAATAATGCTATCTAATAATATTATTCAAATAATATGAATTATTGATCGATAATGGAGAATCTTGTGTAGTGACAATTATTGAACAACAATAATATAAAATATCAACGCAAAGAATTATTGAATCAATAAAATAAAATATTGAGCAAGAATTCTTGTGACAATTATTGAGTAGTGCCTTCTTACGTAAGGATCAATAATTCAATAATACATGCGGTAATACCGCAAAGCCATCTTTGTGCAACCACGCCAGACATCAGTATTTTAATCACCGGTATTCCAATAGTCTTAATGGTAACAACTACGTCGTTATTCAATTTTGTCGTTTTCTTCATCCGAGCCGTTATCCGTTATGGGGCCCACAAATGGTTATACTTGTGTCGTGCGAATATTCTCAAACGTAAAGAATATTCCACGACCAAACGAATATTCCCCGATAATTGAATATTTTATAACCACTTGCTTATTTTGCAAAATTTTCACATTTCACCCATAACCAAAGTATTATATCAAATTAATACCTTATTATTCACAATAATAAATAGAGAAAATTCGATTTTATTCATTAAAAAGTTGGGGTCTTACAACAATGGGTCCCACCTTTATATAAGAAGGAATCATGTCAAAATGTCAAAAACGGATCCGGTTAGTATGAAGTTTATATTTGATAAGTTGGTCAATTGGCCAGTAGAATGCTGACACATATAGAATCTCGCCTGCGTGTCAGTACTTTATTGGTCAATTAACCAACTTACCCAAAAATAAACTCCATGCTAACCACTTCCATCAAAAACATACATGGAAACTAGAGTGGCTTTCTAAAACGAATTTACCGTTAAATATTAAAAAATTGAGAGATACAAGAAATGAACCGTGACAATAATAGATAGGGAATTGTTAAATTCACAACAGAAAATGTTATTTTTACAACAAAAGTGTCGATGTAGATCCTATAGCGACGATTTTCACCGTCGATATACATCTATAGCGACACTTTTGTTATAAAAATAACAAAAAGTGTTGTGAATTTAATTCCCAAATCGATATTGAACTTTTCCTTACCTACACTGTAGTTATCATTTATATAAAATAAAGTAAGTCTTTCAATGGATCAAATCAGAACGAATTAATCATGCTTTGATTCAACATGATCTATCAAGTGTGATAATTGATCAATGATATGATTCATCATGTAATAGAACATTGATTGTTCCATAATTCTCTTAATCCAACAAAGATCATGATCCAAATTGATGCATATCAAAAAAATAATTGTAATTAATTATATTAAATTAAAACTTTTTATTTTCTCTCTTTAATTTAATATGTCAATTTCTATAAATTAAAAAGAATTAATGAATAAAAAGAAATACTGAGATCAATAAGAAATATGAGAATTAAGAATATTAGAACATAAGATAAGTGTGAACAGGGGAGTATATATATGTATGTGTCCCTAAATAAAATAATAATGGGAGGGGTTTGTATGAACTTAACATTAGTCAAGACCAATATAAATAATTATACATACGCGATGAGGAGAGTGATCTCTCTCTATTATTATTATCATTCTTTATATTGAATCGATTATGAACTTATCACGACGTTAATTTCATGATAACCAGATCCTAAAATAATATGCTCTTGTTATTTTTTTTGCCTTTAAAATATTACTTGTACCAATAATATGCTCTATTTAAATTGCATAATACTCATTTTGTCTAAAAAAAAATAGCCATTCAATTATTTCTAGAATTTGCGTATACTAAAATTTAAAGTTGATGTGAATTTATTTGATTATGATTGATACAAAATTTAATATCGCAAACTACTTAAAAATATTACTACTAATTATAAAATTGTTGTTTCAAAAATAAAATAAATTTACATCTCAAGTTAAATTGATATTTTAAAATTTTAAATGAAAGATTGGTTTAATTACTTTTCATTAACAATGTTTTAGTCTAATTGAGTACTATTAGCTAATTATTTATGATGAGTTTATTGGTATATATATATGAGGAAGTCTCAATTATACAAAAATAAAAACATCATTTTTTTGTTGTTGTTAGTTTACTGTAGGAATCGGTAATATAGCTGCAAATTAAATTTGTATTTGACTCAGATATATAATTTGGTCAATTTCAAATATTGATCCAGTAAATAAATGAGCTGGATTTTTGATTAAATAAATGGGATCCGGTTACCATGAAGTTAACTTCATGGTAAGTTGATCAATTGACCAATATCTTTCGGCCTGCGTGTCAACACTGTATTGATGAATTGATCAAAATTAACTTCATACTAATCACTCCCAAATACTCCCTATGTCCCAAATTAATTGCTCAGTTTTGACTTTTTTAAGTCAAATTGACTATTTTTAGAATTAATAAATAAGCATATATAAATATATTTCTAAAATTATAAAAAATGGGGTTAGTAATAAATTGTATATACTTTCTTTTGGTTATAATCTCTTCACCTGTATTTTAGCAAAAATAGTAAAAAAAAATAGTTTTAAAATTGATCAATTTGACTTTAAAAAATTAAAACTAAGCAATTAATTTGGGACAGAGGGAGTAAATGATATTGAATCAGGTCAACATCAAGATTTGGCTGATTGACAACCCTGAACCAAAGGGTCAAAAAAATAATTTTCAAAACATAGTTGTATCTCCATAAGGCCATACCCAAGGTTTCACTCATATGCAAATAGTTTTCTCCAACATCTTATGTATTAGTTTTCAAATAATATTTAGCTAAATGTTTATATTTTTCACATATAAACATTTAGCTAAAAACTTGAATAATATCATTTTCTCTAAAAGGTTCTCGAGAGTTAGAATTCAATCTCATCCTGCGTTCTAGAAAACATGTCATTATATATTGTGTCTAGGGTTAAAGCTAATTAACAAATTAATTATTAATTAGACCATAAAACTAAGCAACCAGATATACTTTTTTAGCAGTGCATGGACTCTTTATTCTTTATACTCGCAAAAACTATGCTTTAATAAGTTTCTCAAAAGACAGAAATATGCTGTTAACCTTATCCACCCTCAATTATATTATTCCAGCTTTCAATATCACTCACTATATGTCAACCCTAATAGCTATCCTCTTTCTCTTTTGCAAATTAGCTAGGCATGCATGCACTCCTTTTCTTAATTTCTTTTGTTTCTTTTTTTCTCTTTATGCCTAAGTTTTAACCTCTGAAATCAAAACCCATTATTCTATAGGCTTGAATTGATGGTTTATTATTATAAACTAATTACAGAACATTTCATTCTAATTTACTCTATGCTCTTTACACTCATTAACCATTTGAAAGACAGAGATTTAATATCTTCGGTAAAATAAAAAAAACATGCTTTTAGGAGAGAGATATTATTTCACAGGTCTCTAATATATTCATACCTAACGATTTTTCACAAAGTAGTGGTGACAAAACTTATAACTTGTACAAATCTTTCTATTTTCCAAATCGATCTGACCCATTAATTTGTTCATAGACTCGATCGCAAACATTTTTGAAACACCTTTAACAGAGGGACAAATTATCAATTTTAAAAGAACTTATTTTTAACCTTTCAGATATAAATATATCTGATTCAGAAGAGAAGAACTTGCTAGCTATGGTTTTTGTTGTTCTAGCTAATATTTGAAGATTGCAAAATAAAATTTTTATTTCTGCAAAATAAATTAATTAGTCCATATTCAATTTCTGATCTTTACATAATCTGCACTTTCACTTCATCTTTTCATACAAACCACACACAACAAACAACAACTAATTAATTAACAAGGTACAACCTCCCAACTTCACTATATATCCCAACCAAGAGATCTAGGCTTAATTATGTATGTCAACCCTAAAATCTATACTCTTTCTCTTTGCAAATTCGTAGTTGATGCACTCCTTTTTCTTTGTTTTTTTGGGTGAATATATTGCCAAAGTTTTTCAGTTAATTAAAATGCATGTAGCTAAGGAGCTAAAAATGAAACTTTTATTAAAGCAGCAGCAGTCCTACAAAGATGGTTAAAAAAAATAAATTAAAGTTTAAAGAAAAGCCTCTCATGCAGGATGCTTTCCGCTTAGCCCCACGACTCTTATATATCTATCTCTTTAGGGTGCAAAATTATAAATTTGTCATCCAAATAGTGCAGATCTAGAGCCAAAGTTTATATTCTTTGGAATAATATATTTAGGGAATTGATATAAAAAATATTAATGGTTAATGATAATTACTTAATTTTGGGATGGAGCAACCTTTATTAATATAAAATAATATTCTCATATGATTTTTGGCATGATATTAATAGAAATATTTGAAATAATACCTTTAAATGATTTTTATATTATTTTAAATTGAAAATATATGGGATGAGGAAAAAAAATAGTTTGGACGAGGCCAGCTACCCACACAAGCTAATTAAGCCATTAATATCAAATTTAAATAAGAAGCTAATTAAGCCATTAATGTCAAATACTTATACTTACTATATTGTCCACCAAAATTGAGAATTAAGGAATACATATCAGTACAATCCCTTAATCAATCCTTTACCAAAAATTCAAAATTAGAAAATACAATGATAAGATTTGTAGCCAAAGTAAAAATACAAACGAGAGGTCCATTAATTTGGTCAGATTCCAGTATTTCAACTTTGGTCATTATATAGTTTTTAGTTTTCTCCAACATCTTAATTTTAAATAAATATTTTTGTTTGACAAATAGCTTACTATATTTCTCACAATCTAGCAAAAAATTAATAAAAATAGCTGACTATATTCATCCTGGTATCTGCACATCTCTAATCATCAATTTCCTCCAACATTTCTACTTGAACTACATTCATTCATTGATAATAATTCTCCTTACATTATAAGATTCAAATAGTAAAAGTTCATTCATGAAATGATACAATTGAAATGCATTTTGAGTGAGAATTTGATTAAGGTAAAATATATATGGGGTTGGTATTTTGTTAAGCAGTTTGACTCTTCCTTTCATTTATCTTTTGTGACAAAACACTTTGCTAAATAAATGACTTAGTTTGGTGACTACAAGTATACATAAATACATATATAGTTCGATTTTACGGCTGTAATCAAGTTCTCCCTTAAACTATTGAGGTAAGCGGCGCTGTTATTAGCCTGTTTCGGAAGCCTTATTCTGGGCGAAGAGATTAGTCTGACGCAAGTCAGAATACTCCACATATCAAACAAAAAAATTGTAACTAATAGATGTACAAAAAGATTGTAACTAATGTCAATGGATTAAAGATCTTAATTTGATTTCAATCTTTATTCTAAAAAAGTAGAAGTATATAATTTTGAACCAACATTGGACAATAAAATATTTGGAAATGACAAGATCTAATATTTGGGTTTAATCTGAGTCATTTAATATTGAGATCAAGGCTACGATTATGGTTGTTGTCTTGCTGAAATAGTATCAATTGCAGGAACTCATATATATATATATATATATATATATATATATATATATATATATATATATATATATATATATTTTCGGACAATAAAATATTTGGAAATGACAAGATGAAGGAGTTGAGGGATTATTTGTTTATCATTTCATCATCATCATATGCTAGTGATGAGCAAATTATTCCAAGAACATTCTCTTACATCTAAAGACTCGCAAATGTCACGAGAACAAAAGTTAAAGCTGAAAATAAAGATAGGAAAACAAAGCAATCATCAAAAGCTAAAGTCCTCTGTCTATACCTGTACATGTGCGCCTCCCTAGCTCCACTATAATCTCTCTTTTCTCAAGGGAAAAAAATATTATTTTCTCTTAATTGAGCATCTCTTTCTTCAATCACATTTGAATACTCAAATAGTTGAATCACATTAAAAAAATTCTCTCCAAAAGTCTCTTTAAACTGTCACTTAGGTTAACAAACATTATTCTCGCTCTTCAAATCTGCAACATGCTCCTTCTCACTCTTCAAATCTATAATTAAATGTTAAAAATATTTATTACGCTCGATGGGTTTGATGAGGCACGCAATATGAAATAATAAATAATGCTCTTCAAATTACCACGTAAGTCAATAAACATCAATTTAAAGAGTTTTTTTTTACTACTATTACTCTTGAAGATGCTCTAAGCTCTCAATTTGTTTTAGAGAAATGGTAAATCCTGTCAATAAATTTCAACCACCTATTTAGTTATAGCAAAAAAAAAAAGAAAAAAAAAAGGAAACTGAGAAAGAAAAATAAGTATAAGATTAAATGTGAATATTATCGGGAATATATTATTGTTGTCATGTTTCGTGTATTACCTATATACGTTTGTGTATTTTTTTTATTCAACTATAAATTGAATAAATTATAGATTAATATATTAGAATTATGTGACAACAATACAAGACAGATAATAGAACAATAGTGTTAACGCCAAGATCTTCTGCCACGTCCCAATCACGTAAGACGCCCTGATCCTGCACAGTAAACACGATAAACACCTCAAGCTTGGCACGTACATTAAAATCGAGGGATAGCTTTCGGCGTGAGAGTCGATGAACGTGTTCACAAGGTTATCAAAAAATGGAGGATGTAATGCCTAGTGTATTGAGAAAAATCTCATAAATCTTGAATGTGTATATGATTATATGATAAAATGTGTGTACATACCTCTTTGTGAAGACTTCCTTGCTAAGCTATACTCTCCTTGCCTGGATTACCGTGCCACCCACTACTACCTGACACGCCCCCTTGATCTGATGGGTTCTACCGACTGCATGTAGTTTATCCACTGCTTTTGGTCACTGTTTCTACCGCCGGCCGGTTATAATCCCATCCACATTAATGCATGGCAGGTTCTCTAGTCAACCGTCATGCTTTTTCATCATTACAAGTCAAAATAATAGATATTAAAATGTCCAAAGGATCGATCCACCGAACCAAATCTTATCTTATAAGTCAAAATGGAAATAATAGGATAACTGGGCTCAATGACTTTCATGGTTCAATAATAAAGGCCCAATAGATTAATTAAATGAGTAAGCCCAATCTACCCGGCCCAATGAGATAAAATATCATGACCCAACATTGCCCCCTAGTTTTTTGTTGAACAGAATGTTTAATAGAAAACTATAAATAGTCCATGATATTTTACTGAAGATCCATAATAAGAGGTAATTGAAATGTACCCGGTTATTGCTCACGAAATGAAATGAAAGGAGATCAAAGGCCCAAATCAGAAAGGCCCTGTCTATTAAATATCTGGACCCGAGACCGGACGCTTCCCATTCAAATTCCAAATCATTACTAACATTTAATATACCAGCGTTGAACACCGTGTAACCGTCAGTATAAAAGGATAACTTTATCAAATTTGATAGTTTTACCTGTTCATTTGAAATTCGAGCGCCTTTCTGAACTTTTTGATCTTTCTCTGAAAACCGTCACAAATGGCTTCCCAAAACTCTGAACAAAGTTCCCCAATACTGGTAACATCGATCACAGTGGTTCCACCAAACCCCAACCCAAAAATTCCAAAAACCCCCTCTGAATACTACAGGAGCACGGATCGCTTCTCGCATGCCAATACTCCTTCTATCGTGACTGAGGCTGAACTAAAGAGGGTTCGATCTCGGTACCATATTCCGGATACCCACGCAATCGTGGTACCCAGATCCGGTGAAAAGATGTACCAACCAGTAGGAAGGTTGGACTACCGTCCCCTGTGACCTTCTTGGAGAGGGGGTTCTTTCCCCTGCACATTTTTATAGTGACCATCTTGGGGTTCCCGGTGTGGGGTTCTCCCGGTTGGTACCAAACTCCTACATTCACATTACGGCCTTTGTGGCTTTCGCGCCATGAGTTGGGCGTCGAGCCCTCCTCGACTTCTTCTTCACTTCACCTACAAAATAGTACAATCCAGGAGAAGGGGTTCAAGGCCCTTAGCAAACATTCTCCGAAGTGCGGAGAAAAGTTCGAGAGACGTTCATTTGGTGAACACTCCTTGAGCAATAGGGATGGCATGAGAAGTGGTTCTACGTCAAAGGTCCCGAGATTTCTTCTCTCTACGAATCGGGCAATCGACGAAAAGATCTCTGTGACTTGGAGACATTTACAAGAACGGAAGTGGAAATGATGGAACTTTTGACAATTTCCCCAAGGAGGAGTGGAAATATGGACTCCTCTCAAGCGAGGGCATGGTTATATGACCATGAGTGTGAGTATTGGTTTATTTCATATATATAAATTTTTGAAAAAGTTTTATGATGTGTAATTAAACATAGGATTGCTTGTTTTATCTGAAGATATCTCGATCGAATCGAGCTCCTTAGAAATAAAGGAGTTCGAAGATTTTTTCCCGAAGTCTTGAAGCTATTGAGAATCTACCAATGAAGCCACTCCGGTCGAACCGACCCCTTAAATTCATACGGATGAATTCGAATAGAAAAGAAAGAGGTGAAGAGGTTCTTGTACGGAAGAAACCCTTTATCCTCGTCGAAGAGAGAGCCACCAGAAAAACCCAGTCGGCATCTCTTGTTACTCCTTCCGAATCAACACGAAAAAGAGGCCAACCCCACACCTATTCCTCAACGAGGAGGTTTACTCGATCGTCCTGATCGAAGAAGTGTCCTTCGGACCAAAAAATTAAAAACTAAAATAACCCCTCTAACTGCCGAAGAACTCAGGGTGCCTCAGTCTTCGGTCATCCCACCCTTCGTGCCCCCTGTAGAAATACAGATTGACGAAGACGGTGACCAGGACGAAGGGATTCCAACGCTATCCAGGAAGAGGAAGCGCACTCCTGATAGCCATCCGAGTTCTGCTTCTGCCTCAACACCTCAAGGACCCACCCCAAATAGATCCCCTCTAATTGAAACCATACACGCGGACCCTACCCCTCCTGAACAGCCAAATCTCTCTCCCGAAAGGCCAAGACTTTCCCCCGAACGACCCGGTCCTTCAGGTCAGGGTTACCATGCCGAGGCTGTGGGATCTCCGACCTTGTGGCCTAGGTTCAATGCCAATTTCCCCTTCGACCTCTTCGGAGCTTTCGTTCGGAACACTGACGACCACCGGTTCAGTGATCACACAGATGGAAATCTGCTCGATGAGGGGATGAGCTATTTGGCTAAGGTAAATAATAATTTCTTTTTCTTCTATATCTCTGTTCTCCTTTGGATATTTGAACGTTGACTTGAATATTTTGAAAATATGTAGGTTAATGCTGTCTTCGGACGATTACGTCCGAGACACATAAATGGGGAAGCCGAGGAAGATTTCATGAGGCAGGAGATAAACATGCTGAAATCAACCTTGGATCGAGAGAGAGCCGGTCGTGAAGATGCTTTTCATACCATCAATGGTCTTTAAATAGAATTAGATCAGGCTAGGATGGATTTGAAGACATCTGACGACGAGTTAAGGGCCACGAGGGATGGGTTGGCTGCGTTCGAAGCCAGCCAACAAGCTTTGATTGATATGAATGCTGGTTTGGTCGAAGAAAACCTACTCTCAAGGCAAAAATGAGGAGTTTTCTTGACCAAATAGAAGCTTGGTTATACAACTTGGTGAGGCTGAGACGAAGGCCCAGGACGAAGAACGAAGGCATAAGGCCAAACGTCACAAACTTCGCCACAAAATAAAGGATCTTGAAGGATGGGGCCCTCTCCTGACTGAAGAGATCCGGAAGCAGATTCAGGCGGACTACAGGAATTCGGACGAACTTAATGCCGAAATCCTGAAGGTATATTCGGAGAATACGAAGATTGCTTGAGAAGCGAGGAAAAGAGAAGCTATCGGCTGCTCAGTTGGACCCGGCATTGCTCAACTCCGATGATGAAGGTGGGGCCTGAATGTTCGTCCTGTTTTTATTCTATGTAAAAAATTTAACTACTTTAAAGTTTCTGTACTTATGGGACTAATTTATTATTAACTTGAATGAATGAATGTTTTATTTTATTAATGAATCTTCAACTGTCTTGATCATGACTTCTGTTTTGATTAATTTTTTGTCAATAATTCAGTATCAATAAACTAATCCCGACTAGTGAATCAGATATGGCATATAACAGTTAATTTATAAAATGAAGTAAATTGAATTTTTCTTGACGAGATTCAAATTAATCAATTAAATAAAAGCGAACTCAACATTTAAACAAAATAAAGTAATATATGCTCATCGATCACCGGGTGTGAGATCGGTCATATGTGAGGTGAACTTAGCCGATCCTCCTTGCACCATCGAAATCTTGCTTATCCCTCGGGGTAGAACAAATATATAAGGACCAAGATATAAGGATCAATAGTGACCATTGATTTACCACCCTAGTAAAATCAATATAGGATCATAAGGACCTTTATGGGCTGCCATCGAATGGCCAGCGAGTCCTACCATACCTCCTTACACCATTGTGACCTTAGGACAAATAGGACCAGGATCAATAGTGAAAAAGTGACTTTTTATTGATAATGAACAATCGTTATCGTGACCTTAGGACAGACTTCTATATGAAAAAAGTGACTTAATCTTTATTGAAAATATTTCCGAAGCTTGCCAGCATGCCAAGTATTCTTGATCTCGGAACCATCTAGTGCCTTTAACCGATAAGTACACGGCTTTGGTACTTGATCACTTCATCTGACCCTTCCCGATTCGGCATTAGCTTTCTTGTGTTTTGAGGCGTAGAGGCTTCGGCTTCTCTAAGGACGAAGTCTCCTACTTCGAATCTACAAAGTTTGACCCCTTTGTTGTAATGTTTGGCCACCCTTCACTGATAAGCAGCCAATTTGAGCAAAGCTTCCTCTCTGACCTCTTCTAGCAGGTCCAGGTTAGTTTTCAGTCCTTCGTCATTGTAGATTTCTTTAAACTGACTGACCCGAAGACTTGGAGATCCGATTTCGACTGGGACTAAGGCATCAGTACCATAGGCCAATCGAAAGGGTGAATCCCCTGTGGTGGTCCTCGGTGTAGTTCGGTAAGCCCACAGCACGCTCAGCAATTCTTCTGGCCATCTCCCTTTAGCTTCATCCAGTCTGCGCTTGATTCCATTCAGCAGCGTCCTGTTAGTCACCTCGACTTGTCCATTCGACTGTGGATGAGCCACAGAAGTCTTCTTGTGTTGAATCCCCAGATCCTTTAAAAATCCTTCAAATTTTGAACCCACGAACTGGCGTCCGTTGTCCGATATCAACACCACTAGGGATCCGGCGAAACACTACAGACTCTTTTATGAACTTCAGGCACTCTTGTTCCGTTATTGACTGAAGCGGTTTCGCCTCTACCCACTTAGTCATGTAATCGATAGCAACTATGACGAAGCTGACTTGACCTTTAGCTTTAGGCAACGGTCCCAATATATCCACCCCCCAGACAGCGAAGGGTATAGGAGATAAAATTGAATATAGCTCTTCCGGTGGCTGATGTGGGATCGGACTATTGAGCTGGCATTTTTCACATTTCTTGACGTATTCTGTAGCTTCTTTGAAAATTGTAGGCCAATAGTATCCTTGTCGAAGTACTTTATGAGCCAAAGACTTGGCATCCATATGATCACCGCAAATACCTTCGTGAACCTCCCGAAGAGCATACTCGGCCTCGGACGGAACTAAACATTTCAACAATGGTGAGGAAAAAGCCAATCGATAGAGATCCCCATCAATAAGAATAAAATTGGCACTCTTGTACTTAATCTTCTTTGCCAGCATTTGATCCGGAAGGAAGGACGCCATCTGCCAAATACTCGATGTAGGGGTCATCCAATGACTAGATCGCTTCGATACACATCACCACTTCATCTTTGAACACTTTCTATTTCTTTGCAAAACTTCCAAGTATACTGATCCGTGGAAAACATCTGCATCTGCAGTAGCCAGCTTCAATAATGCATCAGCAATAGAATTATCGTTACGCTCTATGCCCTGAAATTCATACGAAGTGAAATATTGAAGTCGGTCTCTTAATTCCGCCAGATATTTGATCATCCGGGTCCCACGAGCTTCATAATCTCCCGACAACTGTTTAACGACCAATTGAGAATCACTATAGATGATCAACTTCTGGACTTCTAGACTCTTTGCCAGTCGGATACCTGCTAACACCGCTTTGTACTCAGCTTCGTTGTTCGTTGCTTTAAACCCGAACCTGATGGCCTACTGAACCTTGAATCCCTCCGGACTCGTCAAAATAATTCCTGCCCCACTAACAGTCGTTGTAGAGGATCCATCTGCATCTGACGTCAAGCATTCGGACCTGGACCGAAGAAGCTGCAAGAATCGCTTTCGATCGATTGATTCGACCGACAACTCTGCATCTGTTTCGGTGAATGAACATTCCACCATAAAATCGGCCAAAGCTTGACCTTTGATGGCAGTTCGGGGATGATACTCGATAAAAATTGGGATAACTCCATAGTCCACGCTGCTAGTCTGCCTTTGAGACCTCTGGCTTGCCCATCACCTTCTTCAATGGCTGATCCGTGTAGACGACCAGGAGTCGACCTTGAAAATATTGCCGAAGCTTTCTACTAGCAATTATTAAAGCAAAGGCAAATTTCCCAATATTCGGATACCTGGTTTCAGCATCTCGTAGGACGTGGCTGACATAATAGACCGGATGCTGCTTCCCGCTGATCTCCCGAACCAACACTGCTCCAACCGCCAATGAACTTGCTGCAAGGTATAAATATAAGGTCTCTGCTGGGGCAGGCTTTACCAATAAAGGAGCAGAAGACAGATATGTCTTTATGCCTTGGAAGGCGTCTTCACACTCAAAGTCCACTTGGAATGTCTTCGCATTCTTGACCCCTTCATGTGTCGAAGAAAGGAAGGCATCTCTCCGCGATTTGGCGACGAACCTCCTCAAAGCCGCGATCCTACCAAATCGACGCGTTGGGCGTCTTTGAATGACCGAGGAGTCTTCATATCAAGAATGGCTGGGATCTTCTCCGGATTGGCCTCGATACCCTCGGTGACCGGATACCCCAAGAACTTTCTGCGCACTAAGGTAGAAAGTACATTTGGTCGGATTAAGTCTCAATTGGCGATAACGGACAGTCTGAAAGCATTCCTCCAGGTCGTCCAAATGCCTCTGAATCTGCATACTCTTCACGATCATGTCATCTACATAAACCTCCATATTCCTCCCCAGTTGCCTGTCGAAGATGAAGTTCATCATTCTTTGGTAGGTAGCTCCAGCATTTATAAGGCCAAAAGTCATCTTTTTATAGGCATACACCGAACGGTGTGTAATGAACGCTGTCTTTAGAATGTCCTCTTTGCACATGGATATTTGATGATAACCTGAAAAAGCATCCATAAAGCTTAGTAATGCATACTCTGAAGTGGCATCGATGAGCTGATCGATATGGGGCAGAGGATAAAAGTCCTTCGGACAAGCTTTATTGAGATCGGTGTAGTCGATGCAAACCCGCCATTTTTCATTCTGCTTTACACTTTTGACACCATTTCTTATCCATTACGGGTAATCAATTTAGATGTAGATGAAGTGGCGGCTAGCAGACTTGAACCTCTTCATCAATGATCTTCTGCCCGCTCTGGCGCGAAATATCCGCTTCTTCGACGAATCTTCTTGAAGGATTTATCTCCATTTATGCTCAAGAACCTTTCGGCTAACTTCCTAAGCATGTCTTGTGGCTCCCATGCAAAAATATCCACATAGCAGCGTAAGAGTTCCATAAGGTTCGTCAAGAAGAGGTTACGGTAGACGAACCAATCCTCACTGTCTTGTCCAAACTTTTAGATGACCAACTCAATCTCCTCCGTCCCCCTGCGGGGATCACCAACGATTAAAGTGCTTTCTCGGTGAAGGGTTCGATCTTAATTGCCATTGTCTTTTTCTGTTTACTAACCCCCATTTCGGATGAAATAACAGCATTCCGATAACATCGTCGGGCCAGGTCTAAGTCTCCCGCCACCTCTCCTACTCCATGCGCCGTGGGGAATTTGATTTTGAAATGAGGGATGGAGGTTACAGCTTGGAGAGCTGTCAATGTAGGCCTTCCCAGTATGGCGTTATAAGCCGAATCCACATGGACAACATAGAATTTGCACGTTATCTCTACCTGCTGAGGGGCTGTGCCGAAGATAACCGGGAGTTCAATGGTGCCTGTAACTCTGACTGGGTCGTTGCCGAAACCGTATAGAGGAGCCTCCTGCCCGACCTCCATTTTGTGCCCATCAAGATGCATCCTCTGATAGGCATGGGCATACAGAATGTCCACCGAAGATCCATTGTCTATCATCATGCGTTTTACATCCACCGAGCCCACTTGTGCCGTGATCACCAATGCCCCTTCATGCGGCTCGATGGGCTCCGAAGGATAATCTGCATCCGTAAATGATATGACGGTTCCTGAAAATGGTCTGTCAATCTTCAGGGTAGCATCTGTCACTGACATGACCGAATCAAGATAAGCCCTTCTCTTCTTCCCTACCAACTTCCCTACAAACCCACCGGTTATTACATCAACGACTTGCATTGGCGTGGTACTGGAGCATTTTGGATGGGTGGTGCTTAAACCGTCTGAACGGTACGGTTGATAGTCTGCTGATCCTGGTGGTCCTTCTCAGCCACATACTGAATCAGCAAGCCACCTCTGATCTTCTTCTCCACGAAATCCTTTAAATTGCAACACTCATTAGTGTCGTAGCCAGTAGCTTGATGATAACCATAATATTTACGAGGGTTGCCATGTCGAATCTATAATTATCACGAGGTGGCTCAAAGAAAGGTTGTTTTACGATCGATCCAAAATTACCGATCTCTCTGTGTTCAATTGGGTGTAGACCTTATTAACCTTGAAGGCGAAAGCAGTGCCTGTGCACGATCACGCGCTTGCCTTGCCGCGAGTTATTGTACTTCTTCGAACTACCTTCTGACCCTTGATTATATCCCCCCACTCTTCTCTGATCAACTTCAGTCTTGGGAACCTCTATTTCCTTTAATTGGCTCAAAGAAGGATTTTTCAGACTATTCATAGCCTCTTCTACGACAATATAGCCTTCTGCCTTGTCAAAGGCTTCTGCCAGGCTTTTCGGATGGTGAAACATCAACTTCTTCACCAACTTCTCGGACTTAACCAAGTCTAGCCCATTCTGGAACAAACCCACAGCTTGGAGATCATTAAGATCGGACACACGACCAAACCGCTTCCTAAACCTCTTTACATATTGGCCTAAAGATTCACTTAGTGAACTGCCGGATCTGTCTTAAAGAACACCGTAGCTTTCCCCTTCTTGATTTGCTTTCAAAACGCGTCGTGGAACTTATCACAAAGCTCGGTCCAAGAGGAAATCGAATCCGATGGTAAAGTCCCCATCCACTGTCTTGCGTCTTTTCTCAGTGTCGTGACAAAAGTGTGACACTTGGCAGCATCAGTGAAGTCATAATAGTCCATCAGTCGATCGAACGCCTGACTATGGTCATAAGGATCTCCGGACCCATCATAGCTCTCCATACGAGGTAACTTTTTGGTGATATCTGCCTTCTCCTTGAGAATATCGGAAGAAAAAGGGGACGCCTTCTTTCCAGGAGTGTCTTTCACCTGTTGGACTTCAGCCAACTGCTTTCGGAGCTCTTTCAACTCCTTTACCAGAAAATCAACACCTTCGGGTTGCGATGAGATCTCCTTCTCCTGAGCGACGTTCGGCCTTTGAGTGGATCGACCTCTTCCTGCCGATCCCACTGCCCTTGTGGGACTTCTTGATCTACTCTGACGTATAATTTCATCCTCATGATAAGAATGGTTGTCTTGATACTCTCTTCTTACGGTTTACGCACGATCTCTCTCGACCGCTTCTTCTTCGTCATCATCGCCCGATGCGGTGAACAACGACCATCGATTGCCTTCTTGAGGCCAAGGGTGTTCTGCTTCTTGATCTCCTCCCATCTGCGAGCGATCTCTGAACACACGTCGTAGAATGCTCCTTTCCTTACCCTCCGCCGGGTATCTCCTTATACTACTCCGTCTCTCGGATTGAACATGGCTAGATGCTTCGTCCCTTAACTTCGATGCACCAAGCATCTGTTCGGCTATATCTTCCCTTTGTTTTAACAGAACCTCCAAAGCTTTATCTGCTTCATCTACCATCCTCGCCAATTTGGCAGCTCTGTCCTCTTGACCACTTCGGCGATGAGTCTTGGTCGGTGAGCCTTCCACCCGCCCCTGATCAGGATCACGCTCCTTATCAGCATTGAAAACCAACTTCCGTCTGGCTCCACCGTGGATCTTCGGACGAAGTTCTCCTGAGTTGTGTTTAGAGGCCGTGCTTTCGTGAGCACTTTTAGAAGGACCCAGACGATCCTTTACTGAAATACGAGGCAGTGATGAACTGACAGCCATCGCCTGCCCTTCTGGTGTACCATCTCTACTCCTCATCATCTTCCGAAGTAGGTTAAACAATTGTGATTGAAAATTTAAATGACACTTAACAAACCCCCCTCCTTCTAGCGCCCAATGTTAACGCCAAGATCTTACGCCACGTCCCCAATCACGTAAGGCATACCTGATCCCGCAGCAATAAACACGATAAACACCTCGAAGCTTGGCGGTACATTTAAAATCGAGGATAGCTTCGAGCGTGAGAGTCGATGCGCGTGTTCACAAGGTTATCAAAAATGGAGGATGTAATGCCTAGTGTATTGAGAAAATCTCATAAATCTTGAATGTGTATATGATTATATGATAAAATGTGTGTACATACCTCTTTGTGAAGACTTCCTTGCTAAGCTATACTCTCTTGCACGGATTCTGTGTACCCACCCACTACTACTGACCACGCCCCTTGATCGATGGGTTCTACCGATCGCATGTAGTTTATCCACTTTGCTTTTGGTCATTTGTTTCTCTACCGTACCGTAGGTTATAATCCCATCCACATTAATGCATGGCGGTTCTTTTTCAGTCAACCAAATCATGCTTTTTCATCATTACAAGTCAAAATAATAGATATTAAAATGTCCAAAGGATCGATCCACCGAACCGAATTCCGGTCTTATAAGTCAAAATGAAAATAATAGGATAAGCTACCAATGACTTTCATGGTTCAATAATAAAGGCCCAATAGATTAATTAAATGAGTAAGTCCAATCTACCCGGCCCAATGAGATAAAATATCATGACCCAACAAATAGAATTGTCTCAGTTTTGTACGTGTGTGTATATTATCCGGAACATATATATTAATAATATAACAAAATTAAGGCATTTCCTAAATTACACTTCACATTAATTATTTACATATATTTGATCTTGATCTTTTTTTCATTAATTCTCAATTATCGATCCCAAAAAATAAAATAAAAATTAGCATGCAAGAATAATGGACTTTATCAAGTCTTGTACGTGTGTTCACCTTTAGAATACTAGAGCATATATCCTCAATAATTTCTTTATTTCATGCATGCAAGAAAAGTAAAAGTAATAGACCAGTCTACTTCCTCTTTATCTTTTGTCACTTCTTTTTTCAGTCCCCAAACAGTACCTTTATCTCTCTTTATATTCAATTATCCCACCCCATTTACACAAACTTCCAAATTTACCCCCACCATGCATGCACCTTTTCTTTTCATTTATATATATATATATATATATATATATATATATATATATATATAAAACCTAGCTAAACCCTATAAACAAAAGACAAATTAAATCCCCAATTCACCTAGCTACAACAAGCAAAAATGGAGATATTGTCACAAATGTGGTCTTTCTTAGGCCTCTTAACAGTTCTACAAAACATATTACCATCTCAACTCCTCTCTCTGTTACACTCTTTCTATGAATCCCTTCAAGATTTCTTTAGCCCTTATTCTTATTTCGAAATCCCCGAATTCAACGGCTACTGCGGCGTCGACGTTAACGACCTTTATCGCCACGTTAACCTTTATTTAAACTCCGTTAATCCCACAACCACCTGCCGCCGCCTCTCCCTCTCCCGCTCCAAATCCTCCAACCGCATTTCCTTCACGGTGGCGCCAAATCACACCGTGCATGACTCCTTCTCCGGCCACCGCCTCTCCTGGACCCACCACGTCGAGACGGTCCAAGACTCCCTCGACGAGAAGCGTAGCTTCACCCTCAAGTTACCCAAGCGCTACCGCGTCGGCCTGCTCTCAACCTACCTTGAGAGCGTGACCTCACGCGCAGAGGAGTTTGAGCGCGTGTCACGTGAGCGGAGGTTGTTCACCAATAACGGACACGGCTCATACGAGTCCGGCTGGTCATCGGTCCCATTCCGGCACCCTTCCACGTTCGAAACCCTAGCATTGGCACCGGAGTTGAAAAAACAGCTGACGGAGGATTTGACAGCATTTTCACAAGGAAAACAGTTTTACCATAAAATCGGACGTGCATGGAAACGTGGGTATTTATTGCATGGCTCGCCAGGATCAGGAAAATCGAGCTTAATAGCTGCAATGGCGAATTATCTTTGTTACGACGTTTACGATCTTGAACTAAGCAAAGTTACTGATAACTCAGAGCTGAGAGCTTTGCTTATTCAAACCACGAATCGTTCCGTTATTGTGATTGAAGATATTGATTGTTCTATTGACCTCACCGGGGATAGGGTGTCAAAAAGGGCAAAACCATCATTACAGCGTGCAAAATGTCGACGGGATATTGTTGATAGCGGTGAAGATAACCGCCGGGTGACGTTATCAGGGCTGTTGAATTTTACTGATGGGCTGTGGTCATGTTGTGGTGAAGAAAGAATTATAGTGTTTACTACAAATTATAGGGACAGTATTGACCCGGCGCTAGTTAGATGTGGGCGCATGGATGTGCATGTTAGCCTTGGCACGTGCGGGGTGCATGCGTTCAAGGCCTTGGTGAAGAACTACGTGGGAGTTGAAACGCACGCGCTGTTTGATGTGGTGGAGAGCTGTATACGAGCCGGTGGGGCCCTTACGCCAGCTCAGATAGGGGAGATCTTGTTGAGGAATAGGAGGGACGCTGATGTGGCGGTCAAAGCTGTGTTGTTGGCAATGCAGGCCAAGATTTTGGGTAGTGACGTGGAGGCGGTGGAAGGTGGTCGGGAATCGGATGACGCCGCTAGGTCGCCGGAGAGTTTGGACCGGAGGTTGATGTTGTCGCCGGAGAATTGGTATGGGTCGCCGGGGAGAGGTGGAGGGAAGAAGAGGAGGACAGAAGGGTCCAGTTGGGAGAGGAAGGTAAAGTTTTTAGTGAGGCTCAAGTCTTTGACTAAGTCTGACTCTGGAAGAAGATAGAGGTGTCTAATTTGATCTTAATTTATAAGCATTTCTGTAAAATGATCTTGTGAGATTAGTTTGTAGATGTAGCTTTTTTTAAGCTAATATATTAACCATCTTTGCATTGAATTTTAATTAATTGTTATTTTTTTAATAACTTATTCTATTACAATTTTACTATAGGGATACAAGGCTTATTAGGTGGGAACTTAATTAATTAATTAATCTAGCACAAAAAAAATTAATAACTTATCTTTTGTTGTTTTTTCTTAAAAAAAAGGTTCAAAATGGACTTTAATTTAGTAAATATGTATGTTGTACTCGATAGCTTCACTATACAATAAGCAGAAAAAGGAGAAAATAAGTGAGTCCTAAGTCTTAACCATCTACTGCTGGATAAGTTTTTTGATCTTCACTATGTACAAATTTTACAAAATAAGCCTTTAAAAGATTAAGAAAGTGAAGGGAATACTGAAAAATGCTTTTCTTTTTTCTTTTCACGGGGACGGGGACGGGGACGGGGACGGGGACGGGGTCGGGGGTCGGGGGTCGGGGTCGGGGGTGGGGGTGGGGGTGGGGGGGGGGAATTCACTTTTGGTATGACTTCATGTAAAGAGCATTAAATATTCTCTCAAAAAAGAGTCAAACGCATTTGAAAGGAAGCTAATCACTTTATTTTCAATAGGCGCAAATTGATGATTTGCTCCTTTAATTTGGGTATTGTTAACGTCAAATTTTATACGTATGACGAAATTATCAAAATAATAAGTTAAAATCGTGCTAACGGTTAATTGTATTATTGTGAAATCAAACTCATAAAATACACACAGATAAACATATACACAGAGATATAAAATATGGACACAAGAATTTATGTTTAAATCCACTTGAAAAAAAACTACGGAGAGATATAAGAAATCCACTAAAATAATATAGAAAGTAAAAATTGTTTGTTTGTTGATGTATTTATAGAAAGTAGGAGTCCTTTTCAGAATGACCTTATAACCGCAATTAATGATTGATTGTTTCTTTCCCAAATTAGATCTCCTTATCCCACCAAATAAAGAAACACAATCTTACATTAATAAAAACTCTCCCACTGTTTGAGCAATCTGTCCAAATAAACGTATATGAGTCAACACCAAATCCTAATTTTTATAAACTAATTTTTATCAGTCACTATAATAATCATCTTTATTTTTTAAGTTGCAAGTGAATAAAAATATGTTACACATATTTTTTAAGTTTTTTAAAACCTATTCTATTAGAATTAAAATTTTAAAATACATTTCATCTGAATGTTTAAGAGAGAACTTGAAAAGAAGCCAAGCGAGAAAATAGAAAAATTTGACGTTGAATTCTTTATCCCTTTTTAAAGTTGATGTGTCAACTTAAATTAAAGTATAAAGTTTCATTTTGCATATATAAAGAAGGATAGAGAATTTATTAGTGAAATTGTTGTAAATGCTCTCAGTTGTCCTTACAGTTATATAAATTTTGAAAGAAAAAAAATAAGGTAATTAATATTTCTACATTTTTGATATTTTTATATGATATCTTTTCAGATAAAGGTGTAAATGAATTGAGTCAAATATAAAATAAGATTTGATTGAGAGTCATTTAGCTACTGAGTCGAACACGATCTCGAATCGAGTTTGAGTAATTTGAATTTTTCAAACGAATATAATTCGAGTATTAATAAAAAATTATAATTTAAAGATGTTTGAATAATTTATCAAAATTTAAAATTTATTCATATTTAAATTATTTGAATCGAATTTTTAATCAAATGACTACGAATGAAGTCCAAACTATTTATTTATTTTATAACTTTATTCTCAGATATGGAAGAACTCTATGAAAATATCAAAATAGTGCTCCCAATATTTATATATGCATAAAATATGATAAAACCAAATATGCCCCGTGACCTCGTTATCTACCCAAAAAGCACGTCTCGAAAAACTACGGTCCAGAATTAATTCTACCTGCTTCACTTCGCCACCTCACAATTAATCATCGATCTAATTCATTTCAATTTCTAGGGAGAAAAGGAAAATCAGATATGGGAGTAGTGATAATCGACGGTTCCACGGTTCGAGACTTCGTCGCCGACGAGGCTCAGTTCCAGAAGAGCGTCGACGAGCGGTTCGCTGCGCTAGATCTGAACAACGACGGCGTTTTATCGCGATCGGAGATGCGCAAGGCCTTCGAGTCGTTTCGACTGTTGGAGACGCACTTCGGCGTCGATGTAGCGACGACGCCGGAAGAGCTGACGCGGTTATATGACTCGATCTTCGAGAAATTCGACGGCGACCACAGCGGCGCGGTGGATATTGACGAATTTAGGAGCGAGTTGAAGAAGATTATGCTGGCGATCGCCGACGGGTTGGGGTCGGCGCCGATTCAGATGGCGCTTGAGGACGACGATGAGAATTTGCTTAAACAAGCTGCAGATCTTGAGGCCGCTAAGATTGCAAAGACTTCTTCCTCTTGATTTTGATTTTGGGTGGTGGGTTTATCCGACGGCGTTTTATAATCTTAATTTTTGATAAGGAATTTTCTTTTTCTTTTTTTATCCTTTTTAGTGTCTTTTAGTTATTTTGCATTTCTGATCTTTGTATGCAAGTGTTTGTACTTGGTATTATGTATGCTTATACTCATAATAAGTTTTTCTGTTTTTAAGAATATTGTAAAATACTAAACTCTTATAAAATAATGTAGTAAAATTATTGTAACTGTTATGAAACTTTAGCATGGAGTGTATAAATATACTCTTATAATTGCTGCATGAAACTCTTCAGAAAATTCTTCAGAGAGAATTCTCTTTGTGAAGTTATGTGTGTTTTCATTCTGCATATTCTCCTTTATATAGGAAAGCAGAAGAGGAGGAGGACAAGAGAGGAAATTGCCTGGAACCTCACAATGAGAAAAAGGAGAGGAAATTGCCTCTATCGTAGGCAATCATGTTTTATAACACTTCCCCTAATTTCTTACGATAGAAGATTATGTCTCATTAAAAATCTTGTAAGAAAATTCAGTGAGAAAAACTTAACGAAAGGAAAAAGAGTACATATCTTTTACATAAATATCTTAATTGACTGTCTCGTTAAAACCTTGTCAAGAAAAACCCATTGGGATAAAAACCCTCGACTAAGGAAAAAAAAGACAGATCTTCCTCAGTAGGAATTCATAACTTTTGGATGAAATGTTGTCATAAGTCTTTCAATTACACATTCCGATCTTTTTCTAAAGTTTTGCAAAGCGTTGCGTTTAGTAGTGACTTTGTGTGAATAAGTTGGCTAGATTATCATCACGATCGAATTTGATCTTGTCATCTATATCACCCTTCTTTTGTAGCTCATGTGTGAAGAAAGATTTAGGTGAAATGTGTTTTGTTCTATCTCCCTTGATGTACTCTCTTCTAAGTTTAGCAATGCATGTAGCGTTATCTTCATACAGAATTGTAGGAATGTCTTTGATTGATGGTAGTTCACATGACTTTTGAATATGCTGAATAATTGATCTCAACCAAACACACTCTCAGCTTGCTTCATATATAGCGAAAATCTCGGAGTGATTTGAAGATATAGCTGTCATGGTTTGCTTTGTGGATTTTCAGGATATAGCCGTGTCACAATATGTAAATACATAACCTATTTGTGATCTTTCATTGTGTGGATTTGATAAATATCCTGCATCGGCATATCTAACCAATCGCGAAGTTGAATCTATTGGATAAAATAAACCAATATCAATACTTCCACGGAGGTATCTCAAAATGTATTTGATCTCATCCCAATGTCTCTTAGTCGAAGAAGAATTGTATCTTCTTTAACAAGTTGACAAAATCGAATCGTGTCGTATACACATTTGCAAGATACATAAGAGCACCTATTGCACTTAGGTATGGAACTTCAGGTCCAAGAACTTTTTCCATTTTACTTAGGCATGGAAATTCAGGTCCAAGAACTTCTTCTATTGTACTTAGGCATGGAACTTCAGGTCCAAGAACTTCTTCCATTGTACTTAGGCATGAAACTTGGTCCAAGAACTTCTTTCCTACTTTACAGAAGTAAAATGGATCTTTATCAATTTCTAAAGATCGAACAACCATCTAGGTAGTCAAAGGATGAGCTTTATCCATATGAAAACAACAGAAGAATCTTTTTCGGTATATGTGGATTTATGAACAAAAAATTCCAGATCTAAATGCTCCACTTGTATTCCCAAATAGAATTTTGTCTTTTCAAGATCTTTCATTTCAAATTCATCTTTTAGATAAGTAGCAGTTCTTGTGAGTTGTGACGCCCCAAAATAGTATACACAACACCCATTCCGAGTCGCCAAATACATGAATGCGAAATAACTACAACTTTATTATTACAACAAGAAAAGCTGTGAGTTTGAATACAAATATTATCTTCTGTACAATATCTATACTCAAATAAATCCTCATCACATTATTGATTCATTATTTTACAAAATGGTGAGGACTACTAAACAACTCTCTCTAGAATCTTCATTCCATACCCACTAAGACTTTCGCTACATTCTCGCCTCCCGAGAAGAAAAATGGAACAACAAGGAAAAGGGTGAGCTCAACTAGCCCAAGAAAGAATATTATGACTAAGATAATATACAACAAATTATCGTTAGTCTTCAACGAGAAAAATCGATAGAATCTGATAGACAAACAAGTTTCGGATCAATATTCGCAATGAAATAATAATTCATAGAAGAGTTACGTAGAGAATGAAATCTACTATAATCTATGAATTTAACGATCCATCATCAATATTTTATCCTCGTAACATCAATCAATATACATCCGGAATCAAATATTCATCTTTTTGCTACAAGCCAAAGATATTCATCATTAGTCATATTCATTTAAACACCTGTTCATCTTTGCACTACAGGCCAAAGATATTAATCAATCGGTCATGTTCATCTCAACACCTATTCATCTTTGCACTACAGGCCAAAGATATTCTTCAGAAATCATTCATCTTTGCACTACAGGCCAAAGATATTCAATAATATCATCATTTAAGACTGAGGATGATGAAAAATATTTTTAAAGAAACGAATCCAGTGAAACAAAATGACAAGGATTAAGGATTAAGGATTCGTACTTGGTTTTATCCACGCCCAAAAATACCTCAAAAATAATCATAGTGGTGTAAAATTCAAGAATGATCAAAACATGGATACAATCAGAGTTAGTATCCAGAATAGATATTTTGAACAAAAAGAAGAAATTTTATTTTTCTATTGAATAGTCTTGAGTATCGTGAATAGTCTTGAGTATCGTGAATAAGTAACTCCAGACACCAAAAGATAGAAATTCCACAAAAACATCTTCACGCTTCATGAATAGTACTCGTGAATAGTAACTCGTGAATAGTAACTCATGAATAGTAACTCGTGAATAGTAACTCATGAATAGTAACTCGTGAATAGTAACCCCGACATGAAAAAATTCTAAATTTGATAAAAACTTCAGATCAACATTTCAGCATAATGATATTGAAGAAATAATATCATTACGAAAAAAAATAATATCCCTTACCTCGAAAGATCAAGATTTACAAATTAGAATCTAATATATAGTCTTTGAAGGGAACTTGCACCTGCCTAGCAATACTCAAAGTATACTCAAAATACTCACAAGAATACGCTCAAAATATCGAGAGAGAAAAATAGAGAAAACTTCAGTTTACGGTGTGATTTTCAATTCTAACCTAAGCACCTATTTATAGGAAAATGCTTAGAACACCAAAGCGAGAAAATTTAATATAATATTAATATAATTATACAAATTTTCCTTAGCCTACCTTTTGGTCAAAACACCAGCCACACATGTTAATGATGTCCAAAAAATACAAAAACGTTTTTCTTAACAAAAATAATTTAAACTCCCAAAAACAATTATTTTGAGCTTGAACTTCAATAATTCATAATAAATAGCCCTTTTATCAGAAAATTCGAATCTCATGAGTTTTTATAGGAAATTCAATTCTCTACAACTTTGCAGAAGAAAGTTTTTCCAAATTCCAAACAAAATCGACCGAAATCCACAAACAAGCGATTTTACAAAGCTATAATCAAATTTCGATTAATAATTGTGTCCACCAACACACAAAACATGTGTTAAACATTTTATGCCACAAAAATACTCTTCCTCCTCATATACTCATATATCCCACATTCATTGTAAAAATATCACCGTTAATATATTATTAAAATAATATATTTAAATGAATTATTTTATCGTAAAAAGATAAAATATTAATTTTCAACAATTGTCATTTTAAAATTTTCTCCATCTATATCCACATAAAATCAATATTTTCCACATCATATAAATCAATAATTAATTATTCATAAATAATATTACGAAATCACAATATTGACAACCAGTAGCGGTTCAGGAAAGAGGGGCTTTCAATAAGAATTTCTTCTTCTTGGCGCCGCAATTAGATGACCAAACCTCTCCTTAGATGTAACTTTCTAGACATTGCCAATAATGTTATCTAATAATATTATTCGGATAATATGAATTATTGCTTCGATAATGAAAGATAATTGTAATAATGACAATTATTGAAACAACAAAGATATATAAAATATCAACGCAAAGAATTATTAACTCAATAAAATATTTGAATAAAGAATTACCAGTAACCATTATTGAGTAGTGCCTTCTTCACGTAAGAATCAATAATTGGTGCAATACTGGTGCTACTCGCTTCAACAACGCGTATTAGTGTGTTTTAACCACCGGTATTCCAACAAAGATAATCTAGCAATAACTACGCCAGATTATTTAAAAACAACTTATATTTGTCGCTTTCTTCATCCAATCGCTTTCCGTTATGGGGCCCACACATGGTCATACCGCGTCCGCATTTAATATTCCCAAGCGATAAAGATTTAATATTCCACGACCAAACGAATATTCCCCACAACAATGAATATTTTATAACCACTTGCTTATTTTTGAAATATTTAAGTATTTAACCCTTAACTATCCACATTAATCAAATCAACCCTTACTATTTCAAAATAAAGGAAATTCCTTTTTATTTAAAAATTTTGGTCTTACAACCTCCCTCCTTATGAAATTTCGTCCTCGAAATTGACGTGTCGCGTTCTGTGTTTTGAAAAGGTGAGGATACCTCGCTTTCATTTTCGTTTCCAATTCCCAGGTCATTTCCTCTATAGCATGATTCCTCCACAAAACTTTAACTTTTGGTATAACCTTTGCGCGTAGGACATGCTCCTTCCTATCCAAAATCTTGACAGGTACCTCCTCATACGTTAAGTCTTCTATTATCTCGTCCTGGTTTTCTAACTCAATAACGTGGTTCGGGTCTTTCACATATTTATTTAAGTACGATATGTGAAACACATTATGAACACGAGACATACTCGAGAATGGTAACGCAAGTCTATAGGCTACATTTCCTACTCGGTCAAGAATTTGAAATGGACCGATAAATCGTGGATTGAGCTTTCCTCTCTTCCCAAATCTTGTAACTCCCTTCCATGGAGCAACTCGCAACAATACATGATCCCCTACACTAAATTCCACGTCCTTTCGATGAAGATTCGCATAACTCTTTTGTCGATCTTGTGCCGCTTTGTATACGTTGTCGAATCATTAGTCATATCGTATTAACTTTCGGGTCCCAACAATGTTGCTTCACCCACCTCATCCCAACATATTGAGAACGATATTTTGTCCATATAATGCTTCGAATGGAACCATGCCTATATTTGTTTAATAACTATTGTTGTATGAGAATTCCACCAATGGCAAGTACTTATCCCAACTTCCTTTGAAATCTAGGACACAGAGTTTTAATATATCTTCAAGAGTTTGAGTAGTCCTTTCTGATTGCCCATCCGTTTGAGGATGGTATGCCAAACTGAATCGTAAATTCGTGCCCATAGCTTTCTACAAACTAACCCAAAATCATGAAGTGAATCTTGGGTCACGATCTAAAACAATGGATACTGGCATGCCATGCAATCTCACAATCTCATTTACGTACATACGAGAAAGACGTTCAAGGGAATAAGTCTCTCGTATCGGTAAGAAATGAGTAGACTTGGTTAATCTATCAACAATAACCCAAATCGCATCTATGCCTTGAGAAACCCTGGGAAGATTAGTAATGAAATTCAGGGTAATGTGTTCCCACTTCCATTTCAAAATCTCAAGTGGTTGCAACGGACCCTTAGGTACAAGATGCTCCGCCTTTTACATCGTTAGCAAGTTAAACACATCGAGATAAACTACGCGATCTCTCTCCTCATATTGCTCCACCAAAATGTATGTTGAAGATCATAATACATTTTGGTACTCCCAGGATGGATTGCAAATGGTGTATTGTGTGCCTCCATCATAATCTTGTTCTTCAAATCGTAGTCGTTAGGAACACAAAGTCTAGAGTGGACTCAAGTATTCCTTCTTCATCAATTCTCGCCCTAAGAATAGCTCCTTCTTGTACTTTCTTCTTACGATCGACTCCGGCCTGGGTGGCTTGAGCAACCTTAACTTTTTCTATTAAAGTTGGCTCTACGTCGTATACTTGACATCATCGCACTCGTTCCGCGTGATATGATCTTCTACTCAACGCGTCGGCGGCTACCACGTTCGCTTTTCCAAGATGGTATGGTTAGAATATGTGCCAAATGAGTCGCCTCTTGAGCTCTTGGAAAATCTTCTCGCATTCCTCGCCTCCATACTGAATTTTGTATCTTTTCAAGTCACTAAGTTAATCGGAATAGCGATTCGAGAATATCCTTCAACGAATCTCCGATAATAACCAACTAAGCTTCTAAAAGCTACGTATTTCGATTCTCGACTTAGGTTGCTCTCAATCTGTGACTCATATCCCAATCTTGGATAAAGCGTCACAATGACACCTATCGCTTTACTATCGCATTTAATATGACGTCCCCTACAGAGAGTTCCGCTTAGGTGAATTCCACAAAGGAAGTCACAAAATAAAGGCTCGGTACCAAATTTATAGTTGAATTTTTAACTCCCCGAAGTTCAATAGAGCCATTCGATATGAGATTTTAGAAATGAGTTTTGTCTGGGGTTCAAAGTCGATACAAAATTTAATATCGCTTTGGGAGTAAGCCAAGAAATTCTTCGAAAAATACGCCGGAAAAAAATCAATAACAACAAGAATATTATTCAAATCGACGTGTCTTTATTCAAATCCATAACATGGACTAAGAAAACTTGACATCCGTAATAAACGAATGACTTCATGGCTTGATATGAAAATGTTTGACTACAATGGTTTGATTGCTTGAATTGAATAACAAAGTTGCTTAGGAATATGAAAACTAACAACCTTACAAAAGCAATCAATTTGGCATGATGAGTAGTTAACCTTAAAATCACATCAAAAGCAAATATCTCTATAGAAATAAGGTTAACGGGTAATGTGATAGTGCCAACTGAATCAAGCAAGATTTATAAACGATTGGATGTGATGAAAGTTTCTCTAACTGAGTTTCCACAGATAGGTCAAAGTTTAATTTCTCCGTAGTCAAGTTCAAACGTTGAGCGCAAGTAAGAGAGATAAAAGAATGGGTAGAACCAATATCTAGTAAGGTATATACTTCGCAAGAATTTATAATTAACTAACCTGTACTAACTTCGTTCGGGTTCCTTGTATTTTACCTACCACGCGACAAACGCTTCTTCCCTAATCGTTGACTTTGACTTTTCTTCGGGATCTTTTGAGTCACCGTCCCATTAAACTAGGTTTCGCCATCGCATAATCTCGAGCGATATGTCCTTCCTTTCCACAAGTATAGCATACCTTAAACTGTTGTGGGCGCTTTGGTGATATGTCCCTCTTTCCGCATTTGTAACATACGACCGGTGGTCGCTCTCCTCCCTTAAAACTAGTTGCTATAGGCGCCGACGTCTTCACATGGTCGTTGTTGAATCTCCTCTTTTTAAAATCTCCTCCCAGCTCGCTTCTTCTATTTTCATGGCCACGATTACCACCAGAGTGGTTACCGCTTTTGTTCAGATTCTTCTTTCTCCGTGGTTATCGTTATTCGATGATCGCTATCTTGAGATGATCCTCGTTATGGTCCCTCGGTTGAACGTATTTCGTTATCTCGCTCTAACAACTGAGCCCTCGCTGACAACATCCGAATAGAGAGAAAATTTATGAGAAATGAGATACCGACGTATGTCGGGTTTCAAACCTCTCGAAACATCCGCCATCATCGCTCCTCATTCTCCACCAAATGAGGTGCAAACTGATAACTCCGCTAACTTCGCCTCGATCGGGACACCGCCATGTTATTCTCGCTTAGTCTAATAAACTCTACTTCCTTCATACGACGAATACTTTCGTGGAAGTACTTGTCATTGAACTGCTTCAAACGCCTCCCACGACATCTTTGAGTGCAAATGGATGGGTACGCTTCACGATTCCCACCAATGAATCTGCCCGCCACGGAACATAAAGGTGGCGAATGGAACTTTCTGTTCTCTGTGCATCCCAAGACATCGAATATCTTGGTAATTTGTTTGACCCACGTCTCCGCCTTTAATCGGATCCGGCTTTCCCAGCACTCGTGGTCCCAACTCTTTGAATCGCTTGGCATTTGTGACCACTCGTGAATTGCTATCATTTCCTCCTCAGATTTTGAACACGAGTCTCCTCGTCTCGATTTTGCATGAACCGCAAAAAGCTTCTAAACATCCCTCGCTCATCATCTCGCCAGGTGGTGTTGTTCACAGGAGGAACATTGCCACGACTGTTGCTGACGCTCTCCTCGTTGGTGAGTACAGGCATCTCCACGGTCTCATTTACTCCATCAATATTCTCGATCGACATTCTCAAATACCGCCATAAAATAAGGGTTAATTAAGGAAATCAATATATCACATAATATCCCTATATATCGACCAACTAACAAATAAGCTTTAGGTAGGACACACTAAATGTAAGGATTTACTCGCTCTCCCTCCTAGTTTTATTCCCCGATCTCCGCCAGAGATCATATCCCTAAGCTCGATACCAATCCGCGACTCGGACACCAACTTGTGTCAAGACCTCACATTGATACCTATCGGTTTGCCACCGCAGAATCAAGGTCCCCTACGGAGAGTCCGGCTTTGCATCCCCATCAACAGAAGTCACCAACAGGTAGGCTCGGGGCTCTTTACTTATAGCTCGATACCAACCGTGACGCCCAAAATAGATATACACAACACCCATTCTCGAGTCGCCAAATACATGGTATGTAAAACAACTACAACTTTATTATTACAACAAGAAATCGTGAGTTTGAATACAAATATTATCTTCTGCATAATATCTATACTCAAATAAATCCTCATCACATTATTGATTCATTATTTTACAAAAATGGTGAGGACTACTAAACAACTCTCTCTAGAATCTTCATTCCATACCCCGACTAAGACTTCGCTACATTCTCGCCTCTCCCGAGAAGAAAAATGGAACAACAAGGAAAAGGGTGAGCTCAACTAGCCCAAAGAAAGAATATTATGACTAAGATAATATACAACAAATTATCGTTAGTCTTCAACAGGAAAAAATCGATAGAATCACAATAGACAACAAGTTTCAGATCAATATTCAGCAATGAAATAATAATTCATAGAAGAGTTACGTAGAGAATGAAATCTACTATAATCTATGAATTTAATAAATCCATCGTCAATATTTTATCCTCAGTAACATCAATCAATATACATCCGAATCAAATATTCATCTTTGCACTACAGCCAAAGATATTCATCAATTAGTCATGTTCATTTAAACACTGCTCATCTTTGCACTACGTGCCAAAGATATTAATCAATCTGGCCATGTTCATCTCAACACCTATTCATCTTTGCACTACAGCCAAAGATATTCTTCAGAAATCATTCATCTTTGCACTACAGCCAAAGATATTCAATAATATCATCATTTAAGACCGAGGATGATGAAAATATTTTTTAAAGAAACGAATCCAAAGGAAACAAAATGACAAGGATTAAGGATTAAGGATTCGTACTTGGTTTTATCCACGCCCAAAATACCTCAAAAATAATCATAGTGGTGTAAAATTCAAGAATGATCAAAACATGGATACAATCGAAGTTAGTATCCGTATATAGATATTTTGAACAAAAAGAAGAAATTTTATTTTTCTGAATAATAGTGTCAGATATCGTGAATAAAGGCAGAGTATACGTGAATAGTAACTCCGACACCAAAAGATAGAAATTCCACAAAAAACATCTTCACGCTTCATGAATAGTACTTTCGTGAATAGTAACTCGTGAATAAGAACTCGCTGAATAAGAATCGTGAATAAGAACTCATGAATAAGAACTCGTGAATAGTAACCCCGATATGAAAAAATTCTAAATTTGATAAAACTTCAGATCAACATTTCAAAGATAATGATATTGAAGAAATAATATCATTACAAAAAAATAATATCCCTTACCTCGAAAGATCAAGATTTACAAATTAGAATCTACCGGTATAGTCTTTGAAGGAACTTGCACCGCCTAGCAATACTCAAAGTATACTCAAAATACTCACAAGAATACGCTCAAAATATCGAGAGAAATAGAGAAAACTTCAGTTTACGGTGTGATTTTCAATTCTAACCTAAGACCCTATTTATAGGAAAATGCTTAGAACACCAAAGCGAAAAATTTAATATAATATTAATATAATTATACAAATTTTCCTTAGCCCACCTTTTGGTCAAAACACCAGCCACACATGTTAATGATGTCCAAAAAAATACAAAAACGTTTTTCTTAACAAAAATAATTTAAACTCCCAAAAACAATTATTTTGAGCTTCCTAACTTCAATAATTCATAATAAATAGCCCTTTTATCAGAAAATTCGAATCTCATGAGTTTTTATAGGAAATTCAATTCTCTACAACTTTGCAGAAGAAAGTTTTTCCAAATTCCAAACAAAAATCGACCGAAATCCACAAACAAGCGATTTTACAAAGCTATAATCAAATTTCTATTAATAATCAGTCCACCAACACACAAAACATGTGTTAAACATTTTATGCCACAAAATACTCTTCCTCCTCATATACTCATATATCCCACATTCATTGTAAAATATCACCGTTAATATATTATTAAAATAATATATTTAAATGAATTATTTTATCGTAAAAAGATAAAATATTAATTTTCAACAATTGTCATTTTAAAATTTTCTCCATCTATATCCACATAAAATCAATATTTTCCACATCATATAAATCAATAATTAATTATTCACAAATAATATTACGTAATCACAATATTGACAACCAGCGGCTTCCTGTGAAAGAGGGGCTTTCCAATAAGAATTTTTTCTTCTTGGCGCCGCAATTAGATGACAAACCTCTCCTTAGATGAAACTTCTAGACATTGCCAATAATGTTATCTAATAATATTATTCAGATAATATGAATTATTGCTTCGATAATGAAAGATACTTGTGTAATGACAATTATTGAAACAACAAAGAATATAAAATATCAACGCAAAGAATTATTAACTCAATAAAATATCGAATAAAGAATTCATCAGTAACCATTATTGAGTAGTGCCTTTCACGTAAGAATCAATAATTGGTGCAATCACGCAGTGCTACCTTGCTCAACAACGCCAGACATTAGTGTGTTTTAACCACCGGGTATTCCAACAAGATAATCTGCAACAACTACGCCAAGTTATTTAAAAACAACTTATATTTGTCGTTTTCTTCATCCAATCGCTTTTTCATTATGGGGCCCACACATGGTCATACTGTCGCATTTAATATTCCCCGACAAGCATTTAATATTCCACGACCAAACGAATATTCCCCGACAACAATGAATATTTTATAACCACTTGCTTATTTTGAAATATTTATGTATTTAACCCTTAACTATCCACATTAATCAAATCAACCCTTACTATTTCAAAATAAAGGAAATTCCTTTTTATTTAAAAATTTCGGGGTCTTACATGAGTTCTTCAGGAGTACCTACAAAATTCAAATCATCCACATATACAACAATGATGGAAAAACCACTTTGTGATATCTTAATAAAAACACATGGACATACATGATCATTTATATATCCATCTTTTATTAAATAATCACTAAGTCGATTATACCACATATGACCAGACTATTTCAATCCATATAATGAGCGTTGAAACTCGATTGAATATATGTGACGTGGCTTTTATGATTCAGCCATTTTCAATCCTTCAGGGATTCTCATCTAAATCTCACTTCAAGTGAGCCATATAGGTATGCTGTTACAACATCCATCAGATGTGTTTTCAAACCTTCCATGGTTGTCATACCTATCAGAAAGCAAAAAGTGACTCCATCCATTACGTACTGGAGAGTCTGTATCCTAATAATCAATATCAGATTTTTGTGAAAAACCCTTGAGCTACAAGTCGGGCTTTATATCTCACAATTTCATTTTTTTTTCATTTTGCTTTCGTCTGAAATACCCATTTGTTTCAACCGGATTACACCCAGTGGTGTTTGAACCATCGGTCCAAATATATACTTCTCTTTTCAATAGAGATTTTATTTCCAATCGGGATTACACCCAATGTTTGAACCATCGTCCAAATATACTTCTTTTCAATAGAGATTGTAGCTCAGTTTGAATAACATCTTTATATTTTGGCCAATCTTTTCTTTTCCCGACATTCTTCCACGTTTTGTGGTTCGTGATCCGTCGTGAATCAAAGTAATATCTTATGCTATAAAGAAAGCAAATATATCGTCAATCATGACTTTGCTTCGATCTCATATATTTCTCATCATGTACATAATTTATTGAGATCTCTTGGTGTTCATCTCTTATCCCTTTACTGAGATTTTGAACCTTTTTTGGGGCTATTCTCACTCTTGGAATATGTGCTTCTTCTCGAGCGATTTGTACCTCTTCTGGGGTTATTCCCACTCTTGGAATATGTGCTGCTTCTGGAGCGGTTTGTACCTCTTCTGAGGTTATTCCCACTCTTGGAATACGTGCTTCTTCTGGAGCGGGTATTCTTTCTGGGATTCCCTTATTTGCTTTTGATTATCGTGGTACAGTGTCTTTTGCACCAACTTGTCTTTCCACACTTCTGGTGTGGTTTAGATTCTTCTATTACCTTATTTGTCAATTCTTCAGGAATCGATTTTTCAATAGGTATTTCTATCTCTGCTGGAGTATTCATTGCAGGTGTATATGATTTTATCATTTTTCTAGCATCATTAAATGCATCTGGCATTTGATTTGCAATATTTTATAAATAAATAATTCTTTGAACTTTAATTTCACATTGTCCTGTACGAGGATCAAGTGAATTTAATTCTGATGCATTCCATGATATGTCAGAGGATTTTTATTTAAAACTTTCCTTTCTCCTAATGGTGGAAATACAGATTCATCAAAAATAACAATCTACATAACATGTAGTAAAAACATATCCAGTTAAAGGCTCAAGAATCTGATAACAGAAGGAGAATCAAAACCAACATAAATACCTATTTTTCGTTGGGCTCCCATTTTAGTTCTTTGTGGAGGTGCAATTAGAACATATAATGCACTTCTAAAAACTCGAAAGTGTGATATGTTGGGTATCTATCCAAGAACTAACTGTAGAGGAGAAAATTTATGAAGAGTCGTTGGTCTTACTCGAATGATGACTTCAGCATGAAGAATTACATGACCCCAAACTGAGGTAGGTAAGTTAGCCCTTAACATCAATGGGCGTGCAATTAGTTGAAGTATCTATTAAAAACCAGTAAATATCGAAATGGAACAGACAATGGGTGAAGGGGTCCACAAATGTCTCCTTAAATTCTCTCTAGGAATTTTGGGGCTTCTTTATAAACTTTTACTGGTGATGGTCGAACAATTAACTTTCCTCGAGAACACGCAGCACAAGGAAATTCACTACTTGGAAAAATCTTCTTATTTTTGAGAGGATGACCAAAAGAATTTTCAATAATACGACACATCATAGAAGTACCTGGATGACCGAGTCTTTCATGCCAAAGTATAAAGGATTTGGGATCTATGATTTTTGGAATCATAAGAGTAGGAGACTCAATTGCTCTAATTTTCATAGTATATAATCCAGAAGAAATTTAATGAAGTTTTTCTATGATATTCTATGTGACGCCCCCAAAATTAGGTATACATCACCCATCTTAGGTCGCCACTTACATGGTACAGAATTTAAATACAACTTACTAACATAACTGTTGTGTACAATACGACATAAACTGTGAGTTTAAATACAAATATCGTCTACTAGATATTATACAAACTCAAAAAGGAGTCCTCATTACAATTATTATCACACTATTTCACAGAATAGTGAGGACTACTAATGCTATCTTCGTGACCATCACTGCTTTCCTCGACTCGTCCCAAATATATTCTCATTTCACGAGAGAATAAAGAAAGAAAGGGTGAGCTCAACCAAATTTCAAAGAAGAAATATTATGACTAAGATAATGCGAATAAATTATCAATAGTCTTCAACAATGTTAAACCGATAAAATACAATAGACAACCAGCTTTAATTGCATGCTGAATATGCAATCCATTAAAAGAGTCAAGTAGAAAATAAAGTCTACTATCTTTTAGGTTTTAAAAGGTTTTTCATCATCTGTTATAAATTTGAGACTCGGCTTTTAATAAATATTCCACATCATCGAATCACCCCGCACAACCAACGCCAAGGATATTCTTTAAGATATCACGACCACAATTATTCATGCACTACGGGCCAAGAATATTTGTGTATTCATTAATGGTCATGATCATGCCAAAATCGTCCATCAATGCACTACTACTAATCGAGAATTTTTACCACATCATTTGTAACATTACTACCAATGATTACACCAATAGTCTCTGTCATAATCATACCAAGTCCATCTATGCACTACTGTGCCCACGATGACTTTAAAAAATATAAACATGAGGATGATGACAATGATATAAGAATTCAATAAAACAAGTTCAAGAATTATTTTATCCGGAATTATTAACGTCCAAATTGTCAACACGATAATCTTTGTTTTGTAGAGTAAAATTCAAGAATGATCGTAAGAATATTTCCATGAAAAGATATCTTTGGATGAAACGCAAATATCAAGGATATTCTACTAATTTCATGGAGTATAGAAGTCAAAGTTTTAACCAACCGGGTATAATAAAGAATGGAATAACAAAAGAAATTACCATGCATGCGGTGCTTGCATGAGACAAAGTTATTACAATGTAATAATAATAACGGAACCAAGTCGTAAAATTCACAATCGATGATGTTCCAATGTAATAATAAAGATGGAACTGCATCCGGTAAAAACACACGACAGGATATTCCAATGAATGATAAAGATTTTAACCAGTCCTGTAAACACACGCATGGTGATATTCCAACAGAATAATAAAGATTTTAACCAGTCCTGTAAAACACATGCATGTGATGTTCCAATGTAATAATAATAAAGACGGAACCCGAGTCCTGTAAAACACACACGCATGTGATGTTCCAATGTAATAATAGAAGAATGTCACCAAGTATAGGGTAAACCACGTATACAAAAGTTATTCCAATGTAATAATAAGCAATGGAATAACAACAGCTTCTCTTCATGAATAAGAAAGAATAACACCCTTACTTTTGGTAGGAGATTGAATATCTTTAAGAAGTAGTAACAAAATACTCTTTCTTCTTTCTCTCTTATTCTCTCTATACTTTCTCTCTCTATAGCTTGAATGAATTAAGTGAAAAATAATGAAGCATTAGGCCTCTATTTATAGAAGATTTCTAGCTTAGCACCTGCCGTGTGAAAAGGCAAGTGGCTTGACGACTGATGATGTGAAAAGAAAAGTGGTTTGACGTCTGGTAAAGGTAATTACTATTGACGAAGGTAATTACTATTCACAAAGGTAATTACTATTAACGAAGGTAATTACTATTCACAAGGGTAATTACTATTAACGAAGGTAATTACTATCGATTTAAGGTAAATACTATTGACGAAGGTAATTACTATTCACAAAGGTAATTACTATTAACGAAGAGACTCTTAGATGATGACATATGAGCCCCCCATAAAATAATCAAACTTACCACAAATCATTTTATTTTTAATCGATACATATTTAATCTTTCAACAATTATTAATCATTTATAACTTATCGCCTCAATTATTGATTTAATACTATAACATATTATACGATTGATCTTGTGACAATAATTGAATCAATAATATAAGAGATATGATGCAAAGAATTATCGTAGTAATAATTAAGCATAAATGGAAGTGACTTCTCACGTAAGCATCAATAATCAATCTGGTGTATACTACGTCTACGCCAGTATTATCAGATTTTACCATCGGGTAGTTCAATGCTTTAAAAGATAACACCTCCGCCGTTATTTTTATAAAATATTTTTGTCGCTTTTTCAATCCGACAATAATTACATTAGGGGTCCACCAATGATTGAGTAGTTGTATTTAATATTCCTAACAAAAGAATATTCCCCACCAAACGAATATTTTATAACAACTTGCATACTTTGCAAAATTTATAAATATTACCCACAACTATAAGCAGTAAGACCAAAAATTTTTAAATAAAAAGAATTTCCTTTATTTATTATTTTGAAATAGTAAGGGTTGATTTGATTAATGTGGATAGTTAAGGGTTAAATACGCAAATATTTCAAAATAAGCAAGTGGTTATAAAATATTCATTATCGTCGGGGAATATTCGTTTGGTCGTGGAATATTCAATCGCTTCGGGGAATATTCGTGACGACGCAAGCGACCATGTGTGGGCCCCATAACGAAAGCGATTGGATGAAGAAAACGACAAATATAAGTTGTTTTTAAATAATTCGCCAGTAGTTATTCACAAGATTATCTTTGTTGGAATACCCGTGGTTAAAACACACTAATACGCTGGCGTTGTTGAACAAGAAGATACCAGTATTGCACCAATTATTGATTCTTACGTAAGAAGGCACTACTCAATAATGGTTACGATAATTATCGCTCAAAGATTTTATTGAGTTAATAATTGTCAAGCGTTGATATTTTATATTCTTTGTTGTTTCAATAATTGTCATTACACAAGATCTTTCATTATCGAAGCAATAATTCATATTATCCGAATAATATTATTAGATAACATTATTGGCAATGTCTAGAAAGTTCGCCCTAAGGAGAGGTTTGGTCACCTAATTGCGCGCCAGTAAGAAGAAATTCTTATTGGAAAGCCCCCTCTTTCCTGGGAACTGCCTGGTTGTCAATATTGTGATTCTGTAATATTATTTGTGAATAATTAATTATTGATTTATATGATGAGGAAAATATTGATTTTATGTGGATATAGATGGAGAAAATTTTAAAATGACAATTGTTGAAAATTAATATTTTATCTTTTTCTGATAAAATAATTCATTTAAATATATTATTTTAATAATATATTAACGGTGATATTTTTACAACGAATGTGGGATATATGAGTATACGAGGAGGAAGAGTATTTTTGTTGCAATAAATGTTTAAAACATGTTAAACATGTCGGTGGACCCCATTTATCGACCGAAATTTGATTATAAATTGTAAAATCGACTCGTTTGTGGATTTCGGTCAATTTCTATTTGGAATTTGGAAAACTTTCTTCTGCAAAGTTGTAGAGAACTGAATTTCCTATAAAAACTCAAGAGATTCGAATTTTCTGATGAAAGGGCTATTTATTATGAATTATTGAAGTTCAAGTTCAAAAATAATTGATTTTTTTGAAAGTTTTAATTATTTATTTTATGAAAAACGTTTTTTCTTACTTTTCTAGAAGGTGGCATGTGGAAATGTTAGGATCTGAATTCTAAGGTGGGCGTATGAATTTGATATATATATATATATTAATTTATTAAATTTTCTGCTTTGGTGTTTCTAAGATTTTCCTATAAATAGGGTCTTAGGTTAGAATTGAAAATCACACCGTAAATCAAGTTTTCTCTCTATATTATCGAGCGTATTCTTATGAGTATTTTGAGTATACTTTGAGTATTGCAATATGTGAGACCCCAGATTTTATCAATAAAGATTTAAATTTTGTTGAAATAATTTTTTAATATTATGGTGTGAATTTAAGATAATATTATAGTTGTGGGTAGTATTTATAAATTTTGCAAAGTATGCAAGTGGTTATATTATATTCGATTGGTCGGGAATATTCGGTTTAGCGAGGAATATTCGTATAACGACTCAATCATTGGTGGACCCCATAATGTAATTATTATTTGATTGAGAAAACGACAAAAAAATATTTTATTGAAATAACTATGGAAGTTTTACCGTGGTTTCTTGTTGAACTACTTTCGGTAGTAAAAGTACAATGTCAATGTCGTGTGGTTGCATAATAAAGACACCGGTATTGATTATCGATACTTATGTGAGAAGTCACTCAACTGATTCCATTATCACGATTAATAATATGAATTATTATAATGATAATGACGCTTTTGTTTTATTCAGTATTATTAACGTAATAAAACGAAAACATCTTTTATATAAAATAGAATACTTTATTAAAGTTATTCTATAAATAGAATATATTATATTTTATTATGCATAGTGTTGCATAGTGTTTTTTTGCATAGTGTTTTTTGTAGTATTACATAAAGGTTTGCATAGTAAAATGTTTTTATATAAATAGAATATATTATATTTTATTTAAAAGATTTTTCTTTAAATATGGACCACGATTAAAAGTAAATCAATCTGGACCGCTTCATGGATTAGTTACTTATGCATTCCATTTTCCTATAAATAAAGCTCATTCCTTCATTATTTTCTTACGAATTCATTGAAACTCTAGAGAGAAAATTATAGAGAGAAGCTATAGAGAGAAAATTATATAAAGAAGAAGAGTATTCTTCTTGCTACTTCACTACTTCTATATTCAGCTTTTTACTGCGGTAAAGGGTGTTATTCTTCTTCTTGAAGAGAACTTCATTATTCCATTCACTATTATTCTGTTGAATAACTCCGTAAAGTGGCATACCCTATACATAACTTTGTATACGCCAGATACCCTATACTTGGTGAAATCCTTATGTTATTCCATTGCTTATTATTCTCATTGAATAACTCAGATACGCGGTTTACCCTATACTTGGTGACATTCTTCTATTATTCTCATTGGAACATCCATGCTCATGTTTTTTACACCCGACCGGTTCCGCTTTTTATTATTCTATTGGAACATCCATGTCATGTGTTTTACAACCTGACCGGTTCCGCTTTTATCATTCTCGTTGGAATATCCTATCGTGTGTGTTTTACACCGGATCCGGTTCCATCTTTATTATTCATTGGAACATCCCGCTTGCGGTGAATTTCACCGACCGTTCCGTTATTATTATTCTGTTGAATAACTCGTCTGGCGCAAGCACCGCATGCATGGTGATTTCTTTTGTTATTCCATTCTTTATTATACCCAAATGGTTAAAACTTTGACTTCTATACTCCATGAAATTAGTAGAATATCCTTGATATTTGCGTTTCATCCAAAGATTCTTTCATGGAAATATTCTTCCGATCATTATTGAATTTTACTCTACTTTAAACAAAGATCATGTTGACAATTTGGACGTTAATAATTCATGGATTAAATAATTCTTGAACTTGTTTTATTGAATTACTATGTCATTGTCATCATCCTCATGTTATATTATGTTATCTTTGCTTACGTGCATAGATGAACTTAGTATGATTATGACCGTGGATCATTCGGTATAATCACGACTTGATATAAATGATGTGACAAAAGTCCTCGATGGCACGTAATGCGTTGATGGATAGTTTTTGGTATGATTATGACCGTGGGTGATTCAAAGATAGTCATGACCATTGATAATTTGATGAAAATCCTCGATCGTGGTACAGTGATGATTAGATGTGGTGGTTTATTATTGTCGAGTCTCAAATGATAAAAATTGATGAAAACCTTTTAAAACCTAAAAGATAGTAGACTTTATTCTCTACTTGACTCTTTTAATGGATTGCTTATTCCGTTGCTGCAGCTAAAACCGGGTTGTCTATTGTATTTTATCGCTTAAACATCACAAGGCTAATGATAATTTATTCTCGCATTATCTTAGTCATAATATTTCTTCTTGGGCTAGTTGAGCTCACCTTTCTTTCACCGTTTCTTCAGTGAAATGAGAACATAGGCGGGACGAGTCGGGGAACGAAGTAATGGTCCGAGGATAGCATTAGTAGTCCTCACTATTCTGTGAAATAATGTGATAATAGTTGTAATGAGGACTCCTTTTGAGTTTGTATAATATCTAGTAGACAAAATTTGTATTCAAACTCACGCTTATGTCGTATTGTACACCTACGCTTATATTAGTAAGTTGTATTTGAATTTATGTACCATGTAAGTGGCGACCCAAGATGGGTGACGATACCTAATTTTGGGGCGTTATAATTTGGTATCGTAGCTTAGGATATGATCCTCGCTAAGATGTGAGACAAGAACTAGGAGGGAGAGACGGGAATTCCTTCACAAGTATGACCTACCTAAGTTTATGTGGTATTTATTTGGTCACGTAGTATATAGGGATAATATGTGATATGTTATTTAACCCATGTTTGGTGGCGATTTTGAAAATGACATCCGAAAATATTGAGATAAGCAATGAAGCACATGAGATCAGTTGAGTCACCAACCAAAAGGTAATGAGCAACAACACGATAATAATCATACCGGTGGTAAATCGGCCATCTAACAATGATAACCATCGTGGGGAAATTATCATGTCAAGAATGGTAACCATTTCGGTGGTAATCATGGCCAAGATAATAAGAATGGACATTTCAAGAAGAGAGGGTTCAACAATGACGTGAAGACGTCGGCATCAAAGACCCGCTTCAAAGGAAGAAAGAACGACCACCGGTCAGATGTTTCAAATGCGACAGAGGGACACATCCGTCTAAACTCAGACGCAAAGAATCCAAAGCGTGTTTTAATTGCGGAAGAGAAGGTCACTTAGCTCGATTTTGTCGTATGGTGAAGTCAAGTCCAGTTGAGATAGTGATGCCAAAGGATGTCCCGCACAAGCCAAAGCCTAGTAGTTTAAGAGAGTGTTTTTTTTTCGTGACAAGGAACCCAATAAAATTATCACGGGTAAGTTAATCATAAGCTCTTGCGAAGTCTATATCGTATTCGATACCTGGGTTCTACCTATTATTTTATCTCTCTTGCTTGCGTTCAACGTTTAAATTTGACTCAAGAAATTAGACTTTGATTTATCTATTGAAACTTCGTTGGGAGAAACCTTCACTACCTCCAATCGCTTATTAATCTTGTTGTTTCAAATAAACACTTTCACGTTACTTCGCCGATCTTATCTCTTGAAAATACTTGCCTTTGAGGTAATTTTTGAAAATAATTGATTAACTACTCGTTATTCTTTTGTAAGGTTGTTAGCTTTCATATTCCTAACCAACTCATTATACTTAATTCAAAGTAACCAAATCCTAAAGTTAATCATCAATATATCAAGCTATAAGTAAAGAGCCCCGATCCTTTCGTTGTTGACTTCCTTGTGTGGAATGCACCAAGTCGACTTTCAGAGGCGACGTTGTGTTGAAAGATGGCAAGTTAATAGGTATCATTGTGAGGTGTTATCTGTGTTAAGGGATGAAGTCACAGCTTGGTATTAATGTGACGTACTATCCAAGTCTTGGACGAGAATAAATTTTGAATGATATTTCTATCATTAATAAATTTCTTGGCGTATTCTTGAAAACTTCCTAGCCTACCCTAGAGCGTGAAATCGAATTTTGTATTGACCCCAAAGATAAAACCCATTTCTTAAACCCTCAAATATTTCTTCAACTAAAAGGATCTGCATTTACGTGGATTATGATGAAAGTCATAATAAAAGTATAGAACTAATAAAAATCATGGGTATATGAAGTATTAGTAAGTTTTATGATGAGTTATGTTGGTTAGTATGTGAAAACATGAAAGTTTCTTAGAAATCACAAAGAGTTGAAAATCGATTTTAGTGAAAAACGAACATGAAATTCAATTGACCATATCTCCTGTTATATTTTGAATTTTTGAATGTGGTCAAGTCCTAGAGTTAGATCTATGAGTTACCTAACTAATCCAAGTGGAATTACTGGAAAAGGTATTGTAGATTTTTGTGTGGACTGATTTTAGCAAAGGAGGCCAAAGCTGTAAATTTCAAAAAATGCTACTGCCTTAGAAACTTTAAGGGATGTTTCGGCCACTTAAATTATGAGAAAAATTCTGGCCTTTTAGGGACATGAAGGTATATGGTATAAAGTACCTCCTGTCAAAAAATGAGCTCATTCTCGACTTAAAATGAGCAAGTTATGACTATTTCAATATTTAGGTTTTTCCGAAATTAAAACGCTATAACCAAGTTCTATAACTCCGATGACCATGAAATTTAAACTGAAGCTCACGTTAACATGTGTAAGGTCCTGCCAAGATTTGGGAATTTTTGGAGTTAAACTTGAGGTAGCTAATTTCTTAAGGAATTAAGTGGAAATTGATTTTTGAAAAATAGTAAATGAATTTTAAAAATTCCGAGAAAATATATTTTCATTATGGGACTATATTATGCTAAATCCCAGAAAAAAATATTTTTGGGACTGATTTGGTATTTTTCATGAAAATAGTTTAGTTACAAACATATGAGTTAAATATGTTATGTGAAGTAACAAAGTTGAAAATAGGATTTTATGGCTAAAGAATCCTATATATAGTAGTATATGCATATTTTTTTGATGAGGATTTGATAATTGGTGATGATATTTTATGAGTATGGCATTTTGAATGATTAAATGCATTATATGGTAAAAGCGTAAACAATTGAGATAAATTGTTTATAAATTTAAGAAGTGATTAAAATATTATTATAATATTAATGTTATTAGATTATGAGATTATTAAGTGATTGATAACATGGGGATATTCTTGAATCCTGGAATAAATTATATTATAAATGTTTAATATTTATCCTTTATCTCATTTGATTGATTCTTTATATCATTATCCTCATGCTTATATTATGTTGAAAGTCATCTCGTGGCTCAGTAGTGCATAGATGGACTTGGTATGATTATGACCGAGGATTGTTCGATATAATCATAACCGTAGAAATGAATACACAATTATCTTTGGTAGTAGTGCATGGATAATTTGTGGTCGTGATACTAATGAATACACAATTATCTTTGGCCATAGTGCATGGATAATTTGTGGTCGCGATACTAATGAATACACAATTATCTTTGGTAGTAGTGCATGGATAATTTGTGGTCGTGATACTAATGAATACACAATTATCTTTGGTAGTAGTGCATGGATAATTTGTGGTCGTGATACTAATGAATACACAATTATCTTTAATGAGTAGTTTAGTGCATGGATAATTTGTGGTCGTGATACTAATGAATACACAATTATCTTTGGTAGTAGTGCATGGATAATTTGTGGTCGTGATACTAATGAATACACAATTATCTTTGGCCATAGTGCATGGATAATTTGTGGTCGTGATACTAATGAATACACGATTATCTTCGGTAGTAGTGTATGGATAATTCGTGGTCGTGATACTAATGAATATCCTTGGCACGTAGTGCGGGGATGATTCGATGATATGGATTAATTATTGAAATGAGTCTCAAAGAATGAAATATTAATTCATGGATGTGGTAAAAGTCATCTTTGGTAGTAGTGCATTGATAGACTTGGTATGATTATGACCACGGATTATTTGGTATAATCATGGCCAGTAATTGAAAACACGAATATCCTTAGCGAGAAGTGCATGGATAATTCATGGTTGTGATACTATTAAGTCGAGTCTCAGTATTATTGGTTTTACTGATTGTATATCTTTGGCACAGTAGTGCAAAGATGAATTGTTAATGAATATCTTTGCCTGATTGCAAAAATGAATTTAATGTTTTCGACGATAAAAAGGTATTCAAGGTATCCTCACCTCTTTATCATATCAGTATCGTACCCTAATTTCGAGGGCGAAATTCCATAAGGAGGGAGATTGTGAGACCCAGATTTTATCAATAAAGATTTAAATTTTGTTGAAATAATTTTTTATATTATGGTGTGAATTTAAGATAATATTATAGTTGTGGGTAGTATTTATAAATTTTGCAAAAGTATGCAAGTGGTTATATTATATTCGATTGGTTTGGGAATATTCGGTTTAGCGAGGAATATTCGCATAACGACTCAATCATTGGTGGACCTCACAATGTAATTATTGTTTGATTGAGAAAACGACAAAAATATTTTATTGAAATAACGGCGGAAGTTTTACCGTAGTTCTTGTTGAACTACTCGGTAGTAAAAGTACGAAGAATACGTGTGGTTGCATAATAAAGACACCAGTATTGATTATCGATACTTATGTGAGAAGTCACTCACTTTGATTCCATTATTGTCGATTAATAATATGAATTATTATAATGATAATGACGTTTTGTTTTATTCGTATTATTAACGTAATAAAATGAAACATCTTTATATAAAATAGAATACTTTATTAAAGTTATTCTATAAATAGAATATATTATATTTTATTATGCATAGTGTTGCATGTTTTTTTGCATAGTGTTTTGCATAGTATTACATAGTGTTTGCATAGTAAAATATTTTTATATAAATAGAATATATTATATTTTATTTAAAAGATTTTTCTTTAAATATGGACCGTCGATTAAAGTAAAATCAATCTGACCGCTCATGGATTAATTACTATGCATTCCATTTTCCTATAAATAGAAGCTCATTCCTTCATTATTTTCTTTAATTCATTGAAACTCTGAGAGAAATTATAGAGAGAGAAGCTATAGAGAAAAATTATATAAAGAAGAAGAGTATTCTCGCTACTTCACTACTTCTATATTCAGTTCTTTACTAGTGAGGGTGTTATTCTTTCTTCTTGAAGAGAACTTACATTATTCCATTCACTATTATTCATTGAATAACTTTTGTAAAAGTGGCATACCCTATACATAACTTTGTATACGCTGCATACCCTATACTTGGTGAAATCCTTATGTTATTCCATTGCTTATTATTACATTGGAATAACTCAGATACGCTGGCTGATTTTACCTATACTTGGTGACATTCTTCTATTATTCATTGGAACATCCATGCATGTGTTTTACACCTGGACTGGTTCCGCTTTTTATTATTCTGTTGGAACATCCATGCATGTTTTTACACCGACCGGTTCCGCCTTTTATCATTCTCGTTGGAATATCCTATCTATGTGTTTTTACACCGGATCCGGTTCCATCTTTATTATTCTGTTGGAACATCTTGTTGGTGTGAATTTCACCCGACCGTTCCGTTATTATTATTACATTGGAATAACTTTGTCTATGCAAGTACCGCATGCACGGTGATTTCTTTTGTTATTCCATTCTTTATTATACCCAAATAAGTTAAAACTTTGACTTCTATACTCCATGAAATTAGTAGAATATCCTTGATATTTGCGTTTCATCCAAAGATCTTTTCATGGAAATATTCTTCCGATCATTATTGAATTTTACTCTACGAAACAGTATCATGTTGACAATTTGGACGTTAATAATTCATGGATTAAATAATTCTTGAACTTGTTTTATTGAATTACTATGTCATTGTCATCATCCTCATGTTATATTATGTTATCTTTGGCTTACGTGCATAGATGAACTTAGTATGATTATGACCAGGGATCATTCGGTATAATCATGACTTGATATAAATGATGTGACAAAAGTCCTCGGTGGCACATGTCATGCGATGATGGATAGTTTTTGGTATGATTATGACCGGGGTGATTCGGTATAGTCATGACCATTGATAATTTGATGAAAATCCTCGACCGTGTGGTACGGGATGATTAGATGTGGTGGTTTATTATTAAAATCGAGTCTCGTGATAAAAATTGATGAAAACCTTTTAAAACCTAAAAGATAGTAGACTTTATTCTCTACTTGACTCTTTTAATGGATTGCTTATTCAGTGCAGCTTAAACTGGTTGTCTATTGTATTTTATCAGTTTAACACTGTTGAAGGCTAATGATAATTTATTCTGCATTATCTTAGTCATAATATTTCTTACTGGGCTAGTTGAGCTCACCCTTTCTTTCACTGTTCTCTTCAGGAAATGAGAACATAGCTGGGACGAGTCGAGGAACGAAGTAATGGTCCAGAGGATAGCATTAGTAGTCCTCACTATTCTGTAAAATAATGTGATAATAGTTGTAATGAGGACTCCTTTTGAGTTTGTATAATATCTAGTAGACAAAATTTGTATTCAAACTCACAGTTTATGTCGTATTGTACACCACGCTTATATTAGTAAGTAAGTTGTATTTGAATTTATGTACCATGTAAGTGGCGACCCAAGATGGGTGACATATACCTAATTTTGGGGCGTCACACTATACTGATGCAAGTCCAAGTCATAGCCTATATCCTGTTTTTAAAATTTATCTTGATCTTTCGAGGTAAGGGGATGTTATTTTCTTCTCAAATGATATTATTTCTTCAATATCATTATCTTTGAAATATCGGGTTAAACTTTTATCAAATTTGGAACTTTTTCATGCTAGGGTTACTTATTCATGAGTTACTATTAATGAGTTACTATTCACGAGTTACTATTCATGAGTTACTATTCACGAGTTACTATTCACGAGTACTATTCATGAAGCGTGAAGATGTTTTTTGTGGAATTTCTATCTTTTGGTGTCGGAGTTACTATTCACGATATCTTGACTATTCACGATATCTGACCTTATTCACGATATCTGATACTATTCAATTTAAAAATAAAATTTCTTCTTTTCGTCTAAACATCTATTCGGATACTAACTCGATTGTATCCATGTTTTGATCATTCTTGAATTTTACACCACTATGATTATTTTTGAGGTATTTTTGACGTGGATAAAACCAAGTACGAATCCTTAATCCTTAATCCTTGTCATTTTGTTTCACCGGATTCGTTTCTTTAAAAAAATATTTTTCATCATCCTCGGTCTTAAAATGATGATATTATGGAATATCTTTGGCTCAGTAGTGCAAAGATGAATGATTTCTTAAGAATATCTTTGGCTCAGTGGTGCAAAGATGAATGATTTCTCAAGAATATCTTTGGCCAGTAGTCAAAGATGAACAGTGTTTAAATGAACATGACCAATCGATGAATATCTTTGGCACAAAGTGCAAAGATGAATATTTGATTCGTATGTATTTTGATTGATGTTACAGGATAAAAGATAGACGATGAACTTTTAAATTCATACATAGAAGATAGTAGTTTGCATTCTCTACTTAACTCTTCTAATGAATTATTATTTCAATGCTAGAATATTGATTTAAAATTTGTTGTCTATTGTATTCTATTATATTTTTCCCTGTTGAAGACTAACGATAATTTGTTGTATATTATCTTAGTCATAATATTCTTTACTGAGCTAGTTGAGCTCACCCTTTTTCTTTTTGTTCCATTTTTCTCATGAGGCGAGAATATAGCGAGTACGAGTCTCCTGGGTATGGAATGAAGGTTTTAGAAAGGATTGTTTAGTAGTCCTCACCATTTTTGTAAAATAATGTATCAATAAATGTGATGAGGATTTATTTGAGTATAGATATTGTCTGAAGATAATATTTGTATTCAAACTCACAGCTTTCTTGTTGTAATAATAAAGTTGTAGTTGTTTACATACCATGTATTGATAACTTTCGAATAGGTGATGTATACCTATTTTGGGGCGCCACGATTGGTATCGAGCTTAGGGATATGATCTCTGGCGGAGATCGGGAATAGAACTAGGAGGGAGAGAGACGAGTAAATCCTTCGCTAGTGTGTCCTACCTAAGCTTATTTGTTAGTTGGTCAAGATATATAGGGATATTATGTGATATATTGATTTCCTTAATTAACCCTTGTTTTTTTGACAATGATTTGAGAATGTCAACCGAGAATATTAACAATGGAAATGAGACCGTGGAGATGCTCAGACTCACCAACGAGGAGAACGTGCAACAGTCGGCAATGTTCCTCCCGTGAACAACACCATTGAAGCGAGATGATGAACGAGGGATGTTTAGAAGTTTTTTGCGATTCATGCAAAATCGATTTGAGGAGACTCGTGTTCAAAATACAGAGGAGGAAATGATAGCAATTCACGGGTTGTCACACACAAGCGGTTCAAAGAGTTGGGACCACCGAATTTAAGGAAAAGCGAGATCCGATCATGCGCGGAAACATGGGTCAAACAAATTACCAAGATATTCGATGTCTTGGGATGCACGGAGAAACGAAGGTTCCATTCGCCACCTTTATGTTTCAGTGGCGAAGCGCACTCATCGGTGGGAGTCTCAGAAGCGTACCCATCCAAATTCTTTTCGGCATGTCTTGGGAGACGTTTGAAGCTATTTAATGACAAATACTTTCCGAAAGTGTTAAATCATATGAAGGAAGTAGAGTTCATCGATTGGAACAAAACAACATGACGGTGTCTCGAAGACGAGGCAAAGTTTGCGAGTTATCTAGGTTTTGCACCTCATTTGGTGGAGAATGAGGAACGTATGACGGATGTTTCTTAGAGGTTTGAAACCCGGCGATACGCCAAGATCTCTCATTTCTCATAAATTTTCTCTTTATTCAGATATTGTAAATGAGGGCTCAATTATTAGAGCGAGATAACGAGTACGGCCAACCGAGGGACCACAACCAGGATCGTATCGTAGATAGCGATCAATGAATAATGATAACCTCATGCGAGAAAGAAATGATTTTACAGAAATGGTAACCACTGGGTAATAATCATAGCCATGAAAATAGAAGAAGCGAGTCGAGGAGATTTTAAAAAGAGGAGATTTAACAACGACCATGTGAAGATGATGGCAGTCTTGGCGAAGAATCGGGTTCTAAGGGAGGAGAACGACCACCGGTCATATGCTATAAATGCGAAAAGAGGGACATATCACCAAAGCCGCCCACAATTCAAGGTATGCTATAATTGTGGAAAGGAAGGACATATCGCCGAGATCAGACAAAGAGATGTAAACCTAGTTCAATGGGGACGGTGACTCAAAAGATCGTCCCCGTAAAAGTCAAAGTCAACGATTCCGGAAGAGCGTTTGTTGTGACCGGTCATAATGCGAGGAACCCAAACGAGGTGATCACGGGTAAGCTATTTATAAATTCTTGCAAGTTTATACCTTACTTGATCCGGTGCTACCCATTCATTTATCTCTCCTGCTTGTGCTCAACGCTTAAACTTGACTCGAGAGAAATTAGACTTTGACCTATCTGTGGAAACTCCGTTAGGAGAAACTTTCATCACATCCACCGCTTATAAATCTTGTTTGATTCAAGTTGGCACCATTACCTTACACATTGACCTTATCTCTTTAAAGATACTAGCTTTTGATGTGATTTTAGGGATTGATTGGTTAACTACTCATCATGCCAAAATTGATTGTTTTCGTAAGGTTGTTAGTTTTCATATTCCTAACCAACTTTGTTGTATGAATTCAAGCAACTAAACCATTAAAATCAATCATTTGTCATATCTAATCATAAAGCTATTCGCTTATTAAAAAAGCGGATGTCAAGCTTTCTTAGCCCATGTTATGGATTTGAATAAAGACACGCCAAATTTGAATAATATTCCTGTTGTTATTGACTTTCCCGACGTATTTCAGAAGAACTTCCCTCCTACCCCGAACGTGAAGTTGAATTCTTTATTGATCTTGAACCCGCACAAAGCCCATTTCTAAAACCCCATATCAAATGGCTCCTATTGAACTTCGAGGAGTTAAAGGTCCAACTACGAGAATTGTTGGACATCGGTTTCATTCGGCCCCAGTACATCTCCTTGGGGTGCTCTGTTTTATTTGTAAAGAAGAAAGACGGGAGTATGCGACTTTGTATTGACTATCGGAATTGAACCATGTCACCATCAAGAATAGGTATCCTCTACCTCGTATTGATGACTTGTTTGACCAATTCAAGGGGCACAATTCTTTTCAAAAATCGATCTTAGATTCGGATATCATCAATGAAGATTAGAACCGAGGATATTCAAAGACTACCTTCGAACTCCTGTATGGGCATTATGAATTCTTAGTCATGTCTTTCGGACTAACTAATGCTCCTGCATGGCTTTCATGGATATGATGAACCGAGTATTCAAGGAATATTTGGATCAATTCGTTGATGACATCCTCATATATTCCAAAAGCCGTGAAGATCATGAGCACCATTTGAAGTTGGTACTCCAAAGGCTTCGTGAAAACCAACTATATGCCAAATTGAAGAAATGCGAGTTCGGCGAGGAAGTAGCATTCCTTGGGCACGTGGTGTCGAAACATGGAGTATCTGTTGATCCGGCGAAGATTGAAGCAATCTGAAGTTGAGAACACAACCGTTCGGTGGTCAAGTCGTAGCTTTTTTTTCTTAGCTGGTTATTATCGGAGATTCGTGGAAGGGTTTTCTCGAATCACTACTCCATTAACTCAACTAACTTAAGGATACAAAATTCGTTTGGAGCGAAGAATGCGAGAAAAGTTTCCAAGAGCTTAAGAGGAGACTTATTTCTAAGACTGTTCTAACAATACCATCCGGTTCGGATGGATTTGTTATCTCTGAATGATGCTTCGAGCAAAGGGTTAGGATGTGTTCTCATGCAACGTGGGAAAGTCATAGCATATGCCTCGCGACAACTTAAAGAGTATGAGAGGAATTATCCTACTCATGATCTAGAGTTAGCGTGATCGTTCATATTAAAAATATGGAGCCACTATCTATATGGGGAGAAAGTGGAGATATATTCGACCATAAAAGCCTTAAATATTTCTTCACTCAAAAGAACTCAACATGCGGCGGCGATGTTGGCTCGAGCTATTGAAAGACTACGACCACACTATTCAATACCATCCCGGTAAAGCAAACGTGGTAGTGACGCATTGAGTAGAAGATCATATCGCGAGGAACGAGTGCGATGATGTCAAGTATACGCGTAGAGCCAACTTTAATAGAAAAAGTTAAGGTTGCTCAAGCCACCAATCCGAGCCGGATGCGTCATTATGAAGAAGAAAGTACAAGAAGGAGCTATTCCTAAGCGAGAATTGATGAAGAAGGAATACTTGAGTCCACTCTAGACTTTGTGTTCCTAACGACTCTGATTTGAAGTACAAGATTATGATGGAGGCACACAATACGCCATTTGCAATCCATCCTGGAAGTACTAAAATGTATCGTGATCTTCGACATATCTGTGGAGACTCCATTAGGAGAAACTTTCATTACATCCGTTGTTTAAAAATCTTGCTTGATTCAAGTTGGCACTATCACATTACCTGTTAACCTTATTTCTATAGAGATATTTGCTTTTGATGTGATTATAAGGTTAACTACTCATCATGCCAAATTGATTGCTTTTGCAAGGTTGTTAGTTTTCATATTCCTAAGCAACCTGTTATTCGAATTCAAGCAATCAAACCATTGTAGTCAAACATTTTCATATCAAGCCATGAAGTCATTCGTTTATTACGGATGTCAAGTTTTCTTAGTCCATGTTATGGATTTGAATAAAGACACGCCGATTTGAATAATATTCCTATTTGTTATTGATTTTTCCCGACGTATTTCTGAAGAATTTCTTGGCTTACTCCCAAAGCTTTGATATTAAATTTTGTATCGACTTTGAACCCTAAGACAAAACTCATTTCTAAAATCTCATATCGAATGGCTCTATTGAACTTGTGAGTTAAAAATTCAACTATAGAATTTGGTACTGAGCCTTTATCTTGTGACTTCCTTTGTGGAATTCACCCAAGCGAACTCTCTCTAGGGGACGTCATATTCGATGCGATAATAAAGCGATAGGTGTCATTGTGACGTCTTATCCAAGATTGGGATATGAGTCACGATTGAGAGCAACCTAAGTCGATGTCGAAATCACGTAGCTTTCTAGGCTTAGTTGGTTATTATCGGAGATTCGTTGAAGGATATTCTCGAATCGCTATTCCGTTAACTTATCCGACTCGAAAAGATACAAAATTCGTATGGAGCGAGGAATGCGAGAAGATTTTCCAAGAGCTCTCAGAGGCGACTCATTTCGCACATATTCTAACCATACCATCTTGGAAAAGCGAACGTGGTAGCCGACGCGTTGAGTAGAAGATTATATGCGGAGACGAAAAGTCGCGATGATGTCAAGTATACGACAGAGCCAACTTTAATAGAAAAAGTTAAGGTTGCTCTGCCACCAATCGGAGCGATGCGTATGAAGAAGAAAGTACAAGAAGGAGCTATTCCTAAGCGCGAGAATTGATGAAGAAGGAATACTTCGAGTCCACTCTAGACTTTGTGTTCCTAACGACTCTGATTTGAAGTACAAGATTATGATGGAGGCACACAATACGCCATTTGCAATCCATCCTGGAAGTACTAAAATGTATCGTGATCTTCGACATACATTTTGGTGGAACAATATGAAGACAGAGATTGCAAAGTTTATCTCGATGTGTTTAACTTGCCAACGTGTAAAGGCGGAGCATCTTGTACCTAAGGGTCCGTTGCAACCACTTGAGATTCCGGAATGGAAGTGGGAACACATTACTATGGATTTCATTACGGGTCTTCCGCGGTTTCTCAAGGCATCAATGCTATTTGGGTTATTGTTGATAGATTAACCAAGTCTCGCTCATTTCATACCGATCGAGAGACTTATTCCTTGAACGCCTTTTCTCGTATATGTAACGTAAATGCGATTGTGAGATTGCATGGCATGCCAAGATCCATAGTTTTAGATCGTGACCCAAGATTCACTTCATGATTTTGGGTTAGAAAGCTATGGGCACGCAATTCTGATTCGGTTTGGCATACCATCCTCAAACGGATGGGCAATCGAAAAGGACTACTCAAACTCTTGAAGATATATTAAAACTCGTGTCCTAGATTTCAAAGGAAGTTGGGATAAGTACTTGCCATTGGTGGAATTCTCATACAACAATAGTTATTAAACAAATATAGGCATGGTTCCATTCAAGCATTATATGGACGAAAATGTCGCTTCTCCAATATGTTGGGATGAGGTGGGTGAAACAACATTGTTGGGACCCGAAAGTTAGTACGTATATACTACCGAAAAGATCCAAATGATTCGACAACGATACAAATGGCACAAGATCGACAAAAGAGTTATGCGGATCTTCATCGAAAGGACGTGGAATTTAATGTAGGGGATCATGTATTGTTGCGAGTTGCTCCATGGAAGGGAGTTACAAGATTTGGAAAGAGAGGAAAGCTCAATCCACGATTTATTGGTCCATTTCAAATTCTTGACCGAATAGGAAATGTAGCCTATAGACTTGCGTTACCTCGAGTATGTCTCGTGTTCATAATGTGTTTCACATATCATGCATATAGAATATGTGAAAGACCCGAACCACGTTATTGAGTTAGAACCGGACGAGATAGTGAAGACTTAACGTATGAGGAGGTACCCATCCAAGATCTTGGATAGGAAGGAGCATGTCCTACGTCTGCAAAGGTCATACCACAAGTTAAAGTTTTGTGGAGGAATCATGCTATAGAGGAAATGACACGAATTGGAAACGGAAATGAAAGCGAGGTATCCTCACCTTTTCAAACACTGTGTATCGTCACGTCAATTTCGAGGACGAAATTTCATAAGGAGGGAGGTTGTAAGACCAGAAATTTTTAAATAAAAAGGAATTTCCTTTATTTATTATTTTGAAATATTAAGGGTTGATTTGATTAATGTGGATAGTTAAGGGTTAAATACGCAAATATTTCAAAATAAGCAAGTGGTTATAAAATATTCATTATCGCTGTGGAATATTCGTTTGGTCGTGGAATATTAAATGCGTTGTGGAATATTCGCATTTACCTGACAGCAGCCCATGTGTGGACCCCATAACTGGAAAGCGATTGGATGAAGAAAACGACAAATATAAGTTGTTTTTAAATAATCGGCGTAGTTGTTACCGAATTATCTTTGTTGGAATACCGGTGGTTAAAACACACTAATACGCGTTGTTGAACAAGAAGACTTTTCGGTATTGCACCAATTATTGATTCTTACGTAAGAAGGCACTACTCAATAATGGTTACGATAATTCTTCGCTCAATTATTTTATTGAGTTAATAATTGCTTTGCGTTGATATTTTATATTCTTTGTTGTTTCAATAATTGTCATTACACGATTCTTTTCATTATCGAAGCAATAATTCATATTATCCTAATAATATTATTAGATAACATTATTGGCAATGTCTAGAAAGTTCTGCTCTAAGGAGAGGTTTGGTCACCTAATTAATTGCGCCAAGAAGAAGAAATTCTTATTGAAAGCCCCTCTTCCCAGAACCGCCTGGGTTATCAATATTGTGATTACAATAATATTATTTATGAATAATTAATTATTGATTCATATGATGAGAAAAATATTGATTTTATGTGGATATAGATGGAGAAAATTTTTATAGTGACAATTGTTGAAAATTGAAATTTTATCTTTTTACGATAAAATAATTCATTTAAATATATTATTTTAATAATATATTAATTCGGTGATATTTTTACAACGAATGTGGGATATATGAGTATACGAGGAGGAAGAGTATTTTTGTTGCAATAAATGTTTAAAACATGTTAAACATGTCGGTGGACCCCATTTATTGATTAGAAAATTGATTATAGTATCGTAAAATCGCTTTGTTTGTGGATTTCGGTCAATTTCTATTTGGAATTTGGAAAAACTTTCTTCTGTAAAGTTGTAGAGAATTGAATTTTCTATAAAAACTCGCGAGATTCGAATTTTCTGATAAAAGGACTATTTATTATGAATTATTGAAGTTTCAGAGTTCCAAAATAATTGATTTTTGAAAGTTTTAAATATTTATATTAACAAAAACGTTTTTTATATGTTGAGGGCATATTTAACATGTGTTAGGATGGCTGAGTTCAGATTCATGGATGCGTAGGAAGATGTGGAAAATAAATAATATTAATTTATTAAATTTTCTGCTTTGGTGTTCTAAGCAATTTCCTATAAATAGGGTGCTTAGGTTAGAATTGAAAATCACACCAAAACTGAAGTTTTCTCTCTATATTATCGAGTGTATTCTTGTGAGTATTTTGAGTATACTTTGAGTATTGCTATACGGCTAAGTTCAAGTCATAGCTTATATCCTGTTTTTCAACTAAATCTTCTCTTTCGAGGTAAGGGATATTATTTTTTTTATAATGATATTATTTTTTCAATATCATTATACTGAAATGTTGATCTGAAGTTTTTATCAAATTTGGAACTTTTTCATGTCGGGGTTACTATTCATGGGTTACTATTCACGAGTTACTATTCACGAGTTACTATTCATGAGTTATTATTCACGAGTTACTATTCACGAGTACTATTCATGAAGCGTGAAGATATTTTTTGTGGAATTTCTATCTTTTGGTGTCGGAGTTACTATTCACGTATACGGCACTATTCACGATATCTGATCTTATTCATTCATAGAAAAATAAAATTTCCTCTTTTCGTCTAAAATATCTATTCGGATACTAGCTCGATTGTATCCATGTTTTGATCATTCTTGAATTTTACACCACTATGATTATTTTTGAGGTATTTTTGGGCGTGGATAAAACCAAGTACTAAATCCTTAATCTTTAATCCTTGTCATTTTGTTTCAATTGGATTCGCTTTTTAAAAAATATTTTCATCATCCTCGGTCTTAAATGATGATATTATGGAATATCTTTGGCTCGTAGTGCAGATGAATGATTTCTTAAGAATATCTTTGGCTCAGTGCAAAGATGAATGATTTCTGAAGAATATCTTTGGCTGTAGTGCAAAGATGAACAGTGTTTAAATGAACATGACTAATCGATGAATATCTTTGGCTCAGTAGTGCAAAAAGATGAATATTTGATTCCGGATGTATATCGATTGATGTTACGGAATAAAAGATGAGCGATGAACTTTTAAATTCATACATAGAAGATAGTAGTTTGCATTCTCTACTTAACTCTTCTAATGAATTATTATTTCTCACTGCGAATATTGATCTAAAACTTGTTGTCTATTGTATTCTATCGATTTTTCCTGTTGAAGACTAACGATAATTTGTTGTATATTATCTTAGTCATAATATTCTTTACCGAGCTAGTTGAGCTCACCCTTTTCCTTTTTGTTCCATTTTTCTCGGAGGCGAGAATATAAGCGAGTACGCAGTCTCTGGTATGGAAATGAAGGTTTTAGAAAGGATTGTTTAGTAGTCCTCACCATTTTGTAAAATAATGTATCAATAAATGTGATGAGGATTTATTTGAGTATAGATATTGTCTAGAAGATAATATTTGTATTCAAACTCACAGCTTCTTCATTGTAATAATAAAGTTGTAGTTGTTTACGTACCATGTATTTGGCGACTTCGAAATGGGTGTTGTGTATACCTATTTTGGGGGCGTCACATATGACTCACCGAAAAGATCCAAATGATTCGACAACGATACAAACCAGCACAAGATCGACAAAAGAGTTATGCGGATCTTCATCGAAAGGACGTAATTTAATGTAGGGGATCATGTATTGTCATGAGTTGCTCCATGGAAGGGAGTTACAAGATTTGGGAAGAGAGGAAAGCTCAATCCACGATTTATTGGTCCATTTCAAATTCTTGACCGAGTAGGAAATGTAGCCTATAGACTTGCGTTACCTCAAAGGTATGTCTCGTGTTCATAATGTGTTTCATATATCCGTATTTCGTAAATATGTGAAAGACCCGAACCACGTTATTGAGTTAGAACCGGACGAGATAGTCAAGACTTAACGTATGAGGAGGTACCTGTCCAAGATCTTGGATAGGAAGGAGCATGTCCTACGCCAAAAAGGTCATCATACCACAAGTTAAAGTTTTGTGGAGGAATCATGCTATAGAGAAATGACCGGGAATTGAAACGAAATGAAAGCGAGGTATCCTCACCTTTTCAAACACTGTGTGCGTCGTCAATTTCAAGATGAAATTTCATAAGGAGGGAGGTTGTAAGACCCCAAAAATTTTAAATAAAAAGGAATTTCCTTTATTTATTATTTTGAAATAGTAAGGGTTGATTTGATTAATGTGGATAGTTAAGGGTTAAATACGCAAATATTTCAAAATAAGCAAGTGGTTATAAAATATTCATTATCGTCGGGGAATATTCGTTTGGTCGTGGAATATTCGTACTGTCGGGGAATATTCGTACGACGGTGCAGTCATGTGTGGGCCCCATAACAGAAAGCGATTGGATGAAGAAAACGACAAATATAAGTTGTTTTTAAATAACGGCGTAGTTATTCACAGATAATCTTTGTTGGAATACCCGTGGTTAAAACACACTAATACGCGTTGTTGAACAAGAAGACACCAGATTGCACCAATTATTGATTCTTACGTAAGAAGGCACTACTCAATAATGATTACGAATTATCGCTCAAAGATTTTATCGAGTTAATAATTGTTGCGTTGATATTTTATATTATTGTTGTTTCAATAATTGTCATTACACGAGATTTTCATTATCGAAGCAATAATTCATATTATCCTAATAATATTATTAGATAACATTATTGGCAATGTCTAGAAAGTTCTGTCTAAGGAGAGGTTTGGTCACCTAATCAAGCGCCAGAGAAGAAGAAATTCTTATTGGAAGCCCCCTTTCCTGAACCGCCTCGGTTGTCAATATTGTGATTCGTAATATTATTTGTGAATAATTAATTATTGATTTATATGATGAGGAAAATATTGATTTTATGTGGATATAGATGGAGAAAATTTTAAAATGACAATTGTTGAAAATTAATATTTTATCTTTTTCTCGATAAAATAATTCATTTAAATATATTATTTTAATAATATATTAATCTTGGTGATATTTTTACAACGAATGTGGGATATATGAGTATCTGAGGACTGAAGAGTATTTTTGTTGCAATAAATGTTTAAAACATGTTAAACATGTCTGTGGACCCCATTTATTGATCGAAATTTGATTATAAATGTAAATCGACCGTTTGTGGATTTTGGTCAATTTCTATTTGGAATTTGGAAAAACTTTCTTCTGCAAAGTTGTAGAGAACTGAATTTCCTATAAAAACTCATGAGATTCGAATTTTCTGATGAAAGGGCTATTTATTATGAATTATTGAAGTTCAAGTTCAAAATAATTGATTTTTGAAAGTTTTAATTATTTATTTTATGAAAAACGTTTTTTTCTTACTTTTCTAGAAGGTGGCATGTGGGAAATGCTAGGATCTGAATTCTAAGGTGGGCGTATGAATTTGATATATATATATATTAATTTATTAAATTTTCTGCTTTGGTGTTCTAAGCATTTTCCTATAAATAGGGTGCTTAGGTTAGAATTGAAAATCACACCAGAAACTGAAGTTTTCTCTCTATATTATCGGTTTATTCTTGTGAGTATTTTGAGTATACTTTGAGTATTGCTATACTGGTGCAAGTCCAAGTCATAGCCTATATCAGGTGTTTCAAATTTGTAAGATCGATCTTTCGAGGTAAGGGATGTTATTTTCTTCTCAAATGATATTATTTCTTCAATATCATTATGCTGAAATATTGGGTGAAACTTTTTATCAAATTTGAAACTTTTTCATGTCGGGGTTACTATTCATGAGTTACTATTCATGAGTTACTATTCACGAGTTACTATTCATGAGTTACTATTCACGAGTTACTATTCACGAGTACTATTCATGAAGCGTGAAGATGTTTTTTTTGTGGAATTTCTATCTTTTGGTGTTGGAGTTACTATTCACGATATCTGCACTATTCACGATACTGACATTACTATTCACGATATCTGATTATTCAATAGAAAAATAAAATTTCTTCTTTTCGTCAAACATCTATTCTGGATACTAACTCGATTGTATCCATGTTTTGATCATTCTTGAATTTTACACCACTATGATTATTTTTGAGGTATTTTTTGGACGTGGATAAAACCAAGTACGAATCCTTAATCCTTAATCCTTGTCATTTTGTTTCACCGGATTCGCTTCTTTAAAAAAAATATTTTCATCATCCTCGGTCTTAAATGATGATATTATGGAATATCTTTGGCACATGTAGTGCAAAGATGAATGATTTCTTAAGAATATCTTTGGCCTCAGAGTGCAAAGATGAATGATTTTTGAAGAATATCTTTGGCCGTGAGTGCAAAAAGATGAACAGTGTTTAAATGAACATGACCAATCGATGAATATCTTTGGCCTCAGAAGTGCAAAGATGAATATTTGATTCCGATGTATATTGATTGATGTTACAGGGATAAAAGATAGACGATGAACTTTTAAATTCATACATAGAAGATAGTAGTTTGCATTCTCTACTTAACTCTTCTAATGAATTATTATTTCATTGCGAATATTGATTTAAAATTTGTTGTCTATTGTATTCTATTATATTTTCTCTGTTGAAGACTAACGATAATTTGTTGTATATTATCTTAGTCATAATATTCTTTATCGAAGCTAGTTGAGCTCACCCTTTTCCTTTTTGTTCCATTTTTCTCGGGAGGCGAGAATATAGCGAGTACAGTGTCGGGGTATATGAAATGAAGGTTTTAGAAAGGATTGTTTAGTAGTCCTCACCATTTTGTAAAATAATGTATCAATAAATGTGATGAGGATTTATTTGAGTATAGATATTGTCTGAAGATAATATTTGTATTCAAACTCACAGTTTTACTATTGTAATAATAAAGTTGCAGTTGTTTCTGTACCATGTATTTGGCGACTCAGAATGGGTGTTGTGTATACCTATTTTGGGGGCGTCACATATGACTACCGAAAAGATCCAAATGATTCGACAACGTATACAAACGGCACAAGATCGACAAAAGAGTTATGCGGATCTTCATCGAAAGGACGTAGAATTTAATGTAGGGGATCATGTATTGTTGCGAGTTGCTCCATGGAAGGGAGTTACAAGATTTGGGAAGAGAGGAAAGCTCAATCCACGATTTATTGGTCCATTTCAAATTCTTGACCGAGTAGGAAATGTAGCCTATAGACTTGCGTTACCTCCGGTATGTCTCGTGTTCATAATGTGTTTCACATATCTCATACTTCAGAAAATATGTGAAAGACCCGAACCACGTTATTGAGTTAGAACCAGGACGAGATAGTCAAGACTTAACGTGTGAGGAGGTACCATCCAAGATCTTGGATAGGAAGGAGCATGTCCCCAGCCAAGAAAGGTCATACCACAAGTTAAAGTTTTGTGGAGGAATCATGCTATAGAGGAAATGACACGGGAATTGGAAACGAAATGAAAGCGAGGTATCCTCACCTTTTCAAACACTGTGTACGTCGTCGTCAATTTCAAGACGAAAATTTCATAAGGAGGGAGGTTGTAAGACCCTCAAATTTTTAAATAAAAGGAATTTCCTTTATTTATTATTTTGAAATAGTAAGGGTTGATTTGATTAATGTGGATAGTTAAGGGTTAAATACGCAAATATTTCAAAATAAGCAAAGTGGTTATAAAATATTCATTATCGTCGGGAATATTCGTTTGGTCGTGGAATATTAAATGCTTTGTCGAGAATATTCGTGCGACGACCTAGCAGACCATGTGTGGGCCCATAACTGAAAGCGATTGGATGAAGAAAAACGACAAATATAAGTTGTTTTTAAATAATCTGCAGTAGTTATTACAGAAGTATCATTGTTGGAATACCCGGTGGTTAAAACACACTAATAATGCGTTGTTGAACAAGAAAGCACCAGTATTGCACCAATTATTGATTCTTACGTAAAGGCACTTTACTCAATAATGATTACGTAATTACTCGCTCGGTATTTTATTGAGTTAATAATTCTTTGCGTTGATATTTTATATTCTTGTTGTTTCAATAATTGTCATTACACAAGATTATTTTCATTATCGAAGCAATAATTCATATTATCCTAATAATATTATTAGATAACATTATTGGCAATGTCTAGAAAGTTACATCTAAGGAGAGGTTTGGTCACCTAATTGCGCCAAGATGAAGAAATTCTTATTGGAAAGCCCTCTTTCTGAAAGCTGCTCGGTTGTCAATATTGTGATTCTCGTAATATTATTTGTGAATAATTAATTATTGATTTATATGATGAGGAAAATATTGATTTTATGTGGATATAGATGGAGAAAATTTTAAAATGACAATTGTTGAAAATTAATATTTTATCTTTTTCCGATAAAATAATTCATTTAAATATATTATTTTAATAATATATTAACGGTGATATTTTTACAACGAATGTGGGATATATGAGTATACGAGGACTAAGAGTATTTTTGTTGCAATAAATGTTTAAAACATGTTAAACATGTTCTGCGGACCCCATTTATTGATCGAAATTTGATTATACCACAATAAAATCGACCGCTTGTGGATTTTGGTCAATTTCTTTTGGAATTTGGAAAAACTTTCTTCTGCAAAGTTGTAGAGAATTGAATTTCCTATAAAAACTCATGAGATTCGAATTTTCTGATGAAAGGGCTATTTATTATGAATTATTGAAGTTCAAAGCTCAAAATAATTGATTTTTTGAAAGTTTTAATTATTTATTTTATGAAAAACGTTTTTTTCTTACTTTTCTAGAAGGTGGCTTGTGGGAAATGCTAGGATCTGAATTCTAAGGTGGGCGTATGAATTTGATATATATATATATTAATTTATTAAATTTTCTGCTTTGGTGTTCTAAGCATTTTGCTATAAATAGGGTCTTTAGGTTAGAATTGAAAATCACACTTTAAAAGCTGAAGTTTTCTCTCTATATTATCGAGTGTATTCTTGTGAGTATTTTGAGTATACTTTGAGTATTGCTATACTATGGTGCAAGTCCAAGTCATAGCCTATATCCTGTTTTAATTTAAAGACTGATCTTTCGAGGTGAGGATGTTATTTTCTTCTCAAATGATATTATTTCTTCAATATCATTATCTTTGAAATATTGGGTGAAACTTTTTATCAAATTTGAAACTTTTTCATGTCGGGGTTACTATTCATGAGTTACTATTCATGAGTTACTATTCACGAGTTACTATTCATGAGTTCTTATTCACGAGTTACTATTCACGAGTACTATTCATGAAGCGTGAAGATGTTTTTTTGGAATTTCTATCTTTTGGTGTCTGAGAGTTACTATTCACGTGTACTCGGCACTATTCACGATATCTTGACTTATTCACGATACTGACAGATTATTCAATAGAAAAATAAAATTTCTTCTTTTCGTCTCAACATCTATTCCGGATACTAACTCGATTGTATCCATGTTTTGATCATTCTTGAATTTTACACCACTATGATTATTTTTGAGGTATTTTTGGACGTGGATAAAACCAAGTACGAATCCTTAATCCTTAATCCTTGTCATTTTGTTTCAATTTGGATTCGTTTTTTAAAAAAAATATTTTTCATCATCCTCGGTCTTAAATGATGATATTATGGAATATCTTTGGCCCAGTAGTGCAAAGATGAATGATTTCTTAAGAATATCTTTGGCCCAGAGTGCAAAGATGAATGATTTCTGAAGAATATCTTTGGCCCGTAGTCTGAGATGAACAGTGTTTAAATGAACATGACTAATCGATGAATATCTTTGGCTCAGAGTGCAAAGATGAATATTTGATTCCAGATGTATATTGATTGATGTTACGGGATAAAAGATAGAGCGATGAACTTTTAAATTCATACATAGAAGATAGTAGTTTGCATTCTCTACTTAACTCTTCTAATGAATTATTATTTCATTGCGAATATTGATTTAAAATTTGTTGTCTATTGTATTCTATTATATTTTTCCTCATTGAAGACTAACGATAATTTGTTGTATATTATCTTAGTCATAATATTCTTTATTGAGCTAGTTGAGCTCACCCTTTTCCTTTTTGTTCCATTTTTCTCGGGAGGCGAGAATATAGCAAGAAATACGCAGTCGGGGTATGGAATGAAGGTTTTAGAAAGGATTGTTTAGTAGTCCTCACCATTTTTGTAAAATAATGTATCAATAAATGTGATGAGGATTTATTTGAGTATAGATATTGTCTGTAGAAGATAATATTTGTATTCAAACTCACAGTTTTACTGTTGTAATAATAAAGTTGTAGTTGTTTCTGTACCATGTATTGACAACTCAGAATAGGTGATGTATACCTATTTTGGGGGCGTCACAATAACATTATATCAAATTTATTCCATAATATTCAAAAATAATATTTATAGAAAAATTCATCTTTATTTATAAAAGTTGGGGTCTTACAACCTCCCCTTCTTATGAAATTTCGCCCTCGAAATTAGGGTACGTACCTGGTATGTCGAAGAGGTAAGGATACCTTGATTTCATTTCAGATTCTAACTCCCAAGTCATTTCCTCAACATCGTGGTTCCTCCACAAAACTTTGACTTGAGGTATAACCTTGGAGCGTAGAATATGTTCCTTCTTATCCAAGATTTGAACAGAACCTCTTCATACGTCCAATCTTCCGCTATTTCGTCGTGTTTTAACTCAATAATGTGGTTCGGGTCTTTCACATATTTATGTAACATGGATATGTGAAAAACGTTATGAACACGAGACATATTTGGTGGTAAAGCGAGTCTATAGGCCACAGTTCCTACTCGATCGAGGATTAAAAATGGACCGATGAATCGAGGATTAAGTTTTCCTCTCTTTCCAAATCTTGTAACTCCTTTCCATGGAGCAACTTTTAACAACACATGATCTCCTATATCGAATTCCACGTCCTTTCGATGAAGATCAGCATAACTCTTTTGTCGATTTTGTGAGGTTTTTATACGTTGTCGGATCGTTTGAATCTTTTCCGTAGTCATACGTACCAACTCCGGTCCCAACAACGTGGCTTCACCCACCTCATCCCAAAGATTTGAGAACGACACTTTCTTCCATACAACGCTCACGAATGGAGCCATGCCAATACTTGCTTGATAATCTGTTGTTGTTGGAAAACTCCACCAATGGTAAGAACTTGTCCCAACTCCCTTGAAATCAAGGACACAAAGTCTTAATAGATCTTCAAGAGTTTGAATAGTCCTCTCCGATTTGTCCGTCCGTCGAGGATGATATGCTTAGAGCTAAATCGTAAGTCCTGCGCCCATAGCTTTTTGCAAACTAACCCAAAATCGTGAAGTGAATCTTGGGTCTCGATCGAAACTATGGATCTGGGCGATACCATGCGATCTTACAATCTCGTTTATGTACATACTGAGCAAGACGTTCAAGTGTATAAGTTTCTTGATCGGTAAGAAATGAGCGGACTTGGTCAATCTATCAACAATGACCCAAATCGCATCAATGCCTTGAAAAACCTTAGAAGACCGTGAATGAAATCCATGGTAATGTGCTCCCACTTCCATTCTGGAATTTCAAGTGGTTGCAATGGACCTTTTGGTACTTGATGCTCCTCTTTAACTCGTTGACAAGTTAGACACCTTGAGATAAACAAATATATCTCTCTTTTTATATTGCTCCACCAAAATGTATGATTTAATATCATGATACATTTTGGTACTCCCAGATGGATTACAAATGGTGGTGTTGTGCGCCTCCATCATGATATTATACTTTAAATCGTGGTCGTTAGGAACACAAAGTGCGAGTTGACTCAAGTATTCCTTCTTCATCGATTCTTGCTTCCTAAGATAGCACCTTCTTGCACTTTCTTCCTCATACGCATCGACTCCAGTCCGTAGCTTGAAAGCAAACTTTAACTTTATCGATTAAAGTTGGTTCTACTCATATACTTCTATCATCACACGCGTCCCCTGAGTCTTTAACTCTATCTCCATCCTTTGCAAGTCACACAAAATGGGCCTTTGCGTTGACAATATCGCACTTTTCGTATTTGCATATGATTTCCTACTCAATCGTCGCCTACCACGTTAAACTTTTCGGGATGGTATTGGATGGTATGATCATAATCTTTCAATGATTCAAGCCAACGTCGTTGTCGCATGTTGAGTTCCTTTTGAGTGAAGAAATATTTGAGGCTTTTATGATCCGTAAAGATCTCCACTTTCTCCCCATACAAGTAATGCCTCCAAATTTTAAGTGCAAGAAGATAACATTTACTAACTCTAGATCATGAGTAGGATAATTCCTCTCATATTCTTTGAGTTGTCATGAGGCATAGCTATAACTTTTCCATGTTGCATAAGAACACATCCCACCCTTTGCTCAAGCATCACTTTGTAGATGACAAATCCTCCGAGCGGATGGTATTGTCGTAACAAGTCTTTGAAATAAGTCTCCTCTTGAGTTCTTGAAAACTCTTCTCACATTCTTCGCTCCAACCGAACTTTGTATCTTTCCGAGTCACCGAAATTTGAGTCGATGGAGTAGCGATTCGAGAAAATCCTTCCACGAATCTCCGATAATAACCAAATTAAACCGAGAAAGCTACGTGCCGGTCATCGATTTAGGTTGTTCCCACTTTGAATAGCTTCAATCTTTCTTTGGTCAATGGATATTCCATGACTTGATACCACGTGCCCAAGGAATGCTACTTCTTCAAGCCGTAACTCACATTTCTTCAACTTGGCATAAAGCTTATATTCACGAAGCTTTTGGAGTGTCGACCTCAAGTGTTGCTTTCATGATCTTCACGGCTTTTGGAATAAATAAGGATGTTATCAATAAAGACGACCACAAAATGATCTAAATATTCCTTGAATACTTCGGTTCATCATATCCATGAAGGCGGCGGGAGCATTAGTCAATCCAAAGGACATGACTAGGAATTCATAATGCCCGTCATCGGGAGTTCCGGCCGAGCCTTTGGAATGTCATTGGTTCTAATCTTCAATTGGTGATATCCTAACGAAGATCAATCTTTGAAAAGAATTTGGCTCCTTAGAATCGGGTCAAACAGTCATCAATACGTGGCAATGGATACCTATTTTGATGGTGACATGATTCAACTCCCGATAATCAATACAAAGTCGCATACTCCCATCTTTCTTCTTCACGAATAGAAATGAGGAGCCCCCAGGAGAAGTACTTAGGGCGAATAAAGCCAATGTCTAACAATTTCTGCGGTTGGGTCTTTAACTCCTCGAAGTTCAATAGAGCCATTCGATATGGGGCTTTGGAAATAGGTTTTGTCTCGGTTCAAGGTCGATACAAAATTCAATTTCACGCCTGGGGTAGGCCAGGAAGTTCTTGAGAATACGTCGGAAATTTATTAACAATAGAAATATCGTTCAAAACCGGCGTATTTTTGTTTAAATCATGACATGAGCTAAGAAAGCTTGACATCCGTTTTTAATAAACGAATAGCTTTATGGCTTGAGATGACCGTGATTGATTTTAATGGTTTGGTCGTTTGAATTAGCATAATAGGTTGATTAGGAATATGAAAGCTAACAACCTTACGAAAAACAATCAATTTTTGCATGATAAGTAGTTAACCAATCAATCCCTAGAATCACGTCAAATGCAAGTATTTTTAATGAAATAAGATCGACGGTAATGTGAGGGTGCCGATTTGAACCAAACAAGACTTATAAACGATGGATGTAATGAAGGTTTCTCCCAACGGAGTTTCCACAGATAAGTCAAAGTCTAATTTCTCCGAGTCAAATTTAATCGATGATGCGCAAGTAGGAGAAATAAAAGAATGGGTAGAACCCGGTATCAAATAAAGTATAGACTTCATTAGAGTTTATGATAAGCTTACCGTGTGACGACCTCATTCGGGTTCCTTGCTCTCTGGAGGTCACAACAAACGCTCTCCCTTGCACTACCGGCTTTGAATTTTCCGGAATGGCCTTTGGTGCCTCCATCCTAGCCGAATTTGTCTTCTATGAACGACAAAAATCGAGCTAAGTGACCTTCTCTTCCATAATTAGAACATGTTTTGACTGACATGGCGCAGCTTTGATGATGTGTCCTCTCCTCCGCATTTGAAGCATATGATAGGTGGTCTTTCTCCTTCCTTAATAACAGTCTTTGGTCGACGTCTTTCCATCATTGTTGAATCTCCTTTTCTTGAAATGTCCATTCTTATTGTTTTGGCCTCGATTACCACCGGTGGTTACCATATCTCGGCCGTTGATTCCCTCCACGCTTGTTGTCACACCTTTCGATGACTACTCTCATTTGGTATTATAATTTTTGCTTTCCGCTCTCTTTTAGTTAAGCGTTGACTCATTATCGCGCTCCCACTAATCGAGCCCTATTTACAACATCTGAATACAAACACGGTTTATGAGAAATAAGATATTGGCGTATCTCCCGCTTCAAACCTCTTAAAACATTCGCGCCATTCTCTTTCATTATCCACCAAGTGGGACGAAATGCTGATAACTCATGAAATTTTGCCTCGTATCGTGTTACGACACGGTCATATTGTTTTTGTTCCAACTTGATAAACTCCACCTCCTTCATGTGGCGAATACTTTCGGGAAAGTATTTGTCGTTGAATGCAACTCTGGAACTTCTCCCACGACATCTTCATCTGACAAAGAAGTTGAGTACGCTTTCTGATTCCCACCATGTCACCTCTCCATGACATAAAAGGCGTGAAAGGAACCTTTTTCTCCTGGAGCATCCCAAGACATCAAATATCTTGGTAATCTGCTTTATCCATGCTTCCGCCGAAGTGGTTTTGGCTCTCCCTTAAACTTCTGGTGACCTTGAGAGTTTTCCGTGTTTCCACCTACGTTTTGGATGTAAGTCGCTCTACTTTCATTGTTGCATAAATTGCATAAAAGCCTCCGAACATTTGATCATTCATCATTTGGTCGGTGTTGTTGTTTGCATGAGGATTGTCGCCTTCGATGCACATTATCCCGATTATTGATATGTGGTGAATCATCGATCGTCTTACGCTCCATTGCTATTCTCGGATGTCATTTTCGACATCGCCACAAAACAAAAGGTTAATTGACATGTAACAAATTATCCCTATCTTCCGATCAACCAATAAAATAAAGCACATAAACTTAGGTAGGTCATACTAGCGAAGGTATTCCCGTCTCTCCCTCCTAGTACTATTCTCACATCTTAGCCGGGATCATATCCCTAAGCTCGATATACCAACCGTGGCGCCCCCAAAATTAGGTATACATCACCCATCTTGGGTCGCCACTTACATGGTGCGTAATTTAAATACTGACTTACTAACATAAGCTGTAGGTATACAATCTGACATAAATCGTGAGTTTAAATACAAATATCGCCTACTAGATATTATACAAACTCAAAAAGGAGTCCTCATTACAATTATTATCACACTATTTCACGTAATAGTGAGGACTACTAATGCTATCTTTAGGACCATCACTCGTTTCCCAGACTCGTCCCAAATATATTCTCATTTCTGAAGAGAACAAAGTGAAAGAAAGGGTGAGCTCAACCGGACCAATGAAGAAATATTATGACTAAGATAATGCGAATAAATTATCAATAGTCTTCAACAATGTTAAACCGATAAAATAAAATAGACAACCGGTTTAATCTGCAATGGAATATCTGATCCATTAAAAGAGTCAAGTAGAAAATAAAGTCTACTATCTTTTAGGTTTTAAAGGTTTTTCATCATTTGTTATAGCCGAGACTCTAAACTTTAATAAATATTCCACATCATCGAATCACCCCTACACTTTTCTGACAAGGATATTCTTTAAGATCACGACCACAATTATTCATGCACTACGGGCGAGAATATTTGTGTATTCATTAATGGTCATGATCATGCCAACAACGTCCATCAATGCACTACTGACCATTGAGGATTTTTACCACATCATTTGTAACATTACGGTCATTATTACAATCAATAGTCTCTCGGTCATAATCATACCAAGTCCATCTATGCACTACAGTGCCATGATGACTTTAAAAAATATAAACATGAGGATGATGACAATGATATAAGAATTCAATAAAACAAGTTCAAGAATTATTTTATCCGGAATTATTAACGTCCAAATTGTAAACATGATCTTTGTTTTGTAGAGTAAAATTCAAGAATGATCGGAAGAATATTTCCATGAAAAGATCTTCGGATGAAACGCGCAAATATCGAGGATATTCTACTAATTTCATGGAGTATAGAAGTCAAAGTTTTAACTAATTGGGTATAATAAAGAATGGAATAACAAAAGAAATTACCATGCATGCGGTGCTTGCGCGCAAGACGAGTTATTACAATGTAATAATAATAATAACGGAACCAAGTCGTGAAATTCACACCGCAAGCGATGATGTTCAACGTAATAATAAAGATGGAACCGGATCCGGTGTAAAACACATGATAGGATATTCCAACGTAATGATAAAGATTTTAACCAGTCCTGTAAAACACATGCACGAGTGATATTCCAATGAATAATAAAGATTTTAACCGGTCCGGTGTAAAACACATGAGCGTGGATGTTCCAATGAATAATAATAAAGATTTTAACCGGTCCGGTGTAAAACACATGCACGTGGATGTTCCAATGAATAATAGAAGAATGTCACCAAGTATAGGTAAATCACATTATACGAGTTATTCCAATGAATAATAAGCGATGGAATAACAATTCTCTCTTCAAATAAGAAAGAATAACACCCTTACTTTTGGTAGGAGATTGAATAACTGCGGAAGATGTAGTAACAAAATACTCTTCTTCTTTCTCTCTTATTCTCTCTATACTTTCTCTCTATAGCTTGAATGAATTCTTGAAAATAATGAAGCACTAGGCCTCTATTTATAGAAGATTTCTAGCTTAGCTTTTCTTGTGTGAAAAGCAAGTGGCTTTCGACGAATGATGATGTGAAAAGAAAAGTGGTTTGACGTTTGGTAAAGGTAATTACTATTGACGAAGGTAATTACTATTCACAAAGGTAATTACTATTAACGAAGGTAATTACTATTCACAAGGGTAATTACTATTAACGAAGGTAATTACTATTGACGAAGGTAAATACTATTGACGAAGGTAATTACTATTCACAAAGGTAATTATTATTAACGAAGAGACTCTTAGATGATGACATATGAGCCCCCCATAAAATAATCAAACTTACCACAAATTATTTTATTTTTAATCAACACATATTTAATTTTTCAACAATTATTAATCATTTATAACTTATCGTCTCAATTATTGATTTAATACTATAACATATTATCTGAGATGATCTTTGTGACAATAATTGAATCAATAATATAAGAGATATGATCAAAGAATTATCAGTAGTGAATAATTAAGCATAAATGAGTGACTTCTCACGTAAGCATCAATAATCAATATCGTGTCTACTTATGCGACCATGCGTATTCATCGTACTTTTACCACCGGGTAGTTCAATGGTTTTAACGGTAACACCTCCGTAGTTATTTTTATAAAATATTTTTGTCGTTTTCTCAATCTGACAATAATTATGTTGTGGGGTCCACCAATGATTGAGTCGTTGTACGAATATTCCCTAACAAAAAGAATATTCCCCGACCAAACGAATATTTTATAACAACTTGCATACTTTGCAAAATTTATAAATATTACCCACAACTATAACATTATATCAAATTTATTCCATAATATTCAAAAATAATATTTATAGAAAAATTCATCTTTATTTATAAAAGTTGGGGTCTTACATTTTATTTTTCAGAAATAGTAGAACTGACGAGAAGATCTTCATTAAAAAATGGTCTGACACATGTAAAAACATAAATAAGAAATATTATTTATGAAAAACACATACCACGTATAGAACGAAAACTAATAATATTATACATGCAGGGTGTTTAATTAAAACAAAGTTCTAAACGTTATCCCAAAAGATACTCTCAGAAGGCCCAGTAATATTAACAACCTTTTCCTCATTGTTGGTCATTGGTGGATCATCAACAATATCTAATTGATGATTAACAAAGTTTGTTTCTACCTTCATTACTTTGTTCTTTTGAGACTCCTGGAATAAATCAACCAGATGCCTCGGCGTACGACAGGTACGCGACCAATGCATCTGGTTTGTTCTTTATCTGTGTTGCATTTTCTTCATTTTTACCCGACCCAGACACTTGCCACTTCTGGTGGCCTGAATTGTCGCGGTTCTAGAATTTGTTGTTATAATGGCCTCGTTTATTCTTTCGCCCCCAAGGCTTCTTATTATATGGCCATCTATAGTCACGTTTATTCTGCTAGAATGACGTGCTATTAATATCCGACAATGGGGTATCACCCGTTGGCCGTACTTGATAGTTTTTCAACAACAATTCATTATTCTTTTCTGCAACAAGGAGGATAGGCAATAAGTCACTGAATTTTGTGAACTTACTCTGTCTATATTATTGTGACAGAATCATGTTGGTGGGATGACAAGTTGAGAGCGTTTTTTTTTCTTCTAACAGTTGGGTTTCAGAAACTGGATCTCCACATAAAGCCAAAATAGATGTTATTCTATAAACATTAGAACTATATTTCGTAATTGTCTTTTCTAACTCATTTGCACTAAGGTGCAATTCTACATCAAGTGCCCAAGCCAAATAGTTGTCTCCAGATATTTTTAAAATAGAAAAATCTATTTTTATCAAGTTTGGCATCTATTCTGGGTTAAAACACAATTTTATTAAGGAATGAATACAAAGGATCATTCACCATGCATGTGATAATCCACATAGACAGGTTATTCCAACAGAATAATAAATGTGGAATAATAAAAGACATCACCATGCATGCGATAGAGACCGCACAGACAGGTTATTCTCAACAGAATAATAAATGCAAAATAATAAATATTGGAACCAGGTCAGGTGAAATTCACACCGACAGGATATTCCGACAGAATAATAAATGCGGAATAATAAAAGAAGATCACCAAGTATTGGGTAAACCGCATATACAGGTCATTCCACAAAGTATAGGGTAAACCACGCATACAGGTTATTCCAACATAATAATAAATAGCAAGAATTTAATTTTACCGTCTCAGTTGGTTAGAGCTTCGTGCTGATAACGTGTTATAAAATTTTAGCATGAAGTGTATAAATATACTCTTATAATTGCTACATAAATTTAGAGAGAATAAGCAAGAGAAAAGGAGAGAGAGAAACTCTTCAGAAAATTCTTCAGAGAGAATTCTCCTTGTGAAGTTATGTGTGTTTTCATTCTGCATATTCTCCTTTATATAGGAAAGCAGAAGAGGAGGAGGACAAGAGAGGAAATTGCCTGGAACCTCACAATGAGGAAAAGGAGAGGAAATTGCCTCTATCGTAGGCAATCATGTTTTATAACAGTAACCAGATGATAATTTATGATATATGATATATGGGATGTTATATATGATAATAAATTTATATCGATTATAAGGAGAATTAAGAATGATATTAGCTTAATTTATTATATTCAATACCAAATTATTATTATATGATAGACAGAATTTGTACTTAAGAATAATCACATCTTAATTTATTGTATCACTTAAATGTGGATGCAAGTGACAATTTAATTTTATCATAAATTTATCTGTATATATAAATCATTTTCCAAACATGCCTTTTTAAAATTTGTAACATTTGACCCACTAATTGATTTATATTTAAATAAACGGCAAAAGCACTTTTTCACCACTGTGGTTATAGTGTTTTAAGCAATTAGCCATTGTGCTTTTAAAATATTCAATTATCTCACTGTACTTTTAAAAAATGTTCAATCAAGCCATTCCGTCCAATTTTTTGGACTGACGTTAAAAAAGTGGGTTGATTTTCCTACGTGGCTTTTGAAAAAAAAAGAAAAATAAGTTATTTCCTACGTGGCAAGCCAGTCAGCCAAATTCCTAATACTATTGAGCCACTGCACTTTAAAAAAATGCAATTGGCCCACTGTGGTTTTAAAAATATTTTTATTTTTATTTTCTTTCTTTTTCATTAATAAATATTTATAATATGTATAATATTAATAAAAATTAATATTATAATATTTATAATATGTATGTTTTACTTTAAAAATAAAAAGAAAAATACTTTTATGTTTTAAAATACTTATAAAATTTTTAAAAAATAGAAATATTTTTATTTTTATTTTCTTTCTTTTTCTTTACCTAAATATTTATAATATGTATAATATTAATAACAATTAATATTATAATATTTATAATATGTATGTTTTATTTTAAAATAAAAATAAAAAATACTTTTATGTTTTAAAATACTTATAAAAATTTTAAAAATAAAAAATATTTGTATGCTTTATTTTCTTTCTTTTCTTTACCTAAATATTTATAATATGTATAATATTAATAAAAATTAATATTATAATATGTATATTTTATACAATCAATACCTCATTAATTTTTTCTTTTCTTTATCTTTTTCCTTTCTTTTAATTATTTTAATTCTAAATAATACTAATAATCAAAATATTCAAATTTTTTAATTATTTATAACTAAATATTCAAATAATACAAACAATATATCAAATTTTTTGTATCAATGAGATCTATTACAACATTACATTAATTTCTATAAAAAATAAAAATAAAAAATCATTAATTATGTGACAAAAATAATTAAAATAATAAAATAAAAATAAATATTTTAATTCATTTTCTATATATTTAAAACTTTTCTTTTTATCTTTTCCTATCTTTTAATATTTATTTTTATTTTTAAAATTAATTTCAAATAATACAAATAATATTAAAACTCCTTCCAAATAATACTGAATAATTATTGTTTAGCAAACAAATTCGAACCCCAATCAAACATATCTCCTCAAGAATTTCTCTTTCATCAACAAATTCAACCCCAATCTTCCATTCTTCATCTTCAACAAATTCCCCTTGAAGAAACTCTTTGTGACTCTCGTGACATCTTCTCATTCTTCATCTTCAATCTTTCTAGTTTTGGCTTTATGACTTCGCGGCATCCTCAACCCCAATTCGAGCGGTGGCAAATGGCGGTGTAAGACCCCTCAATTTTATGAAATAAAAGTATTCAATTTTTCTTATAATTACTATTCGAGAAATGGTTAAATTGATAAAAGTTAAAGTTAAGGGTGATATATGATTTTTTTTTCAAAATACACAAGTGGTTATAAAATATTCATTGTTGTCGGGAATATTCGTTTGGTCGTGAAATATTCTTTTCGTCGGGGGAATATTAAATGCGACCAAGACGACCATTTATGGGCCCCATAATGTAATAACCGTCGGATGAAGAAAACGACAAAATTAAGTTTTTATAAATAACGGCGTAATCGTTACTGAATTAAAACTGTTGAATACCCGGTGGTTAAAATACGATGTCTGGCGTGTTTGCACGTTAGCACGGTTTTACATGGTATTTTTGAATTATTGATCCTTACATAAGAAGGCACTACTCAATAATTGTTACGATAATTCTTTATTCAATATTTTATTTTATTGATTCAATAATTGTTTGCGTTGATATTTTATATTATTGTTGTTTCAATAATTATCACCGCATGATATTTCTCATTATCGGATCAATAATTCATATTATTTGAATAATATTATTAGATAGCATTATTGGCAATGTCTAAAAAGTTACATCGAGGAGAGGTTTGGTCACCTAATTGCTGCCAAAGAAGAGAAAAATTCTTATTCGCCCCCTCTTTCCGAGAACAGTGCGTTTGTCATAATTGTGATTACGGAATATTATTTGTGAATAATTATTGATTTATATGATAAGAAAATATTTATTTGATGTGGATATAAATGATGGATTTATTTATGTGGTTATAAATGAAGGAATTAATGTTGAGGTATTTTATCGATATATTTTTGCCGGAATGAAGGTATTAAAAATTAAACCAAAGTTTTTGAGATATATTAAGCGTGAGTTATAATTTTTAATCCGACCAGTTGGATAGTTGTAATTTTTGGATATGTTATACATATATAAGTTGAGTATATGTCCACAAATTTTGAACCGTTAAAAATGAACGTATGATTTGTTATGAATTTTAAGAGGTGAATGGTTCAGAAATTGTTGAAGTATCCGAATTTAGCATTTTGGTGGAAAATTCTAGAATTGAGTGGGCCCCACTTGTGGTTGGTGAAGAAATGTGCTGAATTTTATTTCAAATGTGGTGGGTGGAAATAGTAGCAGGTAAAGCCATCAGGTTGCAAGTTAAGTCTGCTAAAATTTTCCTATAAATAGAGGGCTAAGTTAGAATTGAAAATCACACCAGAAATAAGTTTTCTCTCTTTCTCTCTCTAGATTATTGAGTGTATTTTATGAGTATTTAGATACTTGGTGAGTTGATATTCATCGGTGCAAGTTTCCTTGATGTCATATCCAGATATCCAAATGGAAGTCTTTGCTTTTTGAGGTAAGGGATAGTAAGGATTTTAAGGGTTAATATATTTTTTAGTTCGTATTTTTCTTGACCTTCGAAAATTTCGGAAAAATTTGAAATGATATATTGATGAGTTTTATTGATTGTGTCCAAAATGGTGATTTTGGATGTATAGATTAAGAGTCATGAATTTTATGAGAAAATACTATTTTAAAAGTAACCGCTTATAACTCCTTATGGTTAACTCCAAAATTGATAAAATTTTTATTGGGAGTACATCTATATAATATCGATTATACTCTATGAATTTCAAATTTTGGATAAAAGTACAATTTATGATAAATGTCTAAATATCCCAAGCGTTTTGGCCATATGAAAAATAGTAAATGAATCTTAAAAATTCTAAGAAAAATATATTTCAATATGGGAATATATTCTATAAATCCCGAAAAGAAATATTTTTGGAACTGATTTGGTATTTTTCTTGAAAATGGACTAGTTATGAATAAATGAGTTAAATATGTTATGTGAAGGAAGAAAATTGGAAAATATGATTTTATGGCTTGAGAATCATATATGTGGTATATGCAGATTTTTTATGAGGGTTTTGGTTATTGGTGATAAAATCTTATATGTTTGGCATTTTATGATGATTAAATGCATTATTTAGTAAAGTGTAAACAATTATAATAAATTGTTTATAAGTTTAAGAAATGTTATTCTTTCAATATCATTATCTTAAAAATATTGGTATGAATTTCATTGTGGAATTTCTACCTTTTTTGTGTCGTATTACTATTCATGAGTTTACTATTCACGAGTTACTATTCACGATTCTTATTCACGGTACTATTCACTACAAAATTGGTTTCTTTTTCTAACCAAATTATAGTTGATTTATGAATATTACTCTGGAGATTAAAACTATATATTGATTATATTGATTTTATTATCATATATAATATTTTTATAATCTCGATGTTGAAATTCTCTCTCACTTTGGGTGTAAAGATGAGTAGTGTGACGCCCCAAAATTGGGTATACGTCACCCATCTTGGGTCGCCACTTACATAGTACATAAATTCAAATACAACTTACTAATATAACTCGTAGTATATAATACGACATAAACCGTGAGTTTGAATACAAATATTGTCTACTAGATATTATACTGACTCAAAAAGGAGTCCTCATTACAACTATTATCACACTATTTCACGAATAGTGAGGACTACTAATGCTATCCTCTGGACCATTACTCCGCTTCCCGACTGTCGTCCCATATATGTTCTCATTTCAAGAGAACGGTGAAAGAAAGGGTGAGCTCAACTAGCCCAAGAAGAAATATTATGACTAAGATAATGCGAATAAATTATCATTAGCCTTGACAATGTTAAACGATAAAATACAATAGACAACCAGTTTAATCTGCGGTGAATATCTGATCCATTAAAAGAGTCAAGTAGAAAATAAAGTCTACTATCTTTTAGGTTTTAAAGGGTTTTCATAAATTTTTATCACTAAGACTCGGTTTAATGAATAAACCACAATATCTAATCATCCTCGTACTACGGTCGAGGATTTTCATCAAATTATCAATGGTCAAGACTATACCGAATCACCCCCGTCATAATCATACCAAAAACTATCCATCACAAAGATTACAAAATAACGAGGACTTTTATCACATCATTTATAACAAGCCATGATTATACCGAATGATCCTCGTCATAATCATACTAAGTTCATCTATGCACGTAAGCCAAAGATAACATATTATAACATGAGGATGATGACAATGACATAATAATTCAATAAAACAAGTTCAAGAATTATTTTATCCGAGAATTAAGTAACGTCCAAATTGTCAACAAGATCTTTGTTTTGTAGAGTAAAATTCAAGAATGATCGGAAGAATATTTCCATGAAAAGATCTTTGGATGAAACGCAAATATCAAGAATATTCTACTAATTTCATGGAGTATAGAAGTCAAAGTTTTAATCAACTGGTATAATAAAGAATGGAATAACAAAGGAAATCACCACGCATGCGGATTGCTTGGCAGGCGAGTTATTCCAACAGAATAATAATAACGGAACCGAGTCGGTGAAATTCACACCAAGCGGGATGATCCAATGAGAATAATAAATCTTTGAATAATAATAAATAATGGAACCGAATCCTGTAAAACACACGATGGGATATTCCAATGAGAATAATAAATGCGGAATAATAAACAATGGAACCAGTCCTGTAAAACACACGCATGTGATATTCCAATGTAATAATAAAGAATGGAATAATGAAGAAGATCACCAAGTATAGGGGATTCCACGTATAAAAGTTATTCCAATGTAATAAATAAGAATGGAATAATATAAGGATTTCACCAAGTATAGGGTATCTGCCGCGATACGAGGTTATGTATGTATAGGTATGCCACTTTTACGAGAGTTATTCCAATGCGAATAATAATGAATGGAATAATGAAGTTCTCTTCATGAATAAGAAAGAATAACACCCCTTACGGGTACAACAAATAATATCCCTTACCTTAGAAGAACTGAATATTGGCAAAGTGAAGTAGCGAGAATACTTTTCTTCTTTCTCTATAGTTTCTCTCTCAGAGTTTCAAAGTGAATTAAAAGAAAATAATGAAGGAATGAGCTTATTTATAGGAAAATAGAATGCATAGTAATTAATCCATGAACAGTCCAGATTGATTTACTTTAATCTGGCGGTTCATATTTAAAAACAAAATCTTTTAAATAAAATATCATATATTCTATTTATATAAAAACATTTTACTATGCAAACATTATGCAACACTATGCAAAGCACTATGCAAAACACTATGCAATACTATGTAATATAAAATATAATATATTCTATTTATAGAATAACTTTAATAAAGTATCCCATTTTATATAAAAGATATTTTACATTTTTATTATGTTAATAATACTGAATAAAACAAAACGTCATTATCGCTATAATAATTCATATTATTAATCGTGATAATGGAATCAAACTAAGTGACTTCTCACATAAGCATCGATAATCAATACTGGTAATGCTTTCTATGCAACCACACGACATCTTTACTTTTACTACCGAGTAGTTCAACAAAGATCCACCAGAAAAACTTCCGCCGTTATTTCAATAAAATATTTTTGTCGTTTTCTCGATCAAATGAATAATTACATTGTGGGGTCCACCAATGATTGAGTAGTTGTCTGAATATTCCTCTAAAACAAATATTCCCAGGCCAATCGAATATAATATAACCACTTGCATACTTTGCAAAATTTATAAATACTACCCACAACTATAATATTATCTCAAATTCACACCATAATATTAAAAAATTATTTCGACAAAATTTAAATCTTTATTGATAAAATCTGGGGTCTCACAAGTATATTATTGGTATGATCATGACTAGGGTTCTCTTTGGCCAGTAGTGAAAAATTGAATTGTGACTGGTATGATCATGACCATTGAATTTATAATTGAATATCTTTAGCATAAGTGTAAAGGTGAATTGATCAACATGGTTATAATTATTGTTTATATAAATTCTGAAATGATTATATATTTCTTTGAGATATTAATATATTTGGCCTGTAATGCAAATATGAACTGTTGATGAATATATTTGGCTTGTAGTGCAAATATGAATCTGTTGAGGAATATCTTTGGCACCAGAGTGCAAAAGATGAATTGTTGATGAATATCTTTGGCTAGTAGTCTGAAAGATGACTTTGTTAATGAATATCTTTGGCCCATAGTGTAAAGATGACTTTGTTGTTGAATATCTTTGGCCATTAGTGCGAAGATGAATCAGTGGATGAATATCTTTGGCCCGTGGTGCAGAAAGATGAATTTATTAGTATGATTATGAATGAGAATCGTGATTTGGTATAACCATGATCTTTGATGTTTCGGGTAAAGACATGTGATGAAAATTATATTAAATCACGGATGCGAAGAGGAATTTAGAATCACAATTATGATTATGAGATATTCATATAATTATGGAAAGGAACTGCATTGATTGATGTTACTGAGGATAAAACATTGTTGGTGGACTTTTAACATGGAGAAGATAATAGGTCTATTGTTTATTTGACTCTTCTAATGGATTGCTTTCGTTCATTTGCAACTATGGTTGAAATTTTATCATCTACCATATGTTCTAAATCTACGATTTGTTATTGATGAAGGCTATTGATAATTTAATTATCTTTAGTCATGATATTCTTTATTGAGCTAGTTGTGCTCACCCTTTTGCTTCACAATTCCTTTCGGGGTAATAAAAGTGTAGTTGGATTGATTGCCGGGGTAACAAGGAATAGAGCGGTGGTCTCTAGTCGTGGAGTTCTCCCTAAACAAAGATAGAAAAGTGTGTTGTATACATCTTTTTAGTAGTTATATTTGGTGAATCATATAGGGAGAGGCGAACCCAACGTTGGAAGGTGTTTTGCCACTATCATACAAGATGTCTAAATTGACATACAACCTCGTGTCATCATAAAGACAAGGTTGTGCTCATCCACTTTGTTGAGTATATTTACGAGCACTACCTATATTAGAAGACCAAAAATTTTAAATAAAAAGGAATTTCCTTTATTTATTATTTTGAAATAGTAAGGGTTGATTTGATTAATGTGGATAGTTAAGGGTTAAATACGCAAAATATTTCAAAATAAGCAGTGGTTATAAAATATTCATTGTTGTTTTAGAATATTCGTTTGGTCGTGGAATATTAAATCTTTGTCGAATATTCGTTGCGACGGTAGCGACCATGTGTGGGCCCCATAACTGAAAGATTGGATGAAGAAAACGACAAATATAAGTTGTTTTTAAATAACAGGCGTAGTTATTGCTTGAATTATCTTTGTTGGAATACCGGTGGTTAAAACACACTAATACGCGTTGTTGAACGAAGAAGACACGATTGCACCAATTATTGATTCTTACGTGAAGAAGCCTTTACTCAATAATGGTTACGATAATTCTTTATTCGATATTTTATTGAGTTAATAATTGCAGTGTTGATATTTTATATTCTTTGTTGTTTGATAATTGTCATTACACGGTATCTTTCATTATCGAAGCAATAATTCATATTATCTGAATAATATTATTAGATAACATTATTGGTAATGTCTAGAAAGTTACTAAGGAGAGGTTTGGTCATCTAATTGCGGCCATGAAGAAGAAATTCTTATTGAAAGCCCCTCTTTCACAGGAACCTGCACGGTTGTCAATATTGTGATTACATAATATTATTTGTGAATAATTAATTATTGATTTATATGATGAGGAAAATATTGATTTTATGTGGATATAGATGGAAAAATTTTTAAAATGACAATTGTTGAAAATTAATATTTTATCTTTTTACGATAAAATAATTCATTTAAATATATTATTTTAATAATATATTAACGGTGATATTTTTACAATGAATGTGGGATATATGAGTATATGAGGAGGAAGAGTATTTTGTGGCATTAAATGTTTAACACATGTTTTGTGTGTTGGTGGACACAATTATTGAATCAAATTTGATTATAAATGTAAAATCGCCCATTTGTGGATTTCGGTCAATTTCTATTTGGAATTTGGAAAAACTTTCTTCTGCAAAGTTGTAGAGAATTGAATTTCCTATAAAAACTCATGAGATTCGAATTTTCTGATGAAAGGGCTATTTATTATGAATTATTGAAGTTCAAGTTAAAATAATTGATTTTTGGGAGTTTTAATTAATTATTTTGAGAAAAACGTTTTTGGTGAGTTTGTGAACCTCATTTAACATGTGTGGCTGGTGTTTTTGACCAAAAGGTGGGCTAAGGAAAATTTGTATAATTATATTAATATTATATTAAATTTTACGCTTTGGTGTTCTAAGCATTTTCCTATAAATAGGGTCTTGGGTTAGAATTGAAAATCACACCGTAAACTGAAGTTTTCTCTCTATTTCTCTCTCGATATTTTGAGCGTATTCTTGTGAGTATTTTGAGTATACTTTGAGTATTGCTAGACGGTCTGAGTTCCTTGAAAGACTATATACGTGATTCTAAATTTGTAATCTTGATCTTTCGAGGTAAGGGATATTATTTTTTGTAATGATATTATTTCTTCAATATCATTATCTTTGAAATGTTGATCTGAAGTTTTATCAAATTTGGAACTTTTTCATGTCGGGGTTACTTATTCACGAGTTCTTATTCATGGGTTCTTATTATTCAGAGTTCTTATTCACGAGTTCTTATTCAGCGAGTTACTTATTCACGAGTTACTTATTCACGAGTACTATTCATGAAGCGTGAAGATGTTTTTTGTGGAATTTCTATCTTTTGGTGTCGAGAGTTACTATTCACGTATACGGCATTATTCACGATATCTGATCTTATTCAATAGAAAAATAAAATTTCTTCTTTTAAATCTAAAACATCTATTCGGATACTAACTCGATTGTATCCATGTTTTGATCATTCTTGAATTTTACACCACTATGATTATTTTTGAGATATTTTTGGGGCGTGGATAAAACCAAGTACGAATCCTTAATCCTTAATCCTTGTCATTTTGTTTCACCGGATTCGCTTCTTTAAAAATATTTTTCATCATCCTCGGTCTTAAATGATGATATTATTGAATATCTTTGGCACAGTAGTGCAAAGATTAATGATTACTGATGAATATCTTTAGCCTTTAGTGCAAAGATGAGCAGTGTTGAGATGAACATAATGGACTGATTGATGAATATCTTTGGCCATAGTGCAAATGAATATTTGATTCGGATGTATATTGATTGATGTTACGGGGATAAAATATTGATGATGGATCGTTAAATTCATAGATTATAGTAGATTTCATTCTCTACGTAACTCTTACATGAATTATTATTTCATTATGAATATTGATCTCGAAACTTGTTGTACATTGTATTCTATCGATTTTTCCTGTGAAGACTAACGATAATTTGTTGTATATTATCTTAGTCATAATATTCTTCTTTGGGCTAGTTGAGCTCACCTTTTTCCTTGTTGTTCCATTTTTCTTCTCGGGGCGAGAATGTAACGAGTACTAGTGGGGTATGGAATGAAGGTTCTAGAGAGAGTTGTTTAGTAGTCCTCACCATTTTGTAAAATAATGAATCAATAATTATGATGGGGATTTATTTGCGTGTGGATATTGTCTACAGAAGACAATATTATATTTAAACTCACAAGATATATTGTCGTATTTCATACGACATTTGTATTATTGAAGTTGTAGTTTGCTTTTTTACACCATGTATTTGGCGACTTCGAATGGGTGTTGTGTATACCTATTTTGGGGCGTCACGATTAATATCGAGCTTAGGGATATGATCTCCATGGCGAGATGGGAATAGAACTAGGAGGGAGAGCGAGTAAATCCTTTCGCTAAGTGTGTCCTACCTAAGCTTATTTGTTAGTTGGTCATATATAGGGATATTATGTGATATATTGATTTCCTTAATTAACCCTTATTTTATGACAGGATTTGAGAATGTCGATTGAGAATATTAACGATGGAGTAAATGAGACCGTGGAGATGCTCTGTACTCACCAACGAGGAGAACGTGCAACAGTGGCAATGTTCCTCCCGTGAACAAACACCACCGAGTAGATGATGAGCGAGGGGATGTTTAGAAGCTTTTTGCGGTTCATGCAAAATCGATTTGAGGGAGACTTCGTGTTCAAAATACGGAGGAAATGATAGCAATTCACGGGTGGTCACGACCAGCGCATTCAAAGAGTTGGGACCACCGAGTGCAGGGAAAGCGGACCGATTAAAGGCGGAGACGTGGGTCAAACAAATTACCAAGATATTCGATGTCTTGGGATTCACGGAGAACGAAAGTTCCATTCGCTACTTTTATGTTCCGTGGCGAAGCAGACATCTTGGTGGAATCGTGAAGCGTACCCATCAATTTGCACTCGGCGTGTCGTGGAGACGCGTTTGAAATGATCAATGACAAGTACTTCCCGAAAGTATTCGTCGTATAAAGGAAGTGGAGTTTATTAGACTATAGCGAATAACAATGGCGGTGTCCCAAAGACGAGGCGAAGTTCGCGGAGTTATCCGTGTTCAGACCTCATTTGGTGGAGAATGAGGAACGTATGACGCGGATGTTTACGAGAGGTTTGAAACCCGACATACGTCGATATCTCATTTCTCATAAATTTTCTCTATTTCGGATGTTGTCAGCGTGGGCTCGATTGTTAGAAGCGAGATAACGAGTACGCTCAACCGAGGGACCATAACCGAGATCATATCAAGATAGCGAGCGATCATCGAATAACGATAACCAAATGGAGAAAGAAGAATACGACAAAGGCGGTAACCACTCTAGTAGTAATCGTGTAGCCGTGAAAAATAGAAGAAGCGAGTCGGGAGGAGATTTTAAAAAGAGGAGATTCAACAACGACCATGTGAAGACGTCGGCGCTTATAAAGAACTAGTTTTAAGGAGGAGAACGACCACCGGTCGTATGTTACAAATCTGGGAAGAGAGGGACATATCGGACCAAACCCCTACAACAGGTTTAAGGTATGCTATAGTTGTGGAAAGGAAGGACATATCGCTCGAGATTATGCGATGGCGAAACCTAGTTCAATGAGGGACGGTGACTCAAAAGATCATCCCGAAAAAAGTCAAAGTCAACGATTCCGGAAGAAGCGTTTGTCGTGGCCGGTCAAAATGCAAGGAACGACGAAGTTAGCACGGGTTAGTCAATTATAAATTCTTGCGAAGTATATACCTTACTAGATATCGGTTCTACCCATTCTTTTATCTCTCTTTACTTGCGCTCAACGCTTTGAACTTGACTACGGAGAAATTAGACTTTGACCTTTTTTATGGAGAATCCGTTAGGAGAAACTTTCATTACATCTGTTGTTTAAAAATCTTGCTTGATTCAAGTTGGCACTATCACATTACACCGTTAACCTTATTTCTATAGAGATATTTGCTTTTGATGTGATTTTAAGGTTAACTACTCATCATGCCAAAATTGATTGTTTTACATAAGGTTGTTAGTTTTCATATTCCTAAGCAACTTTGTTATTCAATTCAAACAATCAAACCATTGTAGTCAAACATTTTCATATCAAGCCATGAAGTCATTCGTTTATTACGGATGTCAAGTTTTCTTAGTCGATGTTATGGATTTGAATAAAGACACGTCGATTTGAATAATATTCTGTTGTTATTGATTTTTCCCGGCGTATTTCTGAAGAATTTCTTGGCTTACTCCCAAAGCACGATATTAAATTTTGTATCGACTTTGAACCCTAAGACAAAACTCATTTCTAAAATCTCATATCGAATGGCTCTATTGAACTTGAGTTAAAAATTCAACTATAAATTTGGTACTGAGCCTTTATCTTGTGACTTCCTTTGTGGAATTCACTAAGCGAACTCTCTGTAGGGGACGTCATATTAGATGCGATAGTAAAGCGATAGGTGTCATTGTGACGTCTTATCCAAGATTGGGATATGAGTCACGATTGAGAGCAACCTAAGTCGAATCGAAATCGTAGCTTTCACGAAGCTTAGTTGGTTATTATCGGAGATTCGTTGAAGGATATTCTCGAATCGCTATTCCGTTAACTTAAATGACTCGAAAAGATACAAAATTAAGTATGGAGCGAGGAATGCGAGAAGATTTTCCAAGAGCTCAAGAGGCGACTCATTTCGCACATATTCTAACCATACCATCTTGGAAAAGCGAACGTGGTAGGCGGCGCGTTGAGTAGAAGAAGATCATATCTTGAGAACGAAAAGTGCGATGATGTTAAGTATACGCGTAGAGCCAACTTTAATAGAAAAAGTTAAGATTGCTCGAGCCACCTCTTGAGTGATGCGTATGAAGAAGAAAGTACTGAAAGGAGCTATTAGGGCGAGAATTGATGAAGAAGGAATACTTGAGTCCACTCTAGACTTTGTGTTCCTAACGACTACGATTTGAAGTACAAGATTATGATGGAGGCACACAATCGCCATTTGCAATCCATCCTGGAAGTACTAAAATGTATCGTGATCTTGACATACATTTTGGTGGAACAATATGAAGAGAGAGATTGCAAAGTTTATCTCGATGTGTTTAACTTGCTAACGCGTAAAAGGCGGAGCATCTTGTACCTAAGGGTCCGTTGCAACCACTTGAGATTCCTGAATGGAAGTGGGAACACATTACTATGGATTTACGTTCTGGGTCTTCCTGCGGTTTCTCAAGGCATCAATGCTTTATTTGGGTTATTGTTGATAGATTAACCAAGTCTGCTCATTTCTTACCGATCGAGAGAGACTTATTCCTTGAACGTCTTTTTTTTTAGATGTATATGCGTAAATGAGATTGTGAGATTGCATGGCATGCCGGTATCCATAGTTTTGGGTTAGTTTGTAGAAAGCTATGGGCACGAATTTACGATTGATTTGGCATACCATCCTCAAACGGATGGGCAATCGAAAAGGACTACTCAAACTCTTGAAGATATATTAAAACTCGTGTCCTAGATTTCAAAGGAAGTTGGGATAAGTACTTGCCATTGGTGGAATTCTCATACAACAATAGTTATTAAACAAATATAGGCATGGTTCCATTCAAAGCATTATATGGACAAAAATGTCGTTCTCCAATATGTTGGGATGAGGTGGGAAGAAGCAACAATGTTGGGACCCGAGTTAAGATGCGTATGACTAATGATTCGACAACGTATCTGAAGCGCACAAGATCGACAAAAGAGTTATGCGAATCTTCATCGAAAGGACGTGGAATTTAGTGTAGGGGATCATGTATTGTTGCGAGTTGCTCCATGGAAGGGAGTTACAAGATTTGGGAAGAGAGAAAGCTCGATCCACGATTTATCGGTCCATTTCAAATTCTTGACCGAGTAGGAAATGTAGCCTATAGACTTGCGTTACCTCCGAGTATGTCTCGTGTTCATAATGTGTTTCACATATCATGTATTTCGTAAATATGTGAAAGACCCGAACCACGTTATTGAGTTAGAACCTTGGACGAGATAAATAGAAAGACTTAACGTGTGAGAGAGGTACTATCAAGATTTTGGATAGGAAGGAGCATGTCCTACGCATGAAAGGTTATACCACAAGTTAAAGTTTTGTGGAGGAATCATGCTATAGAGATGACACGGGAATTGGAAAGCGAAAATGAAAGCGAGGTATCCTCACCTTTTCAAAACACACCATGTCGTCGTCGATTTCGAGGACGAAATTTCATAAGGAGGGAGGTTGTAAGACCCCGAAATTTTTAAATAAAAGGAATTTCCTTTATTTATTATTTTGAAATAGTAAGGGTTGATTTGATTAATGTGGATAGTTAAGGGTTAAATCGCAAATATTTGAAAATAAGCAGTGGTTATAAAATATTCATTGTTGTGGGGAATATTAGTTTGGTGCGTGGAATATTAAATGCTTTGTCGGGGATATTCGATGCGGATTTAGCAAATGCCATGTGTGGGCCCCATAACGGAAAGCGATTGGATGAAGAAAGCGACAAATATAAGTTGTTTTTAAATAACAGGCGTGAGTTGTTGGCAGATTATCTTGTTGGAATACCGGTGGTTAAAACACACTAATCTGGCGTTGTTGAACAAAGAGCTTTGCGGTATTGCACCAATTATTGATTCTTACGTGAAGGCACTACTCAATAATGGTTACGATAATTCTTTATTCGATATTTTATTGAGTTAATAATTCTTTGTGTTGATATTTTATATTCATTGTTGTTTCATAATTGTCATTACACAAGTATCTTTCATTATCGAAGCAATAATTCATATTATCTGAATAATATTATTAGATAACATTATTGGCAATGTCTAGAAAGTTACGTCTAAGGAGAGGTTTGATTATCATCTAATTGCGCAGATGAAGAAATTCTTATTGAAAGCCCTCTTCCTGAGAACTGCACGGTTGTCAATATTGTGATTACATAATATTATTTGTGAATAATTAATTATTGATTTATATGATGAGGAAAATATTGATTTTATGTGGATATAGATGGAGAAAATTTTTAAAATGACAATTGTTGAAAATTAATATTTTATCTTTTTCCGATAAAATAATTCATTTAAATATATTATTTTAATAATATATTAATAACTTGATATTTTACAATGAATGTGGGATATATGAGTATATGAGGAGGAAGAGTATTTTTGTGGCATTAAATGTTTAACACATGTTTTGTGTGTTGGTGGACACAATTATTAATGAAATTTGATTATAAATTGTAAAATCGCCTGCTTTGTGGATTTCGGTCAATTTCTATTTGGAATTTGGAAAAACTTTCTTCTGCAAAGTTGTAGAGAATTGAATTTCCTATAAAAACTCATGAGATTCGAATTTTCTGATGAAAGGGCTATTTATTATGAATTATTGAAGTTCAAGTTCAAATAATTGATTTTTGGGAGTTTTAATTAATTATTTTGAGAAAAACGTTTTTGGTGAGTTTGTGAACCTCATTTAACATGTGTGGCTGGTGTTTTTGACCAAAAGGTGGGCTAAGGAAAATTTGTATAATTATATTAATATTATATTAAATTTTACTTTTTGGTGTTCTAAGCATTTTCCTATAAATAGGGTCTTGGGTTAGAATTGAAAATCACACCAGAAACTGAAGTTTTCTCTCTATTTCTCTCTCGATATTTTGAGCGTATTCTTGTGAGTATTTTGAGTATACTTTGAGTATTGCTAGACGGTGCAAGTTCCTTCAAAGACTATACCCGGTGATTCTAAATAAAAATCTTGATCTTTCGAGTAAGGGATATTATTTTTTGTAATGATATTATTTCTTCAATATCATTATCTTTGAAATGTTGATCTGAAGTTTTATCAAATTTGGAACTTTTTTTAAATATCGGGTTACTATTCACGAGTTCTTATTCATGGTTACTATTCAGCGAGTTACTATTCACGATTCTTATTCATGATTCTACTATTCACGAGTTACTATTCACGAAGTACTATTCATGAAGCGTGAAGATGTTTTTGTGGAATTTCTATCTTTTGGTGTCTGAGTTCTTATTCACGTACTCTGACTATTCACGATATCTGATCTTATTCAATTTAAAAATAAAATTTCTTCTTTTAAATCTAAAACATCTATTCGGATACTAACTCTCGATTGTATCCATGTTTTGATCATTCTTGAATTTTACACCACTATGATTATTTTTGAGATATTTTTTGGCGTGGATAAAACCAAGTACGAATCCTTAATCCTTAATCCTTGTCATTTTGTTTCAATTGGATTCGTTTCTTTAAAATATTTTTCATCATCCTCGATCTTAAATGATGATATTATTGAATATCTTTGGCTTTGTAGTGCAAAGATTAATGATTACTTGATGAATATCTTTAGCCTTTAGTGCAAAGATGAATGTGTTGAGATGAACATAATGGATTGATGAATATCTTTGGCTTTAGTAGTAAAGAGATGAATATTTGATTCGGATGTATATTGATTGATGTTACGAGGATAAAATATTGATGATGGAATCGTTAAATTCATAGATTATAGTAGATTTCATTCTCTACGTAACTCTTCTATGAATTATTATTTCATTACGAATATTGATCTCAAACTTGTTGTCTATTGTATTCTATCGATTTTCCTGTGAAGACTAACGATAATTTGTTGTATATTATCTTAGTCATAATATTCTTCTTTGGGCTAGTTGAGCTCACCCTTTTCCTTGTTGTTCCATTTTTCTTCTCGTGGAGGCGAGAATGTAACAGTACTAGTCGGGGTATGGAATGAAGGTTCTAGAGAGAGTTGTTTAGTAGTCCTCACCATTTTGTAAAATAATGAATCAATAATTATGATGGGGATTTATTTGCGTGTGGATATTGTCTGAAAGACAATATTATATTTAAACTCATTAAGATATATTGTCGTATTTCATACGACATTTGTATATTGAAGTTGTAGTTTGCTTTTTGTACCATGTATTTGGCGACTCAGAATGGGTGTTGTGTATACCTATTTTGGGGGCGTCACATATATAATCTTGGTGTTTGTATGAAGTATAATTCTCAATTTGAGACAGTGGAGATAATGATAAGTCAAGAGAAGACTCACCATTGGGAAGAATATGATAGTAATCTTCTCATTTTTCTTTGGGGTCTATTAGATCAACCAAGGATAATTCAATGGCCATATGATATCTATCATAACCTAGAAGCATGACCTTCCATGTATACGAAGGTTTCCTTGAGCACTTCCCAAAGATTCTAATTTCTAAAACAGCTTTTTGACTATACATTTATGTAAGGTGTCATTGTGACGTCTTATCCAAGGTTGGGATGAGAGTCACGGTTGGTATATATATTTGTATCCAAACTCATAATACGTGTTATTGTATTTTGCCACGACAATTGTTGTAATAAAGTTGTAGTTATTTTACATACCATGTATTTGGCGACTTCGAGAATGGGTTTTGGATGGAATGGACCTATTTTGGGGTTATCGCAAGAAAGCACCATGAAATCCGGGACATAACACGGTGAACACAATGAGAACATCTACTTCAACCCTAATTCGAACTAAATCGAACACGATCTTGAAAGCGGCCATAATCAAAAACGAAATACAAAACAAAATCGATTTGAGCTTAGCTAAATCACACATAACATCTAGATCCTAAATAATACGATAGAATATAGTGAGATTCGTTGTGAAAAAGCGAATGCGTAAATCCATCTCCATCTCAGTTTTACGATCCAGATCTGGATTTTTTTCTTCTTCAACAAAAGTGAAAAATGAAATGCAAATTTGTGGTCATTGATTTCGGTACTTTTTGGGAAGGATCGTGGGAGGAGAGATAGAGATAAGGAAGCGAAAATAATGAGCATCGGAATGAGATGAATGAACTTCTTCTCGGTGATTTTTGAGAGCCTAAGACTTCATGGACGAATGATGTAGATGTTTTAAGCAATTTTGGTGAGGAAGAAGATAAAGCAATTTTGCCACATAATCAATGATTGCCACATAATAATTTTTTGTTGTTTTTAATGCCATGTGTGTAATTATTTAACGCCCGTCCAAGAAATTGGACGGAATGGGTTGATTGAACATTTTTAAAAAGTACAGTGGGCTAATTGAATATTTTAAAAGCACAGTGGCTAATTACTTAAAACACTACAACCACAGTGGTGAAAAAGTGCTTTTTGCCTTAAATAAACATACCTCAACACGTGGTCATCAAAATATGCATGCGAATATATGTGATAGTATACGATTTATGAGCTGTTTGTTTAGGACATCTGAATGACTGAATGAGTCATCCATTAAGTGTGTTTGTTTTAAAAAAAAATCGTTTAACTGACTCAATCGATCAAATGATTGAGCTGAATGGCATCAATCAAACACACCTTTACCAAAATATTAAGTATGTTTGTATTGGCAAAAAACTGTTTGAATGGCTAAATTAGTCAAATGATTGAGCTGAATGGCATCAATCAAACACCCCTTTACAAAAAATATTAAAGGTCGCCTGAGAGATTCAAACTCTCGCGGGGAAACCACATGTACTTAGCAGGCACACGCCTTAACCACTCGGCCAAAGCGACACACTAATGGATTTGACCCACTAATTGATTTATATTTAAATAACATAACCCAACACGTGGTCATCAAAATATGCATGCGAGTATATGTGATAGTAGACGACTTAGGGGTTATTTGTTTAGGAGATGTGAATGACTGAATGAGTCATCTATTAAGTGACTGAATTAGTCATCCATTAAGTGTGTTTGTTTTGAAAAAAAACCGTTTGAATGGCTGAATCGGTCAAATGATTAAACTGAATGGCATCAATCAAACACCCCTTTACCAAAATATTAAAGGTCGCCTGAGAGATTCAAACTCTCGCGGGGAAACCACATGTACTTAGCAGGCACACGCCTTAACCACTCGGCCAAAGCGACACACTAATGGATTTGACCCACTAATTGATTTATATTTAAATAACATACCCCAACACGTGGTCATCAAAATATGCATGCGAGTATATGTGATAGTAGACGACTTAGGGGTTATTTGTTTAGGACATGTGAATGACTGAATGAGTCATCTATTAAGTGACTAAATTAGTCATCCATTAAGTGTGTTTGTTTTGAAAAAAAAACGTTTGAATGGCTGAATCGGTCAAATGATTGAACTGAATGGCATCAATCAAACACCCCTTTACCAAAATATTAAGTATGTTTGTTTTGGAAAAAAATCGTTAAGTATGTTTGTTTTGGAAAAAAATCGTTTAAATAGCTAAATCAGTCAAATGATTGAACTCCCCTTTACCAAAAGGTAAAAATATCGTCGCCTGAGAGATTCGAACTCTCGCGGGGAAACCCCATGTACTTAGCAGGCATACGCCTTAACCACTCGGCCAAAGCGACGCTCTGTTTCTTAGAACGGTTTAATTAATAACAAAATCATATATAAGCTAATGGCATTTACTGTAATTAAATGTCACAATCAACGTTGTTTTGTTGGCCCCGCCAAAGCACCAAACCAAAAGTAAAGTGAACCAAACCATTTCTCTCTCACAGCCAAACAAACAAATAAACCGAAAATCCGACAAAACCCAACTTCACAATAATGTCCTCCGCCGCCGCCGCCGACGCCGCCGCCGCCGCCGCCGTAGAACGACAAACATACTGGTGTCACGAGTGCGACATGAGCATCTCTCTCCTCTCCTCCGCCACCACTACCACCACCGCCCTCCTCTGCCCTTACTGCCACAGTGACTTCCTCGAAGAACTAGACAACCCCACAAACCTTAACCCCAGCCCTGATCCTAATAATGCTAATGAATCAATCATTCTCAATCCTCTCTTCCCTTCATTTCTCTCTCCTCCGGAAACCCTAACCGATAACGATAATAATAACAACAATTTCCCCCTCCCGTCCACCGCCGCCCACGACGATAACTTCCTCCTCGACAGCCCTTACCTCCACCGCCTCATCCACGAACTAGCCACCAACGCCGACACCTCCTCCCCTCCGCCCCAATCCCCCGCCACCATAATCCAACATCCAAATCCGCCCTCGAATCAATCCCGACCATCACAATCACCGACATATTGCTCGATTCAGATCCCGTGATTCTCTGTGCTGTTTGTAAGGACCAGTTTGTGATTAATGTTGAAGCTAAGCAGCTTCCTTGTAATCATATGTATCATCCGGATTGTATTTTGCCGTGGCTGAAAACGCATAATTCGTGCCCAGTTTGTCGGTTCACGATGCCTACAGAGAGTGATGGTGGGTTTAAGGGGAGGAGGATGAGAGAGAGAGTGATGAATGCAAGGTTGGGAGAGTTGATGGGTGAAGAGGAGTTTTCTGGGTTTGGGAGTACTTTGAGGCACATTGCAAGGAGGCACAGGCTTGTGTTTCCGGTGTCAAGGAGAGAGAATCGGGTGGAAATGGTGGAGGGAGATGGCGGGGAGTCATTGTTATTATCCCCAACGCGAGTTGCAGAGGCAGATATGGGGGTGTTGGCAAGAGAGAATAGTGTGGAGACTGTCTCATCAGGCTGGCCAAGTTGGCCAATGGAAGAAGAAGGTGGAGATGATGAGATTGGTATGAGTGGTAGGGCAAATGATGGTGGGGATATTATAATGTCATGAAGTTGGAGTTTTGGTTTCCAGCAAAGTTAAGGTATTTTTTATTTCTCTCATTTCTTTGTTTCTGCTAAGAATTGTTTTATTAGACAGACTACAAAAAAGAAACTTAATGTTTGTTTGATTGCTCTTGCTTGCTCTATTCTTGATTTAGTGGTTTTAATGGTGAAATTTGATTTATTAGCAGTACCATTTCTTTTCATATCTTTATTAGAATTTGGCTAGGTAAATCCATTGTTTGACTTCTATTGTTTGGCCTTGAAGCAATAGAACACCGGCTTTGTGGTCTAGATACCTGTTGATATCTTTTTTTGAAGCTAGATGTGGAGTGTCTTGATGTGTAATAGCCTATTTCCTAAGTTACTGGCAGGATACTCTGAGGTATACGTTGACTTGTTATAGGTACCAAAAACATTGTTTGTTCACTGTCTCATATTTACTTTGGTAAGACTAGGTTTGTTTGGCTTTTCAACTTTTGGTGTTATCTAGCTGCTTTTTACAGGAGTGTGAACTTTCTCATGCTTTATTAAGATACAAAATGTTAAAGTCTATAATTAATTGGGGGTTCAGTTTAGGGTTACCATGTGTTTTTCAGTTCATTTTTTTGTTACTTGGTGGGTGATTTGGCGATGACCAAAATTACTTACTTTTATAGTGAGCAATACTTTGTACTACTATATAAAATTGAAAATATATTTGAGTTTTAATTGGTCCATTTGTCTTCTATATTTATTTATTGTATCCAGTTTTAGGATGCAAATTGGCTGAATAGTGAAACCTGATTATCTTAGCTGAGGCTGACTCGGGTATTATTGTTTCACCAGAAGTATGGACTTCAGGTCAAGATTATGTTTTAATATGCAAGTAGAGTGGGTTGAATGTATGTGCGGATTTACTAGGCTAACCATAGGTGTTATGTTTCCTCCCCTAGTTAGGTAGCCAGCGAGTTACTCAGGTATGTATTGTTGGACTTGATGAATGTAGCTTAGGTCGAAGCTTAGAAACACATGAGTTAATTTGAAAGTTAAACTACATTTTAATGCGCCAAATTCACTAGTTACTGCATCCGAAATTGACCCAGTAAACAAAAAGTTAGAAGGAAAAAGAAGAAGAATAAACTGAATTACTGTGTACCTAAAATGCTGAAACCTTCTAATGCACATGTATATATAGATTTGAGCAATAAGTTTTTTGACAACAAATTTGACCAAAAGATTACTCTATATAATTTCCTACCTATAAGACGATCTGTTGTGATGGACCTTTAACCCAACCCAGAGTATCTTATTTTAAATTCTAATAAAAATTTAGCTAAATTATTATGTACAATAAACTACTGACCCAAAAAGAGATGCGCAAAGAAATTCTGAAAAAGTTAAAAAATTGAATGGGGAAAAAAAGAAGTAGATCTTTCTTTTTTCTTCTCTATGTTCGTTGGGAAGGGGGTGGGGTTGTGTAGGAGCTACAGGGATATTGCAATCTTCACTACTGTTTTATCAATGTGCAAACCATGGAGTTGTGGATTTTACACGGTCATCAAAATGAAAGAACATGTTGATTTTGCCTTGCTTGTTAACATGAATATTTTGGGGTTAGTGTTTCATTAAATGTCAAATTAACTAATATTCATGGGATTTGGTAACCTTTGATTCTTAAGACTTTAATTACATTTGATGGAAGTTCTACTTAAAATTTTGTGCCATTTTATTATATTTTGGTTAGATTTTAATGTCGGATGACTAAATGAGTAAGATTTGTAAACTTCTACATCAATGTACACTTTTCAAACTTCATCGACTTGAGATCATGAAATTGTAAGAGTTCAGCTCATGCTTTTTAATTGATTAAAGACTCAATTTTGAAGACAAATCTTAGGCTCATTTTTATATCAAAAGTGTGAATAAGAATGAGCTGTCTTAGGTTCATTTGTAGCCCTACATGCATATGGAAAATGAAGAAAATGAATGATTAGAGAGCTCAAAAAGAAGACGCTACCTCCGTCCCGGTTTAGTTGTCTCTTTTCTTTGAGTAAGTGCAAGATATTCTCCAAAGAAAGGAGACAACTAATTTGGGATGGTAGAAGTGTGTAGTTTTTGGGACAGTGTCAGAATGGCTATGTAAAGAAGTTCGAAAGATTTAGAAGTATTGTGGTATTACAGGGGTAGATTCTTTTACTTTCTTTTCCATATGTTTTTTCTTCCCCCTTTTGGTGGGGTGGGGGGTTATGTAGAGGAGCTACTGTCATCCTGGTTACAAAATGAAAGAACGGGGAATAATGCCCCATTTCTAGGGTTACAAAGAAAATAGGAAAACATTCTGTGCTGCGCACTGCCTCTTTTAAAGTTTCAATATGAATATGCACAACTTTGCAAGAGTTGGTTGGATAAGTTGGCTTGTGCAAGAGTTATATTGTAGCATTTTGGTGTATGAAGCTCAGATCTTATCATTGAACTCTTAGTTCTGGTTGTTTAACCTATCTAGGGCTTGCCGCTAACTTATCATTGAACTCTTAGTTGGTAAGTGAAACGAAAACGGGAACGAAAAACATCATTTTTCAGTATACAAAATACGGTAGGGGTAGGTTTCTTTGAATCACTTGGTACGAAATATTTTTATTGGGAACATAGTATGCTGGAAAAGCGTTTTTAAAGGTATAATTTAAATTAGTTGAGATGTAGTTAAAATTGGTTGATCTGTTTCTAAGCGTAGTCTAAGTTATATGGACTCAGATTGAGTCTCGCCACATATGGGTGATTTAAATAGTCTGACATAAGTACTCCTCAAATTTGCTTAACTTTTTACACTAAAATGAAATATCCAACATCTACCCTTCTTTGAGTGTCGAGTGTCGGATACGAGTACTTGAAAGTGAAGAGTTCATGTAATATAAAGCGTATTATCACAACATGCACATTTTCCAGTAGGTTATGGCATGCCATCACTTATTGAATGTTCACAAGGCGCTAATTTGGTTATTCTAGTTGGCATGGTATAACCAAAGTAGTGGCTAGCTGGGTTTTTGTTTATAAGTGATACTACTTCCGTGTTAATGTGTGTGATAGAGAGTTTGATGTGGATGGAAGCAAAAGGAATTTAATATTATTGAGTTATTATTATATATTATTATTTATGGATGATTTCAATGTAATTAATTTATTTAGTAGATAATACTAGGCTATATTTAATTATATTAGTAGAATATTCTAGATTATTAATTATTTAAGGTAGTAGATAATTACTTGGATTTTATTTCCTCGTTTAATTAGGTTATTTAATATTTTACTTAGCCTCCAAGTGTTGGGGTTTTCTCCTATTTCTATATAAACAGTTGTAATCCATCATTATTATTTATTATTGAATGATTGATATTATTGAATATTAAGCCAGGTACTTTGCGGCTTTTAGCCTTTTTACCTTCTTTCTAATCTCCTTTATTCCTTTATCTATGATTGTCCTACATTGTTATGGTATCATGAGCCAAAAGTTTATTAATATATTTTGATCACCTAATTTCTTCCTACCTAATTTTTTTGGCATCCATCAATTGTCGAAGTCACTAGAGAGTTGACACTACTACCCGAGACAACAACTTAGTTTCAAATCTACCTCAAAAATTTTATTTAAAAAAACTGCAACAACAGTATGCACCAGTGTTATTTTTCATCGGTGGCAAAATTACAGATCGGTACCACAAGGTTTCTAAAACTTTCAACTCAGCTCCTAAAGTTTTTGAAGTTTTCAATTCAGCCCCTGAAGTTTCAGAAAATTTCAATCAGTCCCTAAGGTTTCTGAAAAGTTCAAAGCAGCCCTCAAAACTTTAGTTTTGTCCAGCCTTGAATTGTTAAATTTCTTCATGGAGTTGAATATCCCGAAACTTCGCACATAGAATTCTTCAAAGCGTGACTATTTTTCATACTTTTCTTCGTTGTGGAGAAAAATGGTGTAAAATTATCATCGAAGAAGAATGTGTAGTCAATATTGTGTTTCCACGCGCGATCGAAAAATTAAAGCTTGTTACTGAACCGCACCCGAGACCTTACACTATTCCTTGGCTAGGTAATATTTCTTTTCATGTTATAGAAAGATGTTTAGTTCCGATTCAGATGCACATATATTTTAATTTAGTATGGTGCAATTGCACATATTTTATTGGGTCAAGATTGGATTAAATGCTTAAATGTGGATCATGAAGAAGGTGATATATACTCTTTTGAACATGAGCAAATTAATTCCATTTAAGCCTAAGGAGGAAGTTCAACAAGATGCAGTGAAAGAGTTGAATGACGAAATTCTGCAACCCAATTACAAGTCATACAAAGATGGTTGAAGTTGAGTATACAACGAGCGAGAGCGAGATTGAGCAGAAAGTTGATGATGTATTTCCAAAGCAACTTGATAATCTATATGAAAAAATCAACGATCAAGTCATCGATTTCATCATCAACGAGATGCAACACATGCAAGTTCACTCATTAATGTTTTCTACATATCAATATGTCTACAAGGAGAACCAAACGACAAGTCGTTTACAATGTGCAATTTATATATTATTTGTTTTAGTTAACAAGTATATTGGCATTGAAATTTCATATACATTAAAACCCAAACCATAACACCATGGAATAACATTAAAAGCACAATTATGTAAATACTTGGCAATAACAATCCAAAAATAAAACATTTGATATTAAAAACTAATAGAAGAAATGAAGAATTCAACAAACATCACATAGAAAATAAAGTTGCAACCAACCATCACATATTACTAGTTTAATAACTAATAAAACACCACATAACAAACCAAAATAGTGTCCAGACTCTCTACACTAGTCTCTAAACATCGTTCAAGCAAACTATCAAGAAAAAGGTAATCTCCATCTTTTCCATGCGAACTACTCTCATTCAAAGGTGTAGGTGGTCTTTCTCCAAAATCATCCTTCACATCTTCATCAGTGTTTTAAAAATCGGCTTAAAGCGGTCGCTGAGCACTAAAGTGAGAACTGGCGCCGCGCTTAAGAACAAATCGGTGAAAAAAAGCGCTCCACCAATTAAAGCGGCACCTAAAGCGGGCTAAGTAGGAAAAGCGGGGGCCTAAAGTGAAAAGGCGAACTAGGCATATTTTTTTTTTAAAATTACTATCAAAACCAGATATTGATATATTTATTTTTCTAATGATTTACCATATTCTTAATGCAAGTTGTAGCATATCAAATCACAATAAGAAGTGAACAAGATCAAGTCAAAATGGATAATTTTATTATAGTTATAATTTTTTGAACTTGTACTCAACTTGAAATTATATAAATGTAATACATTTGTAAAATTGTAATATTTAATTTAATTCAATATAATTCTTAAATTTATGTTTAGTTTCTTAAGTTTTAATATTGAATTGAATTCTTAAAATTTTAAATTTTATTATTTAATACCAATTTTGTTTATGAATAAAACTAATGCGTCGAAGATATGTTAGTCATACTTAGTATATGGTATTTGTCATTTTCTTTAAGTCCTCAATTTTGAAAATTACACAAATTAAAATAATTTCATAATTAATAATATCAAATGTCTCATTCAATAAACTTCACACTAATTTTTAAAAATAACATTTATTTAAACTTTTGAGAGAGAAGTACGTATATAATTATATATATGAAGATATCAAGATACTACTTACTAGTAACACTAGTTCTATAATTTAATTATTTCAAGCAATGGATATATATCTTACTACTTAAGTGCAATTACTACTAATTCTATAGTTTAATAATTATCTTTATTATAGATTATTTTGCTTTATATTATTATTTTGTTAGAATAATGTAAGATACAATATTAAAATTGTCTTAAAATAAAAAAATTCCGCCTAGGCCCCCTGGCCGCCCTCCTCCCGCCTAGCGCCTTTTAGAATATTGATCTTCATTATCATTTGGAATTCTCTCTTCATCATTGGAGTCGGAATCCATCAACCTTGATTCCCTCGAAGTTGAACTACTACCACGTCGAGAGTACGTAATGACATATCACTAGTATTAGCACGAGTCTTCCTTGAAGAATTGTGACCCTAAAAAATGTTGGATGCACCGGTTGCTCGATCCACATCATTCGATGTAAGATCCTCCTCAGTATGAACAACATCGACCTCATTATTGATCTATTCATTACCCCATTCAAAGTCATCAATGGCTAATGGTTCAAAAAAAAAATTCAAGTAACAATATAAAGTACTTGCAAACTCAAATGTACTCCAATTGTGCTCACAATCGGAAGAACAACAAATGCCTAGAATTATTTTTGCAAAGTTTGTAAGCTCAATAGCTCTTCCTCCAAAAGCGTTCAACTAATCAACTAACAAACATTTAAAAGTAATATAAATATTTTTAAAAGGAGGAAAGGAAGAATGTATATAATTATAATTTATCATTTATATCTTTATATACATTTCAATATACTTACGAGGATTCTTTAATTTCCGTTGCCTAATCGTCATTTCTCTTGCATAAGTATCTCGAGAAACATCATAGTTATCGACTAGATTGCTTATCTTGTCTAGCAAATCTAGCTCGGGCAATATCTTTGTAAGAATGTCATTGAAGTTTCTCGTAGAGTACCAACTAACACTGAACATTCGTCTTTGATATCAAAGTCTTGCCCGGATTGAGAAACAATGCAACCCCATATAATTTTTGCTTCATTTTGCTTTCCCATTGCCGCTCAACAATGCCAATCACCTTCTTGTATAGTCTTTGTTTGTTATCAAATGAATCTTTAATTTTTTTCTTCGCTCATTCTATCGCAACGAAAACTTCTGGCATATCAGGCTTCTCATCACTATCAACAATTCTCAAGGCACAAGAAGTGGTTGTGACGCCCTAATGCAATCCTCAATATGATGTCAAAATGTAGTTAAATTACAGTATCACGTACTTTCTTCCTCGTTTCAGTAGCCGACAACGTAGAGTTTGTCCAATCCTCGCTTATGAACAAATGCCTCAATGCATCTCTATGCTTGTACAAATTCAACAAGGTGAGGAAAGTTGCAACAAATCTAGTAACTTCAGATCTCACAAGGTCCCTCCCATTTGTTTTTCCCTCATCGCATCAAAAAGATGACTATGCCTGTAAATGAATGTTGTGATTCTTCTTGTATTTGTGATTGTGGGTTGGAATTGTTTTAACTTGCCTATGTCCTCTAGCACAAGGTCTAGGCAGTGAGCAACGCAAGGTGTCCAAAACAGTGTAGGCCTCCTCTCCATTAGTATATACCCCGCTGCCTTGTAAGCATTGTCTGTGACCACCTGAACAACATACTCGAGGTCAATTTTCTCAATCTTACTATCAAGGAGATTTGCCTACATTGTGGCATCTTGCGACTGCCTGGAGGCATTAACAGAACCCTTGAAGTAAGTTAACTATGGACTATTAACAAGGAAATTCAACAAGTGTCTTTCCCTCCTATGTGTCCAACCATCCGACGTGTGCAACCATATTGCTTTCAAGAAACTTCATGTTTCACCTTTAACTCATCGGTTTACTTTTTTGCCTTCTCAAGTAAAGGAACCCTCAACCTATGATACATTAGAGACTTTAAACCCGGTTCATATTGCCCTATGGACTCGATCATTACCTCAAAGCTCCTTACATTTGTAGCATTGAATGTTATGCCACACGTAGAAAAAGTTGGCAATGTGCATATGGACTCCTTTTTCTCCGGTGTTCTCAAACGATTTTCAATAGTCGTTGGGCTCAAACACTTGCTATGTCTCTCCTCTATAACTTCTTTGGGAGTCTTCTTTAGAAGTGCTTCAATTGTCTTTTTTGGAGCTTTTGGTTGTGGCTTTTGGAATTGAAAAACAGCTTTTCCTTTTGGAAGCAGTCCCAAAACTTGAGATAGTGTTAGAGGAAGTATTTGAAGCCATGCTTGGAGGAGCAGATGATTTATCTTCTTGTAGTTCTACTACTACTACGTCGTCGTCATCATTATCCAGCTCAACTGGCTTGTTCCTCTTTTCACTATTCAAAGCCTATTGCATCTCCCTCATATTTCGGTGGATGTTTTAGGGCACTTCGTTATATCTTCAAAATTTCCCGCTAGATGTTGCTTTAGTCTTTTGATTCCTGAACGACATTGCTTCCCACAAAGGATACATTGCACTATATCCTTATTACTTTTATCCGGTCAATACCCATATTTCCAACCCTTATCGTTTGATTTGGCCTTACTTTTTGGGTCTTTGGTTATAGCATAACCATCGGCTTCCGAACTTTCCGCCATATTGTTTTCTAGTTTCTACACAATACAACAAACAAAATATATGAGACAATTGGCATATTTTTATTTATAGTTTAGTAAGTAGTAACCATTCACACTAACACTTAATATATATTGTTTACACTTTGTAAATTGTACCAAAAAAGAGAGTAAACAATAAATATAAAAAGTCGAATCAACTCTCACATAATTTTGTACTGTTTAAACTTATGAGTATAATCACAATTCACAAAACACATTAAATGTACTAACCTAAGTGGCTAACTGTTCTCTATATATTTAATTAAGCTTTATGTATTGTCAAGGATAAAATCAGCAAAACAACCTATTTTATTAAGCCCCCACCAGCCATTAAGTCTTAATTTAATGGAAGGCTGGAAGCATCCTGACTAAGTCCCTAGTCCCAAGTATAATTATTAAGCCCCCACCAGTCCACTACAAATATATAAAATCAAGTCTCAAGTATAATTATTAAGTCCCCACCAATCCACCACAAATATATAAAATAAGCAAAATAAGGAGATAACGACAAAGAAACAGAGAAAGCAAGAACAGAGACAAAGAAACAAAGAAAGCAAAGCAGGGAGAGAAACAGAGACGAATAAAGCAATGCAAAGCAAAGCGAGCAAGAACCTGTGTGACAGAAGGTTAAGGCTGGCTGGCTGAGTAGCTGAAACAGAGTCAGAGAGACTCACGGCTGGGTTGACTCAATTGTTGGGTTCTCAAACAGTCGCGACTAGCTATGGGTCGACTCAGTTGCTGGGTTCCAATGGGCCGTGATAGTGGTTCAGCTGCGATGGGGTTGCGTTAGAGTCATCAGAGCTGCGATGTGTCAAAAAAGTCGCGATTGAGTCCAGTCCAAAGATATCGCGAATCGCGATTACTGACAAGTGTTTTAGGGTTTTATTGTCTTTCTCCTTGGTTTTTAATCGATAGGTCATGGGTTAATTGGTCAGAAGTGTTAAACACTTAGGTTGGGCTAGAGCTTCTAAGGCGTTCGCCTTGGCAGCTCCACCTGAAGTCGACCCTCGCCGTGACAGTTTGTACATCGTCTGGACACTTAGGCGACGCCATGACAACTATGAGTGACACTAATACCACATGTGGGTGATGAACTGTGTTACTCAGACTCGGGTGTGGGTACGAATATAATTATTGAACACATGAAGTCAAAAAATAGAGGATACGCAGATATGGATTCAAATTTGGAGACTGGTGTGGGGATACAGTGTGTTATGATTTTTTAACAATAATGTTTCTAATTATATGACCAAATTTTTTTTGCTCTAGAGACTGAAGTGCAAAAATATAAAGAAACAGGGACATAACTGAAACTTCAAGGGCTGAAATGGAAGAAAACAAAACTACAGGGACTGATATGTACTTTTTCAAGGGCTAATTTGAATTTTCAGAAAACCTGGGGGACTAAATTAAAAACTTGAAAAACTTTGGGGTACCCAATTGTAATTTTCCAGGGGATATTATATTTTCCAGATCTGATCTCTTCGATCTCTATTCTATTTGGACTATTCTGCTCTATTTCCATTCTTCACGTCATGCAGGAGTAAGGGGCAGCCGCTTGGGGGATGAAAAGATTTCAGAACTCTGCAAGATGAGGATGGCGGCGGCAACTCTAGCGGCAAGGGATGGCGGCACTGCTGTTTTACTTCTTCTCCTCTTATCTTCCCTTGATTTCGTTTCCTCTCTCTTCTTCTACCTTTCTTTTTGTTGGTCTGTTTTGAAACACGAAAAGTGGGCTGCAATCTAGGGCTATTTGGTTTGAATTGGGGGCTGAAATTTAGGGTTATCAGAGTCATATCCGGATTGAAAATACCGCACCTGCACCCGTGTCGGATCGTGTCGACGCGGGTACTCCATCAGAAACAGGTGAGGAACATGGGTGATGAAGTTTGTGGATTGTGGTGTCTTTGTATGTTAATTAATAATTAGGCTTTGTCTTAGCAAATGACTTCTAATGGAAGACAACTAGCTGCCACTTATCTTAGGGGCTAGGGGCTGCTTTGGTTGTTTCCTGTCTGGCAATGACCTTTAAAAACTTAAAAGAATATTAAATATCTATATTTGTTGATATAAAAGTTGTACGTTTTGTCGCCACCAGTTTTTGAAAAATCGTTAGGTATGAATCTTTGTTTCTTCTTCTTTTTCTTTTGTTTGTTTTTAATAATTAAATATACTAATTCATACACATACTTTTGAATTAAATAATATAAGTATATTATGTGTTTGTTAATAATATTTAGTAGTCTTAATATATATGAGAATAACTTCATAGCTATAAATGTATAAATTGTACATTGTTAACGACTTGTTGCATATGGACGCTTAGGCGAGCGCCTTATCGCCTAGGCGTCTTGGCAGTCAGCTACCGCCGCGACTCGTTGTAGCACCGTGACAACTATGTTAGTTGGCATTCCTTGAAATCTTCTTGTACATTTCGTATTAGGAAGTATCTCTCGACTATCGAAAGGTATCTGAAATTAAAAAAAATCAAAAATAATAAAGTTGAGGTATTCAATAAATATCTAGAAGTGTATGTAGAGTGATGGCGTCAGGCACGTACCCTATGTATATACGTCGACCTTAGAGCAGTGTCTGTGCTTCATAGAACGTATTAAATGCAAACCCTATTATACGGGAAAGAAAGTAGGAAAAAAAAATAGGATTTTCATTTTCTAATAGTATATTATCTCAGTGATGCTACGGTGCTCGAAATATTTTTTTTCTTGGATTGATGTGCATTAAAGTATTATATGGTAAAACAGTGGTGCGACACTTTAATGTACATTCGGACAATCCAAGTAAAAATATTTTGGGCACCACACATTTTCTCAATTTATTTTTGAGATGTACTATTTTTCGGGAGTATAGGTTAATATCTGAATATAGCTGTATCAAGAAATGTTAAATTTCATTATGCTTGTGACTTAATTTTTTTTGGTCTTATGCTTCTGAATTCTAATGAAAATAAAAAATCTAGATAGAGAACCAAGTATGTGATTTATGTGGCATGAGTTACTCATAGAATGAACCTGAATAAATGTTTGTAGCAAGTATTACTGTACAATGTTTTTATTCACTTTGGGGTCTACTATATTCACCAAGTCTTTTTACATTGCAGCTATATTAGTTACTTGTAAATAAAAAATAAAAATATTGCAACTATACTAGTAAATTGGGGAATTTGTTTGCCAGCTTCGATTATTTTTAGGGAGCCCAATTTGCAGTATTACTATAATGGTGGTAACAAAAGCATACACAAAAATAAAAAAAATATATCTCAATTCTATAATATTAAAGTAATATTCATGCTTACTCTGTTAGCCTTAACATTTTAAAGCATGCACGGGTGAGATGTTTTTACTAGTTTCTAAATTCTCTTTCCTTTTTCTTATCATTTGCAGATAATGTATAGCAAGTTCAAAGGGTTATCTGATGGTATTTTCCATCATTATAAATCTGCAAGTGTAAATCTGTTGTGGACAACTGTTAAGAAGTGTAAATCTGCTATCGATGACCAGGCTCTGCTGCCCTAGTTAATAAGCTCATGTTCTATGTTTCTTTTGCATGCTCTCTCCTCTCTTCTCCAAGACTCCAACCCTCTAGCTAAAGGTTGAAGTGATTGCTTTTGATTATACTTTTTTGAACCATTTCTCCTTTAAGAGCCCCAATAAATTGAACAATATGCTGCATGCCTTTTCTGTCTCTATATCAATTACTGCATTATGGTGGCAAGACTTCTTCTCCTGCAAATTGTATTATAGCTGTTATTACAGATTTTATTACATGGCTCGTTAGTTTGGGAATTTAAGTTGCTTCTGTTGGCTATTGCTGATTAAGTATGTTATTTACATATATAAATCATGTGTTGTTTTTAGTTTTCCAGTTGTGATCTTGTTGCAGCTTGTTGAAAACCTTCAGACTTAAAAATCCACGGGCTGAACTTCATCTTTTGTAAGGACCCGAGGTTATATGCGTTTTGGACCGAGTCGAACTTTTCTTTGTTTCTGCTTGCATAATATGATTGACTGGGAGAAATTTTAGTTTTAGAAAGGAATATTAGAGTTGTTCTGGAATGATGATGTAGAAGAAGAGTGTTGGATTAAAAAGTTGCAGTTTCATGGGAATTTCCTTAATTGTCTGTTTTCATTTTTTGATTTTTGACAATTTTGCGCATTGACGTGTCGCAGCAGTTTCAAAATTAACGTGGCGGGTAAGCTTCTTGTTTCCCATGGATTGGGGCAACCTAGTTGCTCCTGCTGGCTGCTGGGGCAGGCAGGTATTCTGTTGGTGCAAGCAACCCCACTTCCTTAATAATATAGAAAATTACATATTGGATCTTCTTAATATATCATCCATTCTTTCTCTTTGATGATTATGTATGCTAAACTTTTATTATTATTATTATTATTAATTTTATTATGATAGTGGAACCATGTGTGTAATGGACCAATTACTGGGCGCGTGTGTAACGTTCCTAACCATTTTTGGTGCAGTGAGTTCGAGATTTAAAGTCACGTTTGTGAGTTAAAAAAAAAAGAATCCAAAAATTTTAAACCAAACATGCAGTTTGTCATGGTTTGTTTTAAGCTGGCCAAAAAACCAACCCTGATTACGTACACATTAGGATCACTGCTGTCGTCTCACGTCTGTGGCTGCAAGGAAATCAAAGACCATATATAGCCAAGTCAATGAATGACCGGGTCCATAACTTACATTCTCCCACTATATATAATATATCCAACACATTCCTAATACTAAACATTAACATTTGTTCTTCAAGTTTTATAATTTTTTCTCCATCTCCCACAACTTGAGATAACTTTCTCTGCTTAATTGTATTTCTCAGACAGTAAATAAATAGTTATGAATATGTTGATCGACATGCTGCTGAAGGTGACTTTGTTTGTTATAGTACAAGCTCTAGTTTACCTTATTTTAACCCAATCTTCTAATATATTCTCAAAAAACGCCCCCATGAGATCGTTTAGTTTCAAGACAGCTCGATCGGTTAGCATTCGACGGATTATGGCCGCTCTTTCCGACTTACCTGCCGGTGGCGAGCTTTCGCCGCCTTCTTCAAAGGTTCAAGAAGACTCAACTACTCATCATCATGCCTCATAGGTGTTCTTGGGTCTTGCTAGTTTTTTTTTTTTTAAATTTATGTGCTCTTGCTAGCTGTTGATTGAGTGGCACATGTTGGAATGATGTGTGTATTTTGGGTATTCTTTGGTTATTAGCTTGATCTCTATTTATGATCTTGTGTGAGTGGGTTGAACATACTCTGCATAATTTGTAAATTAAATTGTAGCTAGAGTTAATTCATGTTTATTAGTTGTGGGTCAAAGGGTTGCAAATATCCCCTGTCATAATGATGCTCCATGTACACCAATAAATTATGTTAAAAATATATATACATATTGTAAGATTTTTCATTCGGTTGGATTGTCAAGCAAAGCAAAGATCAAAACTTATTCGTAGTTGAAATGATCTTATATAAGTAATTTAAGGTTAGATATGTAAGATTACTTCAAATATGAATTGATTTTCATTTAACGATCTAACTCAACGGATGCCAAAAAACATGGAAATATATAAAAGCATGTAAAGTTCCATATAATTTAGGTTCATGGAGCATCGTTATATATTACTGTAAAATAAATATATATTTTTAATGACTCAAATTTGATTATTCCATTTACAGATCTAGAAGGGGGTTGAATAGATATTTAAAACTTTTGATTGTTTAGAAGATATTACCAAATATTTTGATAATCAGGTTGATTAAGCACAACTGAGTATATTGTTTGGAGAAAAAAAGCCCTTAAAGATTAAAAATTGAAAAAGCCCTTAAAGATTAAAAAGTAATCTCAATTCTGAATTTAGTTAGGTAAGCAACTCTAAGCAAGATAAATAATCAGACAAAATGTAAGAATTGGAAAAGTAAAGTCACATCAAAATTTAAGTGGTTCGGAAACTGAATAACTTCTAATCCACGAGTAGAAATCACTAAGATCTATTACACTTGAACTACTTAGGTTCCTTTGAGTCACTAAGTCTCGGAATAAGCTCTGAATCACTTAGGTTCCTTCGAGTCACTAAGTTTCGGAATCGAGGTCACAAAATCCCAGGACGAACAGTTGTTTGAATGTTGTTGAGATGTACTGCTAAGATGGTGCTTTGCTCTTCTTCTCAAGTACTTAGCAGCTTGAACTAGATGTTCAAAAATCGTAGAGTGAATTCTTTAGACTTTGGCAGTATTTAAGCTTTTTAATTAGAGTTCGTCATTTTTTAAGTTTGAATTTATGTTGCCTTTTATAGTCTGCTGAAAATCTTCCCGTTGCTATCCTCGTTGGTGCATTTAATGCTTATATATCTGGGATCCTTGATGTAGACATTTTAAGCTCACGTGTCAGCTCGTTAGCGCTTGTCACATTAGTCTGTTTCTCACCTAACACCACTGACGTGTCACTTTCATCAGCCTAGTTGTCAGACACATCTTCTAATTTTTGATTTCAACCAAAGATGTTTGGTGAATGCATTGAGAACTTCAATCAACAACACTCCAATGTCAGTTATATTGTCAGACTTGTCCAACTCTAAGAAAACTGATGGATCGTAGAGTTTACTCCACGTCCTGCTATTCTGCGATAGTTGCTCTACGATGGGATGAACTTTTCGATCAGCTCGGTGAGTGTTGCTTTACGATTTTGAAGTTGTTTGCACTCTTGTTTTACTGAACGATCCTTGAGAAACTTTACGATATGCCTTTTTCTCATCAATTGCGCTTGGAGTACTCTACGTTCATTTCTTGCTCAACAAGTTTTAATTTGCTTGACTTTGCGATTATGTGTTCACTTTACGAACTAATGTTTACTTTACGATTTGAAGTGAAATTTACGAAAAGTGCACATGCTCTGCAATCCATCTGATATACTACGATCGTGAATTTACTTTGCAATTCATCTTTAAAATACGAACTGACAGAGTAACTTTACAATAAATAGAATTCTACCAGCTATACATCAGATCGATTCAATAAGATCAACTTAATATTATTTGATTTTTTCTAATCTAAGTCTTTGTACATCGAGTCAAATCATTAATAAGGAATATATAAAACTTTACTGATACAAATCATCAAATTTAAATAAGCAAACTCTAACACTTTCTTATTATAAAATCATTGACATATATCAATAAATTATATAAAAATTTACATATTTTATAGTTTTACACGCTCTTTAAATTATAGTTTTAAGTTGCACACCTCTTCAATCAGTCCATCCTTTATACATTGTAAACAATTTTACTAAAAGCAACTTGAGGGCAAGAGCTGCGTTACATCCTTTGTCAACAATTTGCCAGTAATTAATAGATTGACTTTCTAAAAACAGTAAATTATAGTTGAGGAGCTCCAAGTGGAGTCAAGACCATAATTTCATACCATATATCAATTCTAATATATAAATATAAATAGGAAAAATGTATATACATATATGTAGTAGACACACTGCCTAAGCGACGATTTATTTGAAATTTATAGTCGCCACTATAAATTATTCTCGAGTATATATGACGACGAATTGAGCAATCATCGCTATAACTCCAAAAAAACGCCATTATAATAAGCGACGTCATATATACATATAGCCTAATATAAATATATATAATATATATAGAGCTATATGTATATATACAACTGTATATTACACAGTAAAATTATGACGACAGATTTTTTGAGCTACTAACAGGTTAAAAATTATGAAAACAAATTTTTATTGACATAAAATTATGGTCTATAGTAGTACTGAAATAAACATGCTTGGCGTATGTACCATTAAGGTACGGACATAAAGTTGTTGTATGTACCATTATATATATAGTGTAAAAAGAAAATCATATTTATTTCACAAATATTTCAATTTTAATACATATAAATATTAGCTACTAACAGGTTAAAAATTATGGAAACAATGTAAATTGTTTTTTTTATTATTATTATTATTAGGACAAATCTTTCATAGACGATTAGACGTTAATTAATTATGTTGATTATATTTATGGCACACCATTAAGGGCATATTTATTTAAGAAAATACACTTATCCTAGCTAATCACCATAAATCCATAATATTTGCCATCTTAATATATATCAACTCCCAAATGTACATGTAATTTTATACATGTAGCTATAATTAATCTAACCAAACTTACCTAATTAAACATCATGCAAGTGTCCTTAATTAAAGTCTTAAACCACAATCAGTAACCCTTGGTGCAATTATATATGAACCCTAAACTGCAGAAAAATAATTAATTAACCCATGTATAAACTAACGTGTAGATACAGATTGAGTAAATGAATTAGTAACTAAGTTGACCTAATATAAAATATGTCATTAATTACACACCATAACTTCAACACAATAATCTTAATTTGTACAATTGGTAGGAAGGAAACTAACTAACATATATATATATATATATATATATATATATATATATATATATATATCATCCATGGCAAACGCAACGTTACTTTGCAAGACCGCTCGTAAACCAAGTTGATTACCATTAGCGGCGGTCCTTTTCTTTTTTGTCCGTTAGCTTATTACATTATCGCCTTATGTGGCCTTTTCCAAAATAGGTATCATCACCCATTCTGAGTTGTCAATACGTGGTACGAAACAACTACAACTTTATTATTACAACATATAAATCGTGAGTTTAAATACGAGATATTGCCATCTGACAATATCCACACGAAAATAAATTCCCATCATAATTATTGATACATTATTTTACAAAATAGTGAGGACTACTAAACAACTCTCTCTAACCTTCATTCCATACCCCAACTAAGACTCGCTACATTCTCGCCTCCCCGAGAAGAAAAATGGAACAACAAGGAAAAGGGTGAGCTCAACTAGCCCGGTAAAGAATATTATGACTAAGATAATATACAACAAATTATCGTTAGTCTTCAACAAGGAAAAATCTAATAGAATACAATAGACAACAAGTTTTAAATCAATATTCACAGCGGAAATAATAATTCATTAGAAGAGTTAAGTAGAGAATGCAAACTACTATCTTCTATGTATGAATTTAAAAGTTCATCGTCTTATCTTTTATCCTGTAATATCAATCAATATATATCTGGAATCAAATATTCATCTTTGCACTACAGGCCAAAGATATTCATCAGTTGGTCATGTTCATCTAAACACCTATTTATCTTTGCACTACGGGCCAAAGATATTCATCAAAAATCATTCATCTTTGCACTACAGGCCAAATATATTCAATTTATATCATCATTTAGGACTGAGGATGATGAAAAATATTTTTAAAGAAACGAATCCAGTGAAACAAAATGACAAGGATTAAGGATTAAGGATTCGTACTTTGTTTTATCCATGTCCAAAAATACCTCAAAATAATCATAGTGGTGTAAAATTCAAGAATGATCAAAACATGGATACAATCAAAGCTAGTATCCACAATAGATATTTTAGACGAAAAGAATTTTTTTTTATTTTTCGATGAATAGTGCCATATTCGTGAATAGTATCGTGAGTATCGTGAATAGTCATATCACGTGAATAAGTAACTCGACACCAAAAGTTCCAAATTTGATAAAACTTTGGATCAATATTTTAGCATAATGATATTGAAGAAATAATATCATTACGAAAAAAAATAATATCCCTTACCTCACAAAGACAAGATTTACTAGTTGAAACACCTGATATAAAGCATGACTTGAGCGCGCAATCGTATAGCAATACTCAAAATATACTCAAAATACTCACAAGAATACGCTCGATAATATAGAGAGAAAAAACTTCAGTTTCTGGTGTGATTTTCAATTCTAACCTAAGCACCCTATTTATAGGAAAATGCTTAGAACACCAAAGTAGAAAATTTAATATAATATTAATATATATAAAATTTTTCCTACGCACACTCTTATAAACTGAAATCAGCTCATTTCAACAACCAACCATGTAAGACCCCAACTTATTATTAATGAAATTTAATTTTCTCTATTTATTATTTTGAAATAGTAAGGGTTGATTTGATTAATGTGGATAGTTATGGGTAAAATACGCAAATATTTCAAAATAAGCAAGTGGTTATAAAATATTCATTGTTGTGGGGAATATTCGTTTGGTCGTGCAATATTCAATCTTTGTCGGGGAATATTCGTATTGCACGTAGCAAGACCATGTGTGGGCCCATAACTTGAAAGCGATTGGATGAAGAAAACGACAAATATAAGTTGTTTAAAAATAACGACGTAGTTATTCTACCATTATCTACTATTAAAATACTCGGTGGTTAACACACAAGAAGATACATGGTATTGCACCAATTATTGATTCTTACGTAAGAAGGCACTACTCAATAATGGTTACGATAATTTGATCGATCAAGATTTTATTTTATTGATTTAATAATTGCTTGCGTTGATATTTTATATTCTTGTTGTTTCAATAATTGTCATTACACAATTTTCATTATCGAAGCAATAATTCATATTATCCTAATAATATTATTAGATAACATTATTGGCAATGTCTAGAAAGTTACGCTCTAGGAGAGGTTTGGTCACCTAATCATGGCCAAGAAGGAGAAATTCTTATTGGAAGCCCTCTTTTCCTGGAATGGCACAGTTGTCAATATTGTGATTCTATAATATTATTTGTGAATAATTAATTATTGATTCATATCTTTGAGAAAATATTGATTTTATGTGGATATAGATGGAGAAAATTTTTAATGTGACAATTGTTGAAAATTGAAATTTTATCTTTCTCTCGATAAAATAATTCATTTAAATATATTATTATATTTTAATAATATAATAATGGTGATATTTTTACAACGAATGTGGGATATATGAGTATACGAGGAGGAAGAGTATTTTTGTTGCAATAAATATTTAAAACATGTTAAACATGTCGGTGGGACCCCATTTATTGATGAAATTTGATTATAAACTTGTAAAATCGTCTGCTTATGGATTTGATTGATTCCTATTTGGAATTTGGAAAACTTTCTTCTCGCAAAGTTGTAGAGAATTGAATTTCCTATAAAAATACGCGAGATTCGAATTTTTCTGACAAAAGGGCTATTTATTGTGAATTATTGAAGTTCAAGCTCAAAATAATTGATTTTTGGAAGTTTAAATTATTTTAAATTAGAAAACGTTTTTCTTACTTTTTCTAGAAGGTGGCATGTGCTTATTGAGCTGAAATCAGATTTCAAGAGTAGGCGTAGGAATTTTGATATATATAATAATATTAAATTAAATTTTCTACTTTGGTGTTCTAAGCAATTTTCTATAAATAGGGTGCTTAGGTTAGAATTGAAAATTACACCAGAAACTGAAGTTTTCTTTCTCTATATTATCGAGCGTATTCTTGTGAGTATTTTGAGTATACTTTGAGTATTGCTATATCGGTGCAAGTTCAAGTCATAGCTTATATCCTGTGTTTCACTAAAATCATTGTCTTTGTGGTAAGGGATATTATTTTTTTTTCGTAATGATATTATTTCTTCAATATCATTATGTTGAAATATTGATCTGAAGTTTTTATCAAATTTGGAACTTTTTGGTGTCTGAGTTACTATTCACGATATCTGACCTATTCACGATATCTGATCTTATTTACTGATCACTTTAAGACTATTCATCAAAAAATGAAAATTTTCTTTTCGTCCAAAATATCTATTCTGGATACTAGCTTTGATTGTATCCATGTTTTGATCATTCTTGAATTTTACACCACTATAATTATTTTTGAGGTATTTTTGGATATGGATAAAACAAAGTACGAATCCTTAATCCTTAATCCTTGTCATTTTGTTTCACTGGATTCGTTTTTTTAAAAATATTTTTCATCATCCTCAGTCTTAAATGATGATATTATTGAATATCTTTGGCCTGTAGTGCAAAGATGAATGATTTCTGAAGAATATCTTTGGCCCGTAGTGCAAAGATGAACAGGTGTTTAGATGAACATGACCAACTGATGAATATCTTTGGCCTGTAGTGCAAAGATGAATATTTGATTCTAGATATATATTGATTGATGTTACAGGGATAAAAGATAGACGATGAACTTTTAAATTCATACATAGAAGATAGTTGTTTGCATTCTCTACTTAACTCTTCTAATGAATTATTATTTCATTGCGAATATTGATTTAAAATTTGTTGTCTATTGTATTCTATTAGATTTTTCCTGTTGAAGACTAACTATAATTTTTGTATATTATCTTAGTCATAATATTCTTTCTTTGGGCTAGTTGAGCTCACCCTTTTCCTTTTTGTTCCATTTTTCTTCTCGTGAGGCGAGAATATAGCGAGTATGCAGCCTGGGTATGGAATGAGAGTTCTAGAGAGAGTTGTTTAGTAGTCCTCACCATTTTGTAAAATAATGTATCAATAAATGTGATGAGGATTTATCTGAGTATAGATATTGTCTAGAAGATAATATTTGTATACAAACTCACAGTTTTATTGTTGTAATAATAAAGTTGTAGTTGTTTACGCACCATGTATTGACAACTCGTAATGGGTGATGTATACCTATTTTGGGGGCGTCACGGTTGGTATCGAGCTTAGGATATGATCTCTGGCGGAGATCGGGAATAGAATTAGGAGGGAGAGAGACGAGTAAATCCTTCGCTAGTGTGTCCTACCTAAGCTTATTTGTTAGTTGGTCAAGATATAAGGATATTATGTGATATATTGATTTCCTTAATTAACCTTTGTTTTATGGCGATGATTTGAGAATGTCGATGAGAATATTAACAATGGAAATGAGACCGTGGAGACGCTGTGTACTCACCAACGAGGAGAACGCGTGCAACAGTCGGGCAATGTTCCTCCCGTGAACAACACCAATCGAAAGCGAGATGATGAACGAGGGGATGTTTAGAAGCTTTTTGCGCTTCATGCAAAATCGATTTAGGAGACTCGTATTCAAAATATAGAGAAAAAATGATAGCAATTCATGGGTTGTCATAGCCAAGCGCTTCAAAGAGTTGGGACCACGAAATTTAAGGGAAAGCCGATCCGATCATGGCGGAAACATGGGTCAAGCAAATTACCAAGATATTTGATGTCTTGGGATGCACGGAGAACGAAGGTTCCATTCGCCACCTTTATGTTCCGCGTGGCGAGGAAGACTACTTGGTGGGAGTCGTGAAGCGTACCCATCCAAACGCACTCAAGATGTCTTGGGAGACGCGTTGAAAACTATTTAATGACAAATACTTTCACGAAAGTGTTACGTATATAAAGGAAGTGGAGTTCATCGATTAGAACAAAACAACATGACGGTGTCTCAAAGACGAGGCAAAGTTTGCGAGTTATCCGTGTTTGCACCTCATTTGGTGGAGAATGAGGAACGATATGTGCGAATGTTTACGAGAGGTTTGAACCCGCATACGACAATATCTCATTTCTCATAAATTTCTCTCTATTCAGATGTGTTGTTAAGTGGCTCAATTGTTAGAGCGAGATAACGAGTATGTTCAACCGAGGGACCATAACCGAGGATCGTACCTGAGATAGCGATCAATGAATAATGATAACTAGCGGAGAAAAGAAACAGACGGACAAAATGGTAACCACTTTGGTGGTAATCATAGCCATGAAAATAGAAGAAGCGAGTCGTCAGAGGAGATTTTAAAAGAGGAGATTTAACAGCGACCATGTGAAGACGACGGTCTTTTGTATGCAATCGGTTCTAAGGGAGGAGAACGACCACCGGTCATATGCTATAAATGCAGAAAGAGGGACATATCACCAAACCGTCCACAACAGTTCAAGGTATGCTATAATTGTGGAAAGGAAGGACATATCGCTTCGAGATTGTGCGCAGAGCGAAACCTAGTTCAATGGGGACGGTGACTCAAAAGATCGTCCCAGAAAAAGTCAAAGTCAATCGGTTCCGAAGAGCGTTTGTTGTGACCGGTCAAAATGAGAGGAACCCAAACGAGGTGATCACGGTAAGCTATTTATAAATTCTTGCGAAGTTTATACCTTACTTGATCAATTTGCTACCCATTCATTTATCTCTCCTGCTTATGCTCAACGCTTAAACTTGACTCGGAGAAATTAGACTTTGACCTATCTGTGGAAACTCATTAGGAGAAACTTTCATCACATCCACTGCTTATAAATCTTGTTTGATTCAAGTTGGCACCATTACCTTACCATTGACCTTATCTCTTTAAAGATACTTGCTTTTGATGTTATTTTAGGGATTGATTGGTTAACTACTCATCATGCCAAAATTGATTGTTTTCGTAAGGTTGTTAGTTTTATATTCCTAACCAACCCACAGTATGAATTCAAGCAACTAAACCATTAAAATCAATCATTGTCATATCTAATCATAAAGCTATTCGTTTATTGAAAAACGGATGTCAAGCTTTCTTAGCCCATGTTATGGATTTGAATAAAGACACGCCAAATTTGAATAATATTCCTGTTGTTATTGACTTTCCCGGCGTATTTCTGAAGAACTTCCGGTCTACCCCGAACGTGAAGTTGAATTCTTTATTGATCTTGAACCCGGTACAAAGCCCATTTCTAAAACCCCATATCGAATGGCTCCTATTGAACTTCAGGGAGTTAAAGGTCCAACTACGAGGAATTGTTGGACATCGGTTTCATTCGTCCCTAGTACATCTCCTTGGGGTGCTCTCTGCTTTATTCAGTAAAGAAGAAAGACGGAGTATGCGACTTTGTATTGACTATCGGGAATTGAACCATGTCACCATCAAGAATAGGTATCCTCACCTCGTATTGATGACTTGTTTAATTAGTTGCAAGGGGCACAATTCTTTTCAAAAATCGATCATCGCTTCCGGATATCATCACCAAGATTAGGGGAGAGGATATTCCAAAGACCGCCTTCGAAACTTCGGTATGGGCATTATGAATTCTTAGTCATGTCTTTCGGACTGACTAATGCTCCTGCGGCTTTCATGGATATGATGAACCGAGTATTCAAGGAATATTTGGATCAGTTTGTTGTTGTCTTTATTGATGACATCCTCATATATTCTAAAAGTCATGAAGATCATGAGCACCATTTGAAGCTGGTACATCAAAGGCTTCGTGAAAACAAACTATATGCCAAATTGAAGAAATGCGAGTTCTGGCTTGAGGAAGTAGCATTTCTTGGGCACGTGGTGTCAAAACATGGAGTATCCGTGGACCCGGCGAAGATTGAAGCAATACAAAGTTGGGAGAAACCGAAGTCGGTGACCAAAGTACGTAGCTTTCTGGGTCTAGCTGGTTATTATCGGAGATTCGTGGAAGGGTTTTCTCGAATCGCTACTCCATTAACTCAGCTAACTCGGAAGGATACAAAATTCGTTTGGAACGAAGAATGCGAGAAGAGTTTCCAAGAGATTAAGAGTAGACTTATTTCTAAGACTGTTCTAACAATACCATCCGGTTCTGATGGATTTGTTATCTACAAATGATGCTTGAGCAAAGGGTTAGGATGTGTTCTCATGCAACGTGGAAAAGTCATAAGCGTATGCCTCGCGACAACTTAAAGAATATGAGAGGAATTATCCTACTCATGATCTAGAGTTGGCGGCAATCGTTGCAGCGCTAAAGATATGGAGGCACTATCTATATGAGGAGAAAGTGGAGATATATTCAGACCATAAAAGCTTTAAATATTTCTTCACTCAAAAAGAACTCAACACGCTGCAGCGATGACGTTGGCTCGAGCTATTGAAAGACTACGACCACACTATTCAATACCATCCTGGAAAAGCGAACGTGGTAGCTGACGCGTTGAGTAGAAGATCATATGCAGGAATGAGTGCGATGATGTCAAGTATACGCATAGAGCCAACTTTAATAGAAAAAATCAAGGTTGCTCAAGCCACCGAATCTTGAAATGATGCGTATGAAGAAGAAAGTACAAGAAGGAGCTATTCCTAAGCGAGAATTGATGAAGAAGGAATACTTTGAGTCCACTCCGCACTTTGTGTCCCTAACGACTCGATTTGAAGTACAAGATTATGATGGAGGCACACAATACACCATTTGCAATCCATCCGGAAGTACTAAAATGTATCGTGATCTTCACATACATTTTGGTGGAACAATATGAAGAGAGAGATTGCAAAGTTTATCTCAATGTGTTTAACTTGTCAACGTGTAAAGGCGGAGCATCTAGTACCTAAGGGTCCGTTGCAACCACTTGAGATTCCGAAATGGAAGTGGGAACACATTTCCATGGATTTCAAGTCTGGGTCTTCCTACGGTTTCTCAAGGCATCAATGCTATTTGGGTTATTGTTGATAAATTAACCAAGTCTCGCTTCATTTCTTACCGATCTGGAGACTTATTCCTTGAACGTCTTGCTAGTATATATGTAAATGAGATTGTGAGGTTACATAGCATGCCAAGATCCATAGTTTCGGATCGTGACCCAAGATTCACTTCAAGATTTTGGGTTAGCTTGCAAAAAGCTATGGGCGCGGATTCTGATTGATTGACGCATACAATCCTCAAACGGACGGACAATCGAGAGGACTATTCAAACTCTTGAAGATCTATTAAGACTCGTGTCCTGACTTCAAGGGCGGTTGGGATAAGTATTTACCATTGGTGGAATTCTCCTACAACAACAATTATCGAGCAAGTATAGGTGTGGCTCCATTTGAAGCATTATATGGACGAAAGTGTCGCCGCCAATATGTTGGGATGAGGTGGGTGAAGCAACATTGTTGGGACCCGAGTTAAATACGTATGATCACCGAAAAGATCCAAATGATTCGACAACGATACAAAAGCGGCACAAGATCGACAAAAGAGTTATGCGGATCTTCATCGAAAGGACGTGGAATTTAGTATAGGGGATCATGTATTGTTGCGAGTTGCTCCATGGAAGGGAGTTACAAGATTTGGGAAGAGAGGAAAGCTCAATCCACGATTTATTGGTCCATTTCAAATTCTTGACCGAGTAGGAAATGTAGCCTATATAGACTTGCGTTACCTCAAGTATGTCTCGTGTTCATAATGTGTTTCACATATCGTGCTTCATAAATATGTGAAAGACCCGAACCACGTTATAGAGTTAGAACCGGATTTAAAAATAGTTGAAGACTTAACGTATGAGGAGGTACCACAAGATCTTGGATAGGAAGGAGCATGTCCTACGCCAAGAAAGGTCATACCACAAGTTAAAGTTTTGTGGAGGAATCATGCTATAGAGGAAATGACACGGGAATTAGAAACGGAAATGAAAGCGAGGTATCCTCACCTTTTGAAACACCAGACGTCACGTCAATTTCGAGGAACGAAATTTCATAAGGAGGGAGGTTGTAAGACCCCAACTTATTATTAATGAAATTTAATTTTCTCTATTTATTATTTTGAAATAGTAAGGGTTGATTTGATTAATGTGGATAGTTATGGGTAAAATACTGCAAATATTTCAAAATAAGCAAGTGGTTATAAAATATTCATTGTTGTTTTGAGAATATTCGTTTGGTCGTGGAATATTCAGTATTGTCGGGGAATATTCGTAATGACGACGCAGCCCATGTGTGGGCCCCATAACGAAAAGCGATTGGATGAAGAAAGCGACAAATATAAGTTGTTTAAAAATAACGTACAGAAGTTATTCACAATTAATCTTATTAAAATACTCGGTGGTTAACACACGAGAAGCACACTCAGATATTGCACCAATTATTGATTCTTACGTAAGAAGGCACTACTCAATAATGGTTACGATAATTATTGATCGATATTTTATTTTATTGATTTAATAATTCTTTGCGTTGATATTTTATATTCTTTGTTGTTTCAATAATTGTCATTACACGCATTTTTTTTATTATCGAAGCAATAATTCATATTATCTGAATAATATTATTAGATAACATTATTGGCAATGTCTAGAAAGTTCTGTCTAAGGAGAGGTTTGGTCACCTAATTGCACGCCAGTAAGGAGAAATTCTTATTGGAAAGCCCCCTCTTTCTTGGGAACTGCCTGGTTGTTAATATTGTGATTCTGTAATATTATTTGTGAATAATTAATTATTGATTCATATGATGAGAAAAATATTGATTTTATGTGGATATAGATGGAGAAATTTTTAATGTGACAATTGTTGAAAATTAAAATTTTATCTTTTTCGATAAAATAATTATTTAAATATATTATTATATTTTAATAATATAATAATGGTGATATTTTACAACGAATGTGGGATATATGAGTATCTGAGGAGGAAGAGTATTTTTGTTGCAATAAATGTTTAAAACATGTTAAACATGTTTGCATGGACCCCATTTATTGACTAAAATTTGATTATAGCACGTAAAATCGTCTGTTTGTGGATTTCTTGTCCATTCCTATTTGGAATTTGGAAAAACTTTCTTCTCGCAAAGTTGTAGAGAATTGAATTTCCTATAAAAATTCATGAGATTTGAATTTTCTCGACAAAAGGGCTATTTATTGTGAATTATTGAAGTTCAAGTCTCAAAATAATTGATTTTTGGAAGTTTAAATTATTTTAAATTAGAAAACGTTTTTTCTTACTTTTTTCTAGAAGGTGGCATGTGCTTATTGAGTGAAATCAGATTTCAAGAGTGGCATAGGAATTTTGATATATATAATAATATTAAATTAAATTTTCTGCTTTGGTGTTCTAAGCAATTTTCTATAAATAGAGTGCTTAGGTTAGAATTAAAAATTACACCGAAAACTGAAGTTTTCTCTCTATATTATCGAGCGTATTCTTGTGAGTATTTTGAGTATACTTTGAGTATTGCTATACGGTGCAAGTTCAAGTCATAGCCTATATCCGGTGTTTCAACTAGAAGTACTGTCTTTGTGAGGTAAGGGATATTATTTTTTTTTCGTAATGATATTATTTCTTCAATATCATTATGTTGAAATATTGATCTGAAGTTTTTATCAAATTTGGAACTTTTGGTGTCGGAGTTACTATTCACGATATCTGACCTTTATTCACGATATCTGATCTTATTCACGAATACTAAGACTATTCATCAAAAATGAAAAATTTTCTTTTAATGCAAAATATCTATTCGGATACTAGCTTTGATTGTATCCATGTTTTGATCATTCTTGAATTTTACACCACTATAATTATTTTTGAGGTATTTTTGGATATGGATAAAACAAAGTACGAAATCTTAATCCTTAATCCTTGTCATTTTGTTTCACCGGATTCGCTTTCTTTAAAATATTTTTCATCATCCTCGCCTTAAATGATGATATTATTGAATATCTTTGGCTGTAGTGCAAAGATGAATGATTTCTGAAGAATATCTTTGGCCCGTAGTGCAAAGATGAACAGTGTTTAGATGAAACATGACTAATCGATGAATATCTTTGGCACAGTAGTGCAAAGATGAATATTTGATTCTAGATATATATTGATTGATGTTACAGGGATAAAAGATAGACGATGAACATTTAAATTCATACATAGAAGATAGTTGTTTGCATTCTCTACTTAACTCTTCTAATGAATTATTATTTCCGCTGCGAATATTGATTTAAAATTTGTTGTCTATTGTATTCTATTAGATTTTTCCCTGTTGAAGACTAACTATAATTTTTTTGTATATTATCTTAGTCATAATATTCTTTCTTGGGCTAGTTGAGCTCACCCTTTTCCTTTTTGTTCCATTTTTCTTCTCGTGGGAGGCGAGAATATAATGAAAGTACGCAGTCTGGGTATGGAATGAGAGTTCTAGAGAGAGTTGTTTAGTAGTCCTCACCATTTTTGTAAAATAATGTATCAATAAATGTGATGAGGATTTATCTGAGTATAGATATTGTCTAGAAGATAATATTTGTATACAAACTCACGCTTTATTATTGTAATAATAAAGTTGTAGTTGTTTCGTACCATGTATTGACAACTTTCGGAATGGGTGATGTATACCTATTTTGGGGCGCCACAATTGGTATCGAGCTTATGGATATGATCTCTGGCGGAGATCGGGGATAGAATTAGGAGGGAGAGACGAGTAAATCCTTCGCTAGTGTGTCTTACCTAAGCTTATTTGTTAGTTGGTCAAGATATATAAGGATATTATGTGATATATTGATTTCCTTAATTAACCCTTGTTTTATGACGGATATTTGAGAATGTCGATTGAGAATATTAACAATGGAAATGAGGCTGTGGAGACGCTCAGTACTCACCAACGAGGAGAACGTAACAGTCGACAATGTTCCTCCCGTAAACAACACCACCGAAGCGAGATGATGAACGAGGAGATGTTTAGAAGCTTTTTGCGATTCATGCAAAATCGAATTGAGGAGACTCGTGTTCAAAATATAGGAGGAAATGATAGCAATTCACGGATTGTCACAACCAAGCGATTCAAAGAGTTGGGACCACCAAAATTTAAGGGAAAGCCGGATCCGATCATGGCGAAAACATGGGTCAAGTAAATTACCAAGATATTCGATGTCTTGGGATGCGGAGAGGAACGAAGGTTCCATTCGCCACCTTTATGTTCCGTGGCGAGGCGGACTCTTGGTGGGAGTGTTCGTCATATGAAGGAAGTGGAGTTCATCGATTAGAACAAAACAACGTGGCGATTGTCTCGAAGACGAGGCAAAGTTTGCGAGTTATTGACTTTCCCGACGTATTTCTGAAGAACTTCCCGGTTACCCCTAGAACGTGAAGTTGAATTCTTTATTGATCTTGAACCCGCATACAAAGCCCATTTCTAAAACCCCATATCGAATGGCTCTATTGAACTTCGGGAGTTAAAGGTCCAACTACGAGAATTGTTGGACATCGGTTTCATTCGTCTAAGTACATCTCCTTGGGGTGCTCCTGTTTTTATTAAGAAAGAAGAAAGACGGGAGTATCGACTTTGTATTGATTATCGAAATTGAACCATGTCACCATCAAGAATAGGTATCCTCTACCTCGTATTGATGACTTGTTTGACTAGTTGCAAGGGGCACAATTCTTTTCAAAAATCGATCTTCGCTTACGGATATCATCAAATGAAGATTAGAATTGAGGATATTCAAAGATCGCCTTGAACTTCGGTATGGGCATTATGAATTCTTAGTCATGTCTTTCGGATGACTAATGCTCTTCTTGCGGCTTTTATGGATATGATGAACCGAGTATTCAAGGAATATTTGGATCGGTTTGTTGTTGTCTTTATTGATGACATCCTCATATATTCTAAAAGTCGTGAAGATCATGAGCACCATTTGAAAATTTGGTACTCGAAAGGCTTCGTGAAAACAAACTATATGCCAAATTGAAGAAATGCGAGTTACGGCGAGGAAGTAGCATTTATTGGACACGTGGTGTCAAAACATGGAGTATCCGTGGACCCGCCAAGATTGAAGCAATACAAAGTTGGGAACAAGCTGAAGTCGGTGGCCAAGATACGTAGCTTTACGGTCTCTAGTTGGTTATTATCGGAGATTCGTGGAAGGGTTTTCTCGAATCGCTACTCCATTAACTCACTAACTTTCGGAAGGTTACAAAATTCGTTTGAGCCGAAGAATGCGAGAAGAGTTTCCAAGAGATTAAGAGGAGACTTATTTCTAAGACTGTTCTAACAATACCATCCGGTTCGGATGGATTTGTTATCTACAATGATGCTTGAGCAAAGGGTTAGGATGTGTTCTCATGCAACGTGGAAAAGTCATAGCCTATGCCTCACGACAACTTAAAGAATATGAGAGGAATTATCCTACCTCATGATCTAAAGTTAGCGTGATCGTTCATGCTTAAAGATATGGAGGCACTTATCTATATGGGGAGAAAGTGGAGATATATTCGGACCATAAAAGCCTTAAATATTTCTTCACTCAAAAAGAACTCAACATGCGGCAACGACGTTGGCTCGAAAGCTATTGAAAGACTACGACCAAACTATTCAATACTATCCCGAAAAGCGAACGTGGTAGGCGACGCGTTGAGTAGAAGATCATATATGCAGAATGAGTGCGATGATGTCAAGTATACGCGACAGAGCCAACTTTAATAGAAAAGTTAAGGTTGCTCAAGCCACCGACACAGAGTGATGCGTATGAAGAAGAAAGTACAAGAAGGAGCTATTCCTAAGCGAGAATTGATGAAGAAGGAATACTTCGAGTCCACTCCAGACTTTGTGTCCCTAACGACTCTGATTTGAAGTACAAGATTATGATGGAGGCACACAATACACCATTTTCTCCATCTATATCCACATAAAATCAATATTTTCCTCATTATATAAATCAATAATTAATTATTCACAAATAATATTACAGAATCACAATCTCGGCAACCGGTGCCGCTCCTGGAAAAGAGGGGCATTCCAATAAGAATTTCTCATCTTCGCGTATGAATTAGGTGACCAAACCTCTCCTTAGATGTAACTTTCTAGACATTGCCAATAATGTTATCTAATAATATTATTCAGGATAATATGAATTATTGCTTCGATAATGAAAAAAATCGTAATGACAATTATTGAAACAACAAACAATATAAAATATCAACGCAAACAATTATTAAATCAATAAAATATCAATAAGCGATTATTATCAGTAACCATTATTGAGTAGTGTCTTCTTACGTAAGAATCAATAATTGGAGCAATACCGTAGCTACTTCGTGTTTTAACCACCGGTATTATAACAAAGATTAATTGTGAATAACTACGCCAATTATTTTTAAACAACTTATATTTATCGCTTTCTTCATCCAATCGCTTTCCGTTATGGGACCCAAAAAGATCACAGCAGTGGTGCATTTAATATTCTCCGACGTTAAAGAATATTCCACGACCAAACGAATATTCCCTAAATAACAATGAATATTTTATAACCACTTGCTTATTTTGAAATATTTGTGTATTTTACCTATAACTATCCACATTAATCAAATCAACCCTTACTATTTCAAAATAATAAATAGAGAAAATTAAATTTCATTAATAATAAGTTGAGGTCTTACAACCTCCCCTCCTTATGAAATTTCGTCCTCGAAATTGGCGTACGTACTGGTGTTTCAAAAGGTGAGGATACCTCGCTTTCATTTCCGCTTTCCAATTCCCGTGTCATTTCCTCTATAAGCTTGATTCCTCCACAAAACTTTAACTTGTGGTATGACCTTTGCACGTAGGACATGCTCCTTCCTATCCAAGATCTTGACAGGTACCTCCTCATACGTTAAGTCTTCGGCTAGCTCGTCCGGTTCTAACTCTATAACGTGGTTCGGTCTTTCACATATTTACTGAAGTACGATATGTGAAACACATTATGAACACGAGACATACTCGGAGGTAACGCGAGTCTATAGGCTACATTTCCTACTCGGTCAAGAATTTGAAATGGACCAATAAATCGTGGATTGAGCTTTCCTCTCGTCCCAAATCTTGTAACTCCCTTCCATGGTGCAACTCGCAACAATACATGATCCCCTATACTAAATTCCACGTTCTTTCGATGAAGATCCGCATAACTATTTTGTCGATCTTGTGCCATTTGTATACGTTGTCGAATCATTTGGATATTTTCGGTAGTCATACGTACTAACTCGGGTCCCAACAATTTTGCTTCACCCACCTCATCCCAACATATTGGAGAGCGACACTTTCGTCCATATAATGCTTCAAATGGAGCCACACCTATACTTGCTCGATAATCGTTGTTGTAGGAGAATTCCACCAATGGTAAATACTTATCCCAACCGCCTTGAAGTCTAGGACACGAGTCTTAATAGATCTTCAAGAGTTTGAATAGTCCTCTTTGATTGTCCGTCTGCTTGAGGATGGTATGCTTTAACTAAATCGCAAATCGTGCCCATAGCTTTTTGCAAGCTAACCCAAAATCTTAAAGTGAATCTTGGGTCACGATCCAAACTATGGATACAGGCATGCCATGCAACCTCACAATCTCATTCACGTATATACTAGCAAGACGCTTCAAGGAATAAGTCTCCAGACGGCAAGAAATGAGCGGACTTGGTTAATCTATCAACAATAACCCAAATAGCATTGATGCCCCGAGAAACCGTAGGAAGACCCGTGAACGAAATCCATGGTAATGTGTTCCCACTTCCATTTCGGAATCTCAAGTGGTTGCAACGGACCCTTAGGTACTAGATGCTCCGCTTTACACGTTGACAAGTTAAACACATTGAGATAAACTTTGCAATCTCTCTCTTCATATTGTTCCACCAAAATGTATGTCAAGATCACGATACATTTTGGTACTTCCAGATGGATTGCAAATGGTGTATTGTGTGCCTCCATCATAATCTTGTACTTCAAATCGTAGTCGTTAGGGACACAAAGTCCGGAGTGGACTCAAGTATTCCTTCTTCATCAATTCTCGCTCGAATAACACCTTCTTGTACTTTCTTCTTCATACGCATCGGCTCAAAGCCCTGGTGGCTTGAAAGAACCTTAACTTTTTCTATTAAAGTTAGCTCTATGCGTATACTTGACATCATCGCACTCATTCCTACATATGATCTTCTACTCAACGCGTCATCTACCACGTTTGCTTTTCCAGGATGGTATTGAATAGTGTGGTCGTAATCTTTCAACAACTCAAGCCAACGTCGTTCTTGCGTGTTGAGTTCCTTTTGTGAAGAAATATTTGAGGCTTTTATGGTCCTAATATATCTCCACTTTCTCCCCATATAAATAGTGCCTCCATATCTTTAGCGCTGAAACGATCACCGCCAACTCTAGATCATGAGTAGGATAATTCCTCTCATATTCTTTAAGTTGTCGCGAGGCATAAAGCTATGACTTTTCCACGTTGCGACGAGAACACATCCTAACCCTTTGCTCAAGCATCGTTGATAACAAATCCATCCGTACAGGATGGTATTGTTAGAAACAGTCTTAAAATGAGTCTCCTCTTGAGCTCTTGGAAACTCTTCTCGCATTCCTCGCTCCATACGAATTTTGTATCCTTCCGAGTTAATTTGGGTTAATGGAGTAGCGATTCGAGAAAACCTTCCACGAATCTCCGATAATAACCAATAAGCCCAAAAAAGCTACGTGCTTGATCCACCGACTTGGTCTCTCCCAACTTTGTATTGCTTCAATCTTCACGGATCAACAGATACTCCATGTTTCGACACCACGTGCCCAAGGAATGCTACTTCCTCTCGCCGTAACTCGCATTTCTTCAATTTGACATATAGTTTGTTTTCACGAAGCCTTTGAGTACCAAATTTCAAATGGTGCTCATGATCTTCACGACTTTTGGAATATATGAGGATGTCATCAATAAAAACAACAACGAATCGATCCAAATATTCCTTGAATACTCGGTTCATCATATCCATGAAAGCCGCATGAGCATTAGTTAATCCGAGAGACATGACTAAGAATTCATAATGCCCGTCATCGAAGTTCAAGGCGCATTTGGAATATCCTCGCCTCTAATCTTCACCGATGATATCCGAATCGAAGATCGATCTTTGAAAAAATTGTGCCCTTGCAATCGGTCAAACAAGTCATCAATACGAGGTGAGGATACCTATTCTTGATGGTGACATGGTTCAATTCCCGATAGTCAATACAAAAGTCGCATACTCCCGCTTTTCTTCTTTACGAATAAAACAGAGCACCCCAAGGAGATGTACTTAGACGAATGAAATCGATTTCCAACAATTCTCGTAGTTGGACCTTTAACTCCTGAAGTTCAATAGAGCCATTCGATATGGGGTTAGAAATGGGCTTTGTACCAGTTCAAGATCAATAAAGAATTCAACTTCACGCTCTGGGGTAGGCGGAAGTTCTTCAGAAATACGCCGGAAAGTCAATAACAACGGGAATATTATTCAAATTTGACGTGTCTTTATTCAAATCCATAACATGGGCTAAGAAAGCTTGACATCCGCTTTTCAATAAAACGAATAGCTTTATGATTAGATATGACAAATGATTGATTTTAATGGTTTAGTTGCTTGAATTAAATAAACGGTTGGTTAGGAATATGAAAACTAACAACCTTACGAAAACAATCAATTTTGGCATGATGAGTAGTTAACCAATCAATCCCTAAAATCACATCAAAAGCAAGTATCTTTAAAGAGATAAGGTCAACAAAAAGGTGATGGTGCCAACTTGAATTAAACAAGATTTATAAACAAAGGATGTGATGAAAGTTTCTCCCTAACGGAGTTTCCACAGATAGGTCAAAGTCTAATTTCTCCTGAGTCAAGTTTAAACGTTGAGCACAAGCGGGAGAGATAAATGAATGGGTAAAGCCGGTATCAAGTAAGGTATAAACTTCATGAAGAATTTATAAATAGCTTACCCGTGATCACCTCGTTTGGGTTCTCGCATTTTGACCAAATCCACAACAAACGCTCTTCCAGAACTGCTTGACTTTGACTTTTCTCGGGATGATCTTTTGAGTCACCGTCCCATTGAACTAGGTTTCGCTACTGCATAATCTCGAAAGCGATATGTCATTCCTTTCCACAATTATAGCATACCTTGAACTGTTGTGGGCGCTTTGACCGATATGTCCCTCTTTCCGCATTTATAGCATATAATGGCCGGTGGTCGTTCTTCTCCTTAGAACCAGCTGTTGCGCAAGACTGCTGTCTTCACATGGTCGTTGTTAAATCTCCTCTTTTAAAATCTCCTCCCGACTCGCTTCTTCTATTTTCATGGCCATGATTACCACCAGAGTGGTTACTATTTTTGTCCGCTTTTTTCTTTCTCCGTTGGTTATCGTTGTTTTGTTGATCGATATCTCCTCCGATGATCCTCCTCGATTGTGGTCCCTCATTGACCGTACTCGTTATCTCGCTTCTAATAATTGAGCCCTCATTTACAACATCCGAATAGAGAGAAAATTTATGAGAAATGAGATATTGGCGTATCGCCGGGTTTCAAACCTCTAAGAAACATCCGCGTCATACGCTCCTCATTCTCCACCAAATGAGGTGCAAACTCGGATAACTCTCTGCAAACTTTGCCTCGTCTTTGAGACACCATCATATTGTTTTGTTCTAATCGATGAACTCCACTTCCTTCATATGACGAACACTTTCGGGAAAGTATTTGTCATTAAATAGTTTCAAACGCCTCCCAAGACATCTTTGAGTCTTGGTTGGATGGAGTACGCTTCACGAGACTCCACTAGTAGTCCGCCTCGCCACGGAACATAAAAAGTGGCGAATGGAACCTTCTGTTCCTCCGCATCCCAAGACATCGAATATCTTGGTAATTTGCTTGACCCATGTTTCCGCCATGATCGGATCGGCTTTCCTTTAAATTCTAGTGGTTCCAACTCTTTGAATCGCTTGCTTTGGCAACCCGTGAATTGCTATCATTTCTCCCGTATTTTTGAACACGAGTCTCCTCGTCCGATTTTGCATGAAACTCGCAAAAAGCTTCTAAACATCCCTCGCTCATCATCTTTCCGGTGGTGTTTGTTCACGGGAGGAACATTGCCACCACTGTTGCGTTCTCCTCGTTGGTGAAAATCTTTGGCGTCTCCACGGTCTCATTTCCATTGTTAATATTCTCGGTCCAACAATCTCAAATCATCGTCATAAAACAAGGGTTAATTAAAGAAATCAATATATCACATAATATCCCTATATCTTGACCAACTAACAAATAAGCTTAGGTAGGACACACTAGCGAAGGATTTACTCGCCTCTCCCCTCCTAGTTCTATTCCCTGATCTCCGCTAAAGATCATATCCTAGCTCGATACCAACCGCGACGCCCCCAAAATAGGTATACATCACCCATTCTCGAGATGTCAATGCATGGTATGTAAACAACTACAACTTTATTATTACAACATATAAACTCGTGAGTTTAAATACATATATTGCCATCTGAATAATATCCACACGCAAATAAATTCCCATCATAATTATTAATACATTATTTTACAAAAATGGTGAGGACTACTAAACAACTCTCTCTAGAACCCTTCATTCCATACCCCAACTAAGACTCGCTACATTCTCGCCTCCCGAGAAGAAAAATGGAACAACAAGGAAAAGGGTGAGCTCAACTAGCCCAAAAAAAGAATATTATAACTAAGATAATATACAACAAATTATCGTTAGTCTTCAACATGGAAAAATCTAATAGAATACAATAGACAACAAGTTTTAAATCAATATTCGCAGCGAAAATAATAATTCATTAGAAGAGTTAAGTAGAGAATGCAAACAACTATCTTCTATGTATGAATTTAAAAGTTCATCGTCTATCTTTTTTCCCTATAATATCAATCAATATATATCCGGAATCAAATATTCATCTTTGCACTACTGTGCCAAAGATATTCATCATTAATCAAGTTCATCTAAACACATGTTCATCTTTGCACTACGGGCCAAAGATATTCATCAAAAATCATTCATCTTTGCACTACAGGCCAAAGATATTCAATTTATATCATCATTTAGGACTGAGGATGATGAAAGATATTTTTAAAGAAACGAATCCAGTGAAACAAAATGACAAGGATTAAGGATTAAGGATTCGTACTTTGTTTTATCCATGTCCAAAAATACCTCAAAATAATCATAGTGGTGTAAAATTCAAGAATGATCAAAATATGAATACAATCAAAGCTAGTATCCATAATAGATATTTTAGACGAAAAGGAAAAATTTTCATTTTTCGATGAATAGTCTTAGTATTAAGTGAATAAGATCAGATATCGTGAATAAATAACAGATATCGTGAATAGTAACTCCGACACCAAAAATTCCAAATTTGATAAAAACTTGAGATCAATATTTCAAAGATAATGATATTGAAGAAATAATATCATTACTGAAAAAAATAATATCCCTTACCTCACAAAGACAAGATCTTTTAGTTGAAACACCTGATATAAAGCATGACTTGAACTTGCAAGTATAGCAATACTCAAAATATACTCAAAATACTCACAAGAATACGCCGATAATATAGAGAGAAAAACTTGAGCTTACGGTGTGATTTTCAATTTTAACCTAAGAACCCTATTTATAGGAAAATCGCTAGAACACCAAAAGTAGAAAATTTAATATAATATTAATATATATAAAATTTTCCTACGCATACTCTTATAAACTGAAATCAGCTCATTTCAACAACCAACCAAGCCCACCAAACATATCAAAAACGTTTTTCTAATTTAAATTATTTTAAACTTTCAAAATCAATTATTTGAGCTTTAGAACTTCAATAATTCATAATAAATAGCCCTTTATCGAAAAATTCAAATCTCATGAGTTTTATAGGAAATCCAATTCTCTACAACTTTGCGGAAGAAAGTTTTCCAAATTCCAAACAAAAATTGATCAAATTCACAAACCAAGCGATTTTATTTATAATCAAATTTCAATCGATAAATGGGGTCCAATCGACATGTTTAACATGTTTTAAATATTTATTGCAACAAAAATACTCTTCCTCCTCGTATACTCATATATCCCACATTCGTTATAAAAATATCACCATTATTATATTATTAAAATAATATATTTAAATGAATTATTTTATCAAAAAAAGATAAAATATTAATTTTCAACAATTGTCATAGTAAAAATTTTTTCCATCTATATCCACATAAAATCAATATTTTTCTCATTATATAAATCAATAATTAATTATTCACAAATAATATTACAGAATCACAATATTGGCAACCAGGCCGTTCCTAGGAAAGAGGGGGCCTTCCAATAAGAATTTCTCCTTACTGACGCGCAATTAGATGACCAAACCTCTCCTTAGACAGAACTTTCTAGACATTGCCAATAATGTTATCTAATAATATTATTCGGATAATATGAATTATTGCCGATAATGAAAAAATATCGTGTAATGACAATTATTGAAACAACAAAGAATATAAAATATCAACGCAAAGAATTATTAAATCAATAAAATATCGAGCGATAATTACCGTAACCATTATTGAGTAGTGCCTTCTTACGTAAGAATCAATAATTGGTGCAATATACTGCAGTCTTCTTGTGTTTTAACCAATAGAGTATTTTAACAAAGATTATCTGTGAATAACTACGCCAGTTATTTTTAAACAACTTATATTTATCGCTTTCTTTCATCTAATCGTTTTCCGTTTATGGGGCCCACAAAAGACCCGGTTATGCGAATATTCCTGCATGGCAGAAGAATATTCTACGACCAAAACGAATATTCCCGATAATAATGAATATTTTATAACCACTTGCTTATTTTGAAATATTTGCATATTTTACCCATAATTATCCACATTAATCAAATCAACCCTTACTATTTCAAAATAATAAATAGAGAAAATTAAATTTCATTAATAATAAGTTGGGGTCTTACACCCTAACATCTTAATACTCACCTACCGTTACAGGCTGTGGCGACAGTTATGTCTCACCCATATGGGTTTATTTTTATGTAAAGATAGTTTATATTTTTGTATACATAATGTAAATTTAAAAGATAATGTAAAGATACATAATGTAAAAATAAAAAATAATGTAAAGATAAGTTTGAATAAAAGATAAACTCATCTTTATTTTATTTTTACATTATCTTTTACTAAAATTTATGTATCTTTTACTAAAATATAATGTAAAAATAAAAGATAATGTAAAAATAAAATAAAGATGAGTTTATCTTTTATTCAGACTTATCTTTACATTATCTTTTATTTTACATTATCTATCTTTACATTATCTTTTAAATTTACATTATGTATACATAAAAATAAACTCTCTTTAAATAAAAATAAACCCATATGGGTGAGACCCACACTCCCGCCACAGCTTGTAGGGGCAGGTGAGTATTAAGATGTTAGACAACGATAATGTAATAAAATTAACTAACGGACAAAAGGAAAAGGGAGGGAAATTGTTGACCAATCTTAATTTCTTCATCGTCTGTAGATCAACTATGAATCAACTTTGGTTCTTTGAGCATTCTTTCATAACAAACGTTCATGCGGATGATTTCTATATATATATATATATATATATATATATATATATATATCTGATCCGGATCAGATACATCTACTTATCTTACTCAATTCGTCTTTTCCCCCTTTTTTGCGGCGGTTTCGAGATCATCATACAATCGTCAGATGTATTGATCATTCTATATATATATATATATATATATATATATATATATATATATATATATATATCATCCATCTAAACGTTGTTCCCAAAAAGCCAAGCAGAATTTTCAACGCTAGCTTATACGTACTGATTATTTATTTAATTATAAATAAGCCCTCCAACTTCTTCTTTTTAATATTTCCTCAACAAAAAACCAACCTCTGATCTGTTTATTTTTCCCAAGATGAAAACCATTTCTGTTCCATCAAAGCTATCCATGAGCAAAGATTCCCGCGTAATACTGAAGCCAAAAATACGCATAATTCACGTATTTGAACCAAAAATCATACAGACAGATGTTGCAAATTTTCGAGAAATGGTGCAGAAATTCACAGGAAAGCCTGCTGCGGTTCATAAAAATAAAACTAGTACTGTTTCTCCGAGCTTGCAAAATGGAGTGAAAATGAAGGAAAGGAAAGACTTGTATGGTGATATTTTTGCTGAAATTGATGGTGGTTTTTTTGAAGATCAAGCCACTGAATTTTCTGCATTCCTTTTTGAATCTTCAAAATTAATCTATGCAGAAACGCCGCTTCATGACTAGTAGCAGCAGCAGATCATCATGTTTTTTTTCTCCCTGTTTGTTAACTGAACATGAAGTTCGATCTTGTTAATTTCTTTTGGTCTTGTTTTTCTGTTTATGATTTTATCAATGTCAAAGCTGTGGAGAAGAAATATACTTACTGTTTTCTTTTCTTTTAACTTGTCATGTATTAGCTACTTCTTCCTAAAGCTCAGTGACAAAAGTGTAAGAATTCACATTATATAAATAACTAGTTGTGTCCCGTGCCTCCGACACTACATGAATGGTGTGCCTTATTCTAAATTTTGGACGACCCAAATGATTTATTAAGATGAGCATGAAATTCAAAATCAATTCTATTTTGTTAGATAGATTATACAGTACTGTTCTACATTTATGTGATATTGAGTTTGTACAAATTATTACAAAATTGTCACCATATGCATTAGAGTTTGTGGACAGGAGAAATTTTAAACCCGAGCAATTTTGTCAATTTCTATTGTGGATCCTAACCCCGTAGTATAATTTGTGTAGGAGCATTTTTAACACCCTCTTCAACCACTTTAAAATACTCAAATAGGTGGGCCACATTAGAAAAATTCTCTTCAAGGGTGTAAACAAACACAAAATTTATCGAGTATAAAATAAGATTTGATTGAGGCTCATTTAGCTACCGAGTCGAGCACGATTCCGAATTGAATCCGAGCAGTTTGAACTTTTCGAACGAATATGATCCGAGTATCAATAGAAAATTACAATTTTAGGAGATTCGAGTAATTTTTCGAATTTTAAAATTTGCTCATATTTGACTTATTTATATTTCGAGTCGAGCTCGAATCGAATTTTTAGTCGAGCGAGTATGAATCGAGCCCGAACTGTTTGCTCATTTTACAGCCTTATCTCCAACAACCTCTTCAACTTTAGTCATCAAATCTGCAACCTCTTTCTCACTCTTCAAATCTGCAACCTCTTTCTTACTCTTCAAATATACAATTAAAGACTAAAAATATTTATTACGCTTGATGAGTTTGATGTACAATTCATTGAATTGAAGAGACTGATGAGACACAAAATATAAAAGTAGCAAATGATATTCATCAAATTGCCATGTAGGTCAACAAATTATAATTTTAAAATTTTTTTTACTACTACTGTTGGAGATGCTCTAACTACACTAAAAAATATATTATGACGGTTGGATGTGCGTTAAAAAGATAAACATTCTTATCCGACATTTATTATTATCATATAGTCACTTTTAAAACGGTAGAACATCTAATTTATGTATAGATATATAGTGAATGTCCTAAAATTTTAAGCCTTGAATCCAAATAGGGCAAGAACAACATAAAACAAACAAATGCCAGAATATTGTTCCTCTTTTACTACAATGTAATATTTAGAGCATATTAAGATTTTGTAGGACACGTTACTTTCCTACGTGATTTTTTTTTCATAATATTAAATTTTTGTCTACACTTTTTGTTTTTAAAAGAATTGTATTTAAGTATTTAAATGTCAATAAGATTAATTTTCCCAACTAAAGAAGTATGAGAGAACGGATAACAAGATGCTATAAACAAAACTAAAGATCAGTTGTGAATTTCTAAATCTGGAGGCATAAAACTAATGTTTGACTTCTGCGTAACCCAAAGTCGGTGAATATATATATATATATATATATATATATAAAATTAAATAAAATTTATTTTATTTTAAAGTTTGGAATAAATTACACTATCTATGTAGTTATTTAGATTTGAGACACAACTTAAATATATATATGAAAAAATATATATATTGTGTGTTTGTTTCATACACTGATTATACCATGACCAGTCATCATAATAAAAAAACTAAATCATGAAAAGTCCTACCATGTAATACACACACACACACACACACACACACACACACACACACATATATATATATATATATATATATATATATATATATATATATATATATTGGATGGAATCAAAGTCCCACCGATAAAATAAAATTAATTTTTTTTATTTATTTTTTGCTTTTTTTTTAAAACAACTAAAAGAAATATTTGATATTTTATGGAACTGAAATTTTTCCATAATATAATGTTTTGGGCGTGATTTAAATACCTATACCAAAAAATGGTGGTACAGTCTGCACAGACTGTACATACATGTTTTGTTATACGTACCCAAATCACACCCAAAACACTATTATGAAAAAATTTCAATTCCATAATTTTTTATTTATTTTTTTAGTTATTTTAAAAAAAAACAAAAAAAAAAAAAAGTTCGGACATTAGATCCGTCCTGACGTCCTGACCGGGATCTTGTCCTATATATATATATATATATATATATATATATATATATATATATATATATATATATATGGTGCGGATCTTAAGCTCACCCTTATTAATCTCACTCAACTCACTTCATTTTTAGCGATGGACTCGGCGACGATTGAAAACAATCGTCGTTACATACTTTTAGCGACGTTATATGTTATCCGTCATTAAAAGTATAGACGACGGTTGTATATAATCGACTCACGTCACGTCCGTCATTAGAGTAGGGTGAGCTCTAGTAAAAATGGATAAGGGTGAGCTTAAGATCCGGATATATATATATATATATATATATATATATATATATATATAGCTAACGTTCTAAATTTAACACAAATTTGCACTTTAATATTGGGGAGCCTGCAGTGCAGTTTAGCTCTGCGGACAAAGGCGCACTATGTTAATGTACAAAAAATACTCTCTTTTTAAAAGTAATCCACAATTAAATTGGGATTGGAGAGTTTTTTTTTTTTTACGTCAAATTGGCCAGAATCATTCTTTTTCTATTTCCAACAAAGTGGTCAGCGAACGATCATTATTAGTCTACACGTTGAACTACCCATTTTACTTAATTTATTGAACTCTGACGTCGATTCAATAAATTTAAATTACATATTTTAACACCATATATACCACTGATGAAACCACCAAAAATTCAAATGAATGTAAACTAGCCGTACACAGTCACCGCCACCACCTCCACCTCCACCTCCACCTCCATTGACAATAGAAAATCCAATTCAACTCTTGCTGCATTCGTTTTTCCTTACACAGCTTGCTTCGAAATTTACAGGAAAGATACCACAAGAGATGCTTAGATTTACAGGGGGGAAAAGCTACAAGAGATGTGTGGTCCACTTTAAAAAAAAGTCACACGTGCTCCTAGTTTATAACATAGTTCACAAGTTAAAGCTAATAGAAACTTGAGTTTTTGTATTATATAACTAGCTTGTTTCATTTACAAAGAAAGTTGTCCTATATATATATACATATAGGATAATCACCTAAGTTAAAATTAAGTGATTTACAAAATTGCCTATGCTAGATTACATAATCAAATATTTCCAAGAGATAATTATGGTAATTCAAAAACAATATCCTAACTACGTGATAAATATAAAGAATAATGCTAGAGATACAAACTATTCTACAAACATTTTACAAACTACTAATGTGGTTTACTCCACCTCAGCTTTTTATGTGGGGTCAAAGACTACATTGAAGTAATTTGTTGATCAATATGTTGAGGTGGAGTATACCACATCATCAGTTTGTAAAATGTTTATAGAATAATTTGTGTATGTAGCATTACTCAAATATAAAACTATCCTAAATAATAATATTATGTTATTTCTCTAATACACCCTCGCAAGCGAAACGCAGGTAACCGGAGCATGACCTTGACCTTGACCTTGGTGAAACACCCTCGGAGTTGTATAAGCAATAAAACAATAACCTTATAATCAACTGAGAATACCCACAATTGCCAATGTATGTTGAAATGAAGAATAACTTGCATGATAAGTACTGCATATAATCAAGAAGACTGGAATGTGCTTGGTTGTTTGCACACTGGCAACAAGTAAGAACTTTTGTGACGCCCCCAAAATAGGTATACATCACCCATCTTGAGTCGCCAGATATCACACTATAAAAATCAAATACAAACTTCATTTATATTTGTTGCTGAATCTGTCGTAAAGCAGTACTGACAACAGATAAGTATGAGTTTTAATACAAATATATGTAACTCTCTACGGTGCCTCACCACAACCTTACAATGGTATTTTACATAAAAGTACAAATAAAAACTGCTTTTAGAAATTAAAATCTTTGGGAAGTACTCAAGGAAACCTTCAGTAAGACCCCGAAATTTTTAAATAAAAAGGAATTTCCTTTATTTTGAAATAGTAAGGGTTGATTTGATTAATGTGGATAGTTAAGGGTTAAATACGCAAATATTTCAAAATAAGCAAGTGGTTATAAAATATTCATTGTTGTCGGGGAATATTCGTTTGGTCGTGGAATATTCGTACTGTCGGGGAATATTCGTACGACGGCGCAGCCATGTGTGGGCCCCATAACGGAAAGCGATTGGATGAAGAAAACGACAAATATAAGTTGTTTTTTAAATAACGGCGTAGTTGTTGCCGTTAATACTGTTGGAATACCCGGTGGTTAAAACACACTAATACGCGTTGTTGAACAGTAGCACACGGTATTGCACCAATTATTGATTCTTACGTAAGAAGGCACTACTCAATAATGGTTACGATAATTAATCGCTCAAAGATTTTATCGAGTTAATAATTACCGTGTTGATATTTTATATTGTTTGTTGTTTCAATAATTGTCATTACACAATCTTTCATTATCGAAGCAATAATTCATATTATCTGAATAATATTATTAGATAACATTATTGGCAATGTCTAGAAAGTTCTGCCTCAGGAGAGAGGGTTTGAATCTAATTGCGGCCACAAGAAGAAATTCTTATTGAAAGCCCCTTTTCTGAACCGCCTGGTTGTCAATATTGTGATTCTGTAATATTATTTGTGAATAATTAATTATTGATTTATATGATGAGGAAAATATTGATTTTATGTGGATATAGATGGAGAAAATTTTAAAATGACAATTGTTGAAAATTAATATTTTATCTTTTTCTCGATAAAATAATTCATTTAAATATATTATTTTAATAATATATTAATTGGTGATATTTTTACAATGAATGTGGGATATATGAGTATATGAGGAGGAAGAGTATTTTTGTGGCATTAAATGTTTAACACATGTTTTGTGTGTTGGTGGACACAATTATTGAATCAAATTTGATTATAAATTAAAAAATGCTGGTTTGTGGATTTCTACGATTTTTGTTTGGAATTTGGAAAAACTTTCTTCTGCAAAGTTGTAGAGAATTGAATTTCCTATAAAAACTCGTGAGATTCAATTTTCTGATGAAAGGGCTATTTATTATGAATTATTGAAGTTCAAGCTCAAAATAATTGATTTTTGGAGTTTAAATTATTTTTGTTAAGAAAAACGTTTTTTGTATTTTTTGGACATCATTAACATGTGTGGCTGGTGTTTTGACCAAAAGGTGGGCTAAGGAAAATTTGTATAATTATATTAATATTATATTAAATTTTCGCTTTGTGTTCTAAGCATTTTCCTATAAATAGGGTGCTTAGGTTAGAATTGAAAATCACACCGTAAACTCAAGTTTTCTCTCTTTCTCTCTCGATATTTTGAGCGTATTCTTGTGAGTATTTTGAGTATACTTTGAGTATTGCTAGACGGTGCAAGTTCCTTCAAAGACTATACCCTTATTCTAGCTAGAAATAATTTGATCTTTCGAGGTAAGGATATTATTTTTTTTGTAATGATATTATTTCTTCAATATCATTATCTTTGAAATGTTGATCCGAAGTTTTTATCAAATTTAGAACTTTTTCATGTCGGGGTTACTATTCACGAGTTACTATTCACGAAGTTACTATTCATGAGTTACTATTCACGAAGAGTTACTATTCACGAGTACTATTCACGGTCGTGAAGATGTTTTTTGTGGAATTTCTATCTTTTGGTGTCTGAGTTACTATTCACGTGATACTGGCACTATTCACGATATCTGATCTATTCAATCGAAAAATAAAATTTCTTCTTTTCGTCTAAAACATCTATTCGGATACTAACTCGATTGTATCCATGTTTTGATCATTCTTGAATTTTACACCACTATGATTATTTTTGAGGTATTTTTTTGGGTGTGGATAAAACCAAGTACGAATCCTTAATCCTTAATCCTTGTCATTTTTGTTTCACCGGATTCGCTTTCTTTAAAATATTTTTCATGATCCTCGCCTTAAATGATGATATTATTGAATATCTTTGGCAGTAGTGCAAAGATGAATGATTTCTCAAGAATATCTTTGGCTCAGTAGTGCAAAGATGAACAGTGTTTAAATGAACATGACTAATCGATGAATATCTTTGGCCTCAGAAAGGTAAAAGATGAATATTTGATTCCGTGATGTATATCGATTGATGTTACAGGATAAAATATTGATGATGGACTGTTAAATTCATAGATTATAGTAGATTTCATTCTCTACGTAACTCTTCTATGAATTATTATTTCACTGCGAATATTGATCCAAACTTGTTGTTCATTGTATTCTATCGATTTTTCCTCGTGAAGACTAACGATAATTTGTTGTATATTATCTTAGTCATAATATTCTTTACCGGGCTAGTTGAGCTCACCCTTTTCTTGTTGTTCCATTTTTCTTCTCGGGAGGCGAGAATGTAGCAAGTACTTAGTCGGGGTATGGAATGAAGATTCTAGAGAGAGTTGTTTAGTAGTCCTCACCATTTTGTAAAATAATGAATCAATAATGTGATGAGGATTTATTTGAGTATAGATATTGTCTGAAGATAATATTTGTATTCAAACTCACAGCTTTCTTGTTGTAATAATAAAGTTGTAGTTGTTTACGTACCATGTATTTGGCGACTCGAATGGGTGTTGTGTATACCTATTTTGGGGGCGCCACAATTAATATCGAGCTTAGGATATGATCTCCCATGAGATCGGGAATAGAACTAGGAGGGAGAGACGAGTAAATCCTTCGCTAGTGTGTCCTACCTAAGCTTATTTGTTAGTTAGTCAAGATATAGGGATATTATGTGATATATTGATTTCCTTAATTAACCCTTATTTTGTGACAAGATTTGAGAATGTCGAATCGAGAATATTAATGATGGAGTAAATGAGGTCCGTGGAGATGCTGTACTCACCAACGAGGAGAAACGTGCAACAGTCGTGGCAATGTTCCTCCCGTGAATAACACCACCGAGCGAGATGATGAACGAGGGGATGTTTAGAAGCTTTTTTATTCATGCAAAATCGCATTTGGTGGAGACTCGTGTTCAAAATACAGGAGAAATGATAGCAATTCACGAGTGGTCACAACCAAGCGCTTCAAAGAGTTGGGACCACCGTGCTCTCGGGAAAGCCGGATCCGATTAAGGCGAGACGTGGGTCAAACAAATTACCAAGATATTCGATGTCTTGGGATGCACGGAGGAACAGAAAGTTCCATTCGCCACCTTTATGTTCCGTGGGCGAAAGGACATCGGTGGGAATCAGTGAAGCGTACTCCATCCAAACCGCACGGCAGATGTCATGCCGGAGACGTTTGAAAAATCAATGACAAGTACTTCCACGAAAGTATTCGGTCATATGAAGGAAGTGGAGTTTATTAGACTAGAAAGCGTAATAACATGGCGGTGTCCCAAAGACGAGGCGAAGTTCGCGGAGTTATCCGTGTTCAGACCTCATTTGGTGGAGAATGAGGAACGATGACGCGATGTTTCGAGAGGTTTGAAACCCGGCATACGCCGATCTCATTTCTCATAAATTTTCTCTCTATTCGGATGTTGTCAATGTGGCTCGATTGTTAGAAGCGAGATAACGAGTACGCTCAACCGAGGGACCATAACCAGATCATATCAAGATAGCGAGCCATCGTAATAACGATAACCAAATGGAGAAAGAAGAATATGGATAAAGGCGGAACCACTCGGTGGTAATCGTGGCCATGAAAATAGAAGAAGCAAGTCGGGAGGAGATTTTAAAAAGAGGAGATTCAACAACGACCATGTGAAGACGCCGCCGCCATAGCAACTAGTTTTAAGGGAGGAGAACGACCACCGTCGATGCTACAAATGCGGAAAGAGGGACATATCATTAAACCGCCCACAACAGCTTTAAGGTATGCTATAGTTGTGGAAAGGAAGGACATATCGCTCGAGATTGTACGATAGAATAAACCTAGTTCAATGGGGGATTCGGTGACTCAAAAAGATCGTCCCCGTAAAAGTCAAAGTCAACGATTCCGGAAGAGCGTTTGTCGTGATGACTCATTAAATGCAAGGAACCCGAACGGTTAGCACGGGTTAGTCAATTATAAATTCTTGCAAGTATATACCTTACTAGATATATCGGTTCTACCCATTCTTTTATCTCTCTTACTTGCGCCAACGTTTGAACTTGACTACGGAGAAATTAGACTTTGACCTATTTATGGAGAATCCGTTAGAGAAACTTTCATTACATCTCGTTGTTTAAAAATCTTGCTTGATTCAAGTTGGCACTATCACATTACCTGTTAACCTTATTTCTATAGATATATTTGCTTTTGATGTGATTTTAAGGTTAACTACTCATCATGCCAAAATTGATTGTTTTCGTAAGGTTGTTAGTTTTCATATTCCTAAGCAACCTCGTTATTCAATTCAAACAATCAAACCATTGTAGTCAAACATTTTCATATCAAGCCATGAAGTCATTCGCTTATTACGGATGTCAAGTTTTCTTAGTCCATGTTATGGATTTGAATAAAGACACGCCGATTTGAATAATATTCCTGTTGTTATTGATTTTTCCCGACGTATTTCTGAAGAATTTCTTGCTTACTCCCAAAGCTCGATATTAAATTTTGTATCGACTTTGAACCCTTGACAAAACTCATTTCTAAAATCTCATATCGAATGGCTCCTATTGAACTTCGTGAGTTAAAATTCAACTATAGAATTTGGTACCGAGCCTTTATCTTGTGACTTCCTTTGTGGAATTCACCTGCCCGAACTCTCTGTAGGGGACGCCATATTCGCAAGCGATAGTAAATCGATAGGTGTCATTGTGACGTCTTATCCAAGATTGGGATATGAGTCACGCTTGAGAGTAACCTAAGTCAAGAATCGAAATACGTAGCTTTCAGGCTTAGTTGGTTATTATCGAGATTCGTTGAAGGATATTCTCGAATCGCTATTCCGCTAACTTAAATGACTCGAAAAGATACAAAATTAGCATGGAGCGAGGAATGCGAGAAGATTTTCCAAGAGCTCAAGAGGCGACTCATTTCGCTCATATTCTAACCATACCATCCTCGAAAAGCGAACGTGGTAGTGACGCGATGAGTAGAAGATTATATATGCGAAACGAAAAGCGATGATGTCAAGTATACGCGTAGAGCCAACTTTAATAGAAAAGTTAAGGTTGCTTTCAAGCCACCGACCCGGAGTTGATGCGTATGAAGAAGAAAGTACAAGAAGGAGCTATTCCTAAGCGAGAATTGATGAAGAAGGAATACTTGAGTCCACTCTAGACTTTGTGTTCCTAACGACTGATTTGAAGAACAAGATTATGATGGAGGCACACACACACCATTTGCAATCCATCTCGGGAGTACCAAAATGTATTATGATCTTCAACATACATTTTGGTGGAGCAATATGAGGAGAGAGAGATCGCGTAGTTTATCTCGATGTGTTTAACTTGCCAACGTGTAAAGGCGAGAGCATCTTGTACCTAAGGGTCCGCTTATAACCACTTGAGATTTTGAAATGGAAGTGGGAACACATTACCTCAATTTCATTACTAATCTTCCTGTGGTTTCTCAAGGCATAGATGCGATTTGGGTTATTGTTGATAGATTAACCAAGTCTACTCATTTTTTACCGATACGAGATACTTATTCCCTTGAACGTCTTTCTCGTATGTACGTAAATGAGATTGTGAGATTGCATGGCATGCCAGTATCCATAGTTTTAGATCGTGACCCAAGATTCACTTCATGATTTTGGGTTAGTTTGTAGAAAGCTATGGGCACGAATTTACGATTCAGTTTGGCATACCATCCTCAAACGGATGGGCAATCAGAAAGGACTACTCAAACTCTTGAAGATATATTAAAACTCTGTTGGGATAAGTACTTGTCATTGGTGGAATTCTCATACAACAATAGTTATTAAACAAATATAGGCATGGTTCCATTCGAAGCATTATATGGACAAAATGTCGCTTCTCTCGAATATGTTGGGATGAGGTGGGTGAAGCAACATTGTTGGGACCCGAGTTAGTGCGTATGACTAATGATTCGACAATGTATACAAACGGCACAAGATCGACAAAAGAGTTATGCGGATCTTCATCGAAAGGACGTGGAATTTAATGTAGGGGATCATGTATTGTTGCGAGTTGCTCCATGGAAGGGAGTTACAAGATTTGGGAAGAGAGGAAAGCTCAATCCATGATTTATTGGTCCATTTCAAATTCTCGACCGAGTAGGAAATGTAGCCTATAGACTTGCGTTACCTCCGAAAGTATGTCTCGTGTTCATAATGTGTTTCATATATCCGCATTTCAGAAATATGTGAAAGACCCGAACCACGTTATTGAAGTTAGAAACCGGACGAGATAGCCAAGACTTAACGTATGAGGAGGTACTGCCAAGATTTTGGATAGGAAGGAGCATGTCCTACGCCAAGAAAGGTTATACCACAAGTTAAAGTTTTGTGGAGGAATCATGCTATAGAGGAAATGACCGAATTGGAAACGAAAATGAAAGCGAGGTATCCTCACCTTTTCAAAACACCAGTACGTGACGCCAATTTCGAGGACGAAATTTCATAAGGAGGGGAGGTTGTAAGACCCCTAAAATTTTTAAATAAAAGGAATTTCCTTTATTTTGAAATAGTAAGGGTTGATTTGATTAATGTGGATAGTTAAGGTTAAATACGCAAATATTTCAAAATAAGCAAGTGGTTATAAAATATATTCATTGTTGTTTGAATATTCGTTTGGTCGCGGGAATATTCTGCATCGTCGGGAATATTCGCATGCGACGAGCGCAACCATGTGTGGGCCCCATAACTGAAAGCGATTGGATGAAGAAAACGACAAATATAAGTTGTTTTTAAATAACTACATGTAGTTGTCGCCAAGTTTATCGCTGAATACCCGGTGGTTAAAACACACTAATACGCCGTTGTTGAACAAGAAAGATACCAGATTTGCACCAATTATTGATTCTTACGTAAGAAGGCACTACTCAATAATGGTTACGATAATTATTATCGCTCAAAGATTTTATCGAGTTAATAATTGTCGTGGTTGATATTTTATATTCATTGTTGTTTCAATAATTGTCATTACACAAAGATCTTTCATTATCGAAGCAATAATTCATATTATCCTAATAATATTATTAGATAACATTATTGGCAATGTCTAGAAAGTTCTGCCTCAAGGAGAGGTTTGGTCATCTAATCAATTACCAAGAGGTAAGAAGAAATTCTTATTGAAAGCCCCTCTCTTCCTGAACCGCACTGTTGTCAATATTGTGATTCTCAGAATATTATTTGTGAATAATTAATTATTAATTTATATGATGAGAAAAATATTGATTTTATGTGGATATAGATGGAGAAAATTTTAAAATGACAATTGTTGAAAATTAATATTTTATCTTTTTCTCGATAAAATAATTCATTTAAATATATTATTTTAATAATATATTAACTGGTGATATTTTTACAATGAATGTGGGATATATGAGTATATGAGGAGGAAGAGTATTTTTGTGGCATTAAATGTTTAACACATGTTTTGTGTGTTGGGGACACAATTATCGAATCAAATTTGATTATAATCAGTAAAATCGCCTGCTTGTGGATTTCGGTCGATTTTTGTTTGGAATTTGGAAAAACTTTCTTCTGCAAAGTTGTAGAGAATTGAATTTCCTATAAAAACTCATGAGATTCGAATTTTCTGATGAAAGGGCTATTTATTATGAATTATTGAAGTTCAAGTTCAAATAATTGATTTTTGGGAGTTTAAATTATTTTTGTTAAGAAAAACGTTTTTGCATTTTTTTGGACATCATTAACATGTGTGGCTGGTGTTTTGACCAAAAGGTGGGCTAAGGAAAATTTGTATAATTATATTAATATTATATTAAATTTTCTCGCTTTTGGTGTTCTAAGCATTTTCCTATAAATAGGTGCTTAGGTTAGAATTGAAAATCACACCGTAAACCCAAGTTTTCTCTATTTCTCTCTCGATATTTTGAGCGTATTCTTGTGAGTATTTTGAGTATACTTTGAGTATTGCTAGATTTGCAAGTTCCTTCAAAGACTATACCCTATTCTAAATGAAGACTTGATCTTTCGAGGTAAGGATATTATTTTTTTTGTAATGATATTATTTCTTCAATATCATTATGTTGAAATGTTGATCCTGAAGTTTTATCAAATTTAGAACTTTTTCATGTCGGGTTACTATTCACGAGTTACTATTCACGAGTTACTATTCATGAGTTACTATTCACGAAGTTACTATTCACGAGTACTATTCACGAAAGCGTGAAGATGTTTTTGTGGAATTTCTATCTTTGGTGTCTGAGTTACTATTCACGATACTCGGACTATTCACGATACTGATATTATTCAATCAAAAATAAAATTTCTTCTTTTCGTCTAAAACATCTATTCGGATACTAACTCCGATTGTATCCATGTTTTGATCATTCTTGAATTTTACACCACTATGATTATTTTTGAGGTATTTTTGGGTGTGGATAAAACCAAGTACGAATCCTTAATCCTTAATCCTTGTCATTTTGTTTCACCGATTCGCTTTTTTAAAATATTTTCATCATCCTCGCCTTAAATGATGATATTATTGAATATCTTTGGCCAGTAGTCTGCAGATGAATGATTTCTCAAGAATATCTTTGGCACAGTAGTGCAAAGATGAACAGTGTTTAAATGAATATGACCAATCGATGAATATCTTTGGCCTGTGAGTGCAAAAGATGAATATTTGATTCCGTATGTATATTGATTGATGTTACAGGATAAAATATTGATGATGGATCGTTAAATTCATAGATTATAGTAGATTTCATTCTCTACGTAACTTTCTATGAATTATTATTTCACAACATAATATTGATCCGAAACTTGTTGTCTCATTGTATTCTATCGATTTTTCCTCGTTGAAGACTAACGATAATTTGTTGTATATTATCTTAGTCATAATATTTCTTTACTTGGGCTAGTTGAGCTCACCCTTTTCCTTGTTGTTCCATTTTTCTTCTCGTGAGGCGAGAATGTAATGAAAGTACTAGTGGGGTATGGAATGAAGATTCTAGAGAGAGTTGTTTAGTAGTCCTCACCATTTTGTAAAATAATGAATCAATAATGTGATGAGGATTTATTTGAGTATAGATATTGTCTGTAAGATAATATTTGTATTCAAACTCACGCTTTTCTTGTTGTAATAATAAAGTTGTAGTTGCTTTACATACACGATTTGGCGACTTCGAAATGGGTGTTGTGTATACCTATTTTGGGGGCGCACACCTTCGCATACATGGGAGGCCATGCGTCTGGGTTATGATTAGACTGCAAGAAAGATGGCCCAGTTCACATGGTAAAGCCTACTACCACCACCAAAAAACCCAAGCTTTAGGTAGCCATTTTCTAGCCCGCCAAAAATCGGGCCTTTTTGGTCCTACCATTTTTAGTCTTCTACTGTGGAGGCCCTACCATGAAGCTTAATTCCACCAAGTGGCCCATTCGAATTTTTTTAAATAAAATGTTACTAATTGTGGGTTGTGAGGCTTGAACACAAGACTTGTAAGTAAATAAATAAGAGTTCAAACTAACTAAGCTACAACAACTATTTATTTTTAATACAATCTTCAATATATTTTAACTATAATTGAAAATTATAATTAAGATATGTAGTTAATGTAGGTAATTAATTAATAATACTAATTTATAATACTATTAAAATTTTAATTGATTGAGATATGTAGTTAATAATTTCAAAGTATAAAACTATTAAACTAACCATTATTAGTTTAAGTTAGATAATATAATTATAAAAATTTAAAATTATCTATATATTAATATTAATTACAATATTTATTATTTTTAAAAGTTAAATAAATTATATTAATTTTAAAGAATCATATTTGATTATGCAATCCTCTTACTTATCGAGTATTTATTATGCAATCCCCTTACTTATCGAGTGTTTATTATGCAATACCCTTTACTTATTGAGTTATCAGTAGTACATTTGGAAAGTAAATCAATCATTATCCCTTAATTATGCATTCCACCTACTTATTTGGAAAGTAAATCAATCATTATCCCAAATCATGCCTTTAGAATAATATCTAAAATTATAATACTATTAAAATTTTAATTAATTAAGATATGTAGTTAATTTAAGTAATTAAAATTATTGTTTATTATAAATTATTTTATTATTTTTAATATTTATTATTATTACTATTTTTGATGTATCAAGATTAAAAAAAAGAAGAAGGAAAAAGTCACGGCCTACCGACCATGACTTCAACCGCCACTTGCTCAACAAATTTAGCTCGTGAAAACCCTGGCCTTTTCTACCGTTCGTTGTCATCTTACCAAGACTCTACCTTGACCACTGCTTTTTTTCAGTCTGACTTATGATAGATATCATATGTCCACAGAATTATCTTTGGTTGACCCAAAAGTCCCCAAAGAAAAATAAGAAGATTACTATCATATTATTTCCAATGGTGAGTCTTCTCCTGACATATAACTATCTCCGTTGTCTCCAAGTGAAAATTATATTTCAAATAAACTCTAAGATCATATAGGTAGTGCTCGTAGATATACTCAGCAAGTGGATGTGCACAACCATGTCTTATGATAACACGAGGTTGTATGTCATTAGACATCTTGTATAATAGTGGTAAAACACTCTTCCAAAGTTGGGTTCACCTAACCCTATTCGGTTCACCAAAAATTAAATATCAAATGACGTATACAATACTACAAACTTATCTAAAGTTCTCAACAAAATTATTTTCATACTATTTAGGGAGAACTCAATGCAATTTATAGACCACCGCTTAATCCTCTTAATACTCCGCTGAACCCAAATACACTTTTATTACACGGAAGGAATTGTGAAGCAAAAAGGGTGAGCACAAACTAGCCCAAGAAAGAATATCATGACTAAAGATAATTAAATTATCAATAGCTTTCATCAATAATAAATCAACGATTTAGAACATATGGTAGATGATAAAACTCTTCAACCATAGTTGCAGCGGAACGAGCAATCCATTAGAAGAGTCAAATAGACCATCAGGTCTATTATATTCTCCATGTTAAAAGTCCACCAATAATGTTTTATCCCTGTAACATCAATCAACAATTCCTGTCCACAATCATATAAATAACTCATAATCATAATTGTGATTCTAAATTCCTCTTCGCACCCAAGACGAAGATAATTTTTATCACCTATCTTCACCTGAAACATCAAAAATCATGGTTATACCAAATCACAATTCTTGTTCATAATCATACTAATAAATTCATCTTTGCACTACGACCAAAGATATTCATTAATAATTCATCTTTGCACTACAGGCCAAAGACATACAACTGTATTTTAGAAGAGTCAAGTAGAGCATGATATCCACTATCTTTTACGAATTAAAAGTGTATAATCAATATTTTATCGCTGAGACTCAGCTAAATAAATAATTCACATCATCGAATCATCCCTACACTACGGCCAAGGATATTCATGTAATCATCAATGGTCATAATTATACCGAATAATCCCTGGTTATAATCATACCAATAACTGTCCATCAATGCACTACAGGCCAATGAGGACTTTTACCACATCATTCGTCACATTACGGTCATGATTATACCGAATATTTCCTGGTCATAATCATACCAAGTCCATCCATGCACGTAAGCCACAGATGACTTTCATCACAATATAAACATGAGAATGATGACAATGATATAAGCATTAATCAAACGAAAACAAGGATAAATATTAAAGACTGTAATTTATCCAAATATTATCAATCACTTAATAAACTCATAATCTAATATTGTTAATATTATAACAATATTTTAATCACTTCTTAAACTTATAAATAATTTATTTCAATTGTTTACACTTTACCAAATAATGCATTTAATCATTCATAAATGCCATACTCATAAGATTTCATCACCAATGATCAAATCCTTTATCAAAAATCTGCATATACTCTATATAGGATTCCCAAGCCATAAAATCCTATTTTTCCAATTTTGTTACTTCATATAACATATTTAACTCATTTACTCATAACTAGATTATTTTCATGAAAAATACCAAATCAGTCTCAAAAATATTTCTTTTCTGGGATTTAGCAGAATATAGTCCCATATTGAACATATATTTTTCTCGGAATTTTTAAAATTCATTTACTATTTTCCAAAAATCAATTTCTAATTAATTCTTTAAGAAATTAGCTACCTCAAGTTTAACTCTAGAAATTCCCAAATCTTGGCAGGATCTTACACATATTAACGTGAGCTTCCAGTTTAAATTTCATGGTCATCGGAGTTATAAAACTCCGGTTATAGCTTTTTTCGTTAGAAAAACCTAAATATTGAAATAGTCATAAATTGCTCATTTTAAGTCGGAATGAGCTCATTTTTGGACAGGAGGTACTTTATACCATATATTTCCATGTCCCAAAAGGCCGGAATCTTTCTCACAAATTAAGTGTCCGAAAATGCCCTTTTAAATTTCTCAAGCAAGAGTATATTTAGTACTTTGCGCTTTTTTGACTCCTTTGCTAAAATCACCCACACGAAAAATCTACAACACCTTTTCCAAAGGATTCCACTTGGATAAGTTAGAAAACTCATAGATCTAACTCTAGAACTTGACCACACTCAAAAATTCGAAATATAATAGGAGATATGGTCAATTGAATTTCATGTTCCATTTTCACCAAAATCTAATTTTCAACCCTTTGTGATTTCGAAGAAACTTTCATGTTTTCACATAATAACCAACATAACTCATCATAACACTTACGGTCAGGAATAAACATATGAATGATATTTTTATTTACATATGATTTGATTATGATATATATATATGAATGAATATGCAAGTATGCTTGCATTAAGAAAAGCTGTAAAGTCCTTTGATAGATAATAGAAATATGTATACAAGGACTTAGAATGAATTGATCAAGTATGTTAGGTTGATCCTACATAAGCAAAACAACTTTGTAAAGTCCTTAAAAAGAAATGATGTACAAGGACTATATATAAATATAGAAAGATCAAGCATGTTAGGTTGATCTTATGATGTAATAGATAGGCTTGTCTGATCGTCGAGTACTGCACCAGAGATCGTAGTCTGCCAGAAGAGTCAAGGATAACTCGAGAGCTATTGAGGCAGAATCGTAGTCTGCATGATAGTAGATCTCCGAGTTCGTAGACTGCCAGGAGAAACGATGAAGGATTGTGGTATATCAAGAAGAGCTTCCTCGGGATCGTAGTGTCGAGGAAGTCGCTGTTCGTAATCGTGAGAGACATCTCGCCACGAGCCGACCAAATATCTGCCGAAGACAAGTCAGAAACGTAGACTACACTTGGAGTCGTAGAGTCTACCGATGCCGAAGCCAAGTCAAGGATCGTAGACTACACTCAAGATCGTAGAGTCTACTGATGCCGAAGCCATGTCAAGGATCGTAGACTACACTCTGAGTTCGTAGAGTCTATTGATTACATGCAGAGATCGAAGTCGAGCAAGATCAGATGAAGACAACAAGCGCAAGGCAGAAACCGTAGAGTGTTAAGATCTGATCTCAGGATCATAGTGTCTGCACAGCCGAAGCTGAATCGTAGAGTGCAGAACTACGACCTCAACAGAAATGCTCAGAATGCATAGGCAGAATCGTAGAGCAAGTACGATTCTCAACTAACGAGCACTCCTAGAATATCCAAAGGAACAAAGCCTCTTGTTGGCACTGCAAAGATACATCCTACCTGAAGGGAACCAGAGAGCACTCAATGAATGGCATGCAAGCTAACAGAAGATCTAAGCACCAACCCAATCTGCATCAAGATTGAGTTGTAAAGCCATTCGAGATGAAGTCTCACACAAGATGATCATAAGAAGACTTCAGTAACTGACTAAGGAAAGTCAACAAGTGCAGTAGCTGTCAAGTGAACAGAAGACAACGATCTTGGAAGCAACCGAGATCGTAGTGTTTGCCAAACAAAGAAAGAACTGATGGAAAGTGAACCGAGATACTGGTTAGTCTCTGAAGAACAAGGCTAAAGTGATTAAGCGTAGGGTCAGTCCATTGATGATAAGTGAATGGGAGATCACAAGGAGAAAGCGAGCTGGACGCGCCACAAATCTGAAGTGTCTTACTATTTAGAGGGAACCAGAGCAAGGAATTAGGCCATCAGTCTCTGAGAATAGTCGAAGCAAACAGAAGTGTTGAAGCACTGCATAATAGAAGGAAGAGGTGTTCCACATTGAAGATTCAATCAACATTCTTCAAGATCGTAGTGTTAACTCTACCAGTCAATGAGCAACACTCAACATGACACTACGATCAGGTCCAAGAAGACAAGCATCAGAATCGTAGAGTTCGAACACCCGAAGATTGAAGCATTGGCAACGGTTCAAACTGAAGGATGGTATTCGAACAAAAGCTTATTGAGAGGATTGATGCAAAAGGACAACCTCTGATCGAAAAATCAGAAGCAGATAATAAAGTCTTCAATCTGCCCAAGACATTAAAGTGACATCTCTGTTACGTAGGTGAAACAGTAGACTGCAATGTCAGATAAAGTATAACATGTCACATCAGCAGTCTACCACTGTCAACTCGAGATCTGTGAAGATATTTGAATAGCCTTCAACGGCTACTTTCCAAAGAAAGGATTGGGAAGGAGTATAAATCAGGAAGAACTTCAAAGATCGAGGCCTGCAAGAGTTGCCGAGTTTGAGATAAGGTGGACTGTTCTAAACCAAGTGAAAAAAGTGAAGTCCGAAGGCTCACTCTACGATCCACCAAGAACACTCAGATACATGCAAAGGAAGAAGTAGAAGTGAGAGTTATACTATGTAGAAGTGAGAGTTCTACTACAAGAAGAGTGTTCTGAACTGTCGAGAGAAAGAAGAGTATCATGTCATCTTGGTATCCATCATGGGAAGACTCTAAGTAAAATAGAGAAAAGCTCACTGTGACGCCCCCAAAACATAGGTATACATCACCTATTCTGAGTCGCCAGATACATGGTACAGAATTCAAATACAACTTCATAATACAACTGTCGTGTATAATACGACAAAACATAAACTGTGAGTTTGAATACAAATATTGTCTACTAGAGATTATACAAACTCAAAAGGAGTCCTCATTACAATTATTATCACACTATTTCACGTAATAGTGAGGACTACTAATGCACCATCTAGGACCATCACTGCTCCCCGACTAGTCTTAAGCTTACGCTCTCATTTCACGAAGAAATAAATGAAATGAGAACAAAGAAAGAAAGGGTGAGCTCAACTAGCCCAAGAAGAAATATTAAGACTAAGATAATGCGTAATAATTTATCGTTAGCCTTCAACAGTGTTAAACTGATAAAATATAACAAACATCAAGTTTAACTGCAGCGGAACAAACAATCCATTAGAAGAGTCAAGTAGAGAATAAAATCTACTATCTTCTATGATTTAAAAGGGTTTTCATCACTTTTATCACTGGGACTCAGCTTAATAAATAATCCACAATATCGAATCACCCCTGCACTACGGCCAAGGATATTCTTTAGTATCACGACCACGAATTATCCATGCACTACGACTTAAGATAATCATGTTTTCATCAACTGGTCCCGATCATGCCATAAAATAATTCATCTTTTTGACTACTACCAAAGAGAATCCATAGCCATAATCATACCAAAAATCGTCCATCAATGCACTACGGGCCCAATGAGGACTTTTTCCACATCATTTGTAACATTACGGTTATGATTATACCCAATAATCCTCGGTCATAATCATACCAAGTCCATCTATGCACTACAGTGCCACGATGACTTTCAACATAATATAAACATGAGGATGATAACAATGATATAAGAATTTAATAAAACAAGTTCAAGAATTAGTTTATCCAGGAACTGATAACGTTCAAATTGTCAACATGATACTGCTTTGTAGAGTAAAATTCAAGAATGCTCAGAAGAATATTTTTATGAAAAGATACTGGATGAAGCACAAATATCAAGGATATTCCACTAATTTCATGGAGTATAGAAGTCAAAACTTTAACCAACTGAGTATAATAAACGAATGGAATAACAAAAAAATCACCATGCATGCGGTATTGCATGATAAAGTTATTCCAATAGAATAATAAGTAATTTGGAACCGTGTCATGCGAAATTTACACCGGCTGTGATGTTCCAATGTAATAATAAAGATTTTAAACCAGTCCCATGAAACGCATGCATGTGATATTCCAACAGAACAATAATAAAGATGGAACCATGTCTGGCGTAAACGCACAGACAAGATATTCCAACAGAATAATAAAGACGAAATCAGGTCCGACGTAAAACGCACAGACAGGATATTCCAACAGAATAATAAAGATGGAATAATAGAAGAATATCACCAAGTATAGGGTAGCCCGCATATACAGGTTATTCCAATAGAATAATAAAGAATGGAATAACAGAAGTTCTCTTCTTGAATACAAAAGAAATAACACCCCTTACCGTAAAAGAAACTGGATATAGGAGTAGTGAAGTAGCAGACTTATCTTCTTCTATAGATTTTCTCTCTATAGCTTCTCTCTATAATTTCTCTCTATAATAAGTGCTCTATAGCTTTAGTGAATTGGTGAAATATTATCCCACAACTATAATATTATCTCAAATTCACACCATAATATTAAAAAAATATTTTGAGAAAATTAAATCTTTATTCGTAAAATTTGGGATTTTATAATCTCCCCTCCTTATGAAATTTCGCCCTCGAAATTTACGTACGTACCTGGTATGCCGAACAGATGAGTACACTTCACCAGATTCTAACTCTTGAGGTATAACCTTTAAGCGTAGAATATATTCCAGGATTTTAACAGGTACATATTCATACGTTAAATTATCCGCTATCTCGTCCGGTTCTAAATCAATAATGTCGTTCACATATTTACGTAACATCGATACGTGACAAACGTTATAAACACGCAACATATTTGGCGGTAAAACGAGTCTATAAGCCATAGTTCCTATTTGATCGAGGATTTTAAATGGGCCAATTAAATCGAGGGTTGAGATTTCCTCTCTTCATCAATTCTTGCTTCTAGAATAACGCCCTCTTGAACCTTCTTTTTCCTATTCATCAGCTTCGAGTATGTAGTTTGAGCGGCTTTAACTTTATCGATTAAAGTCAATGCTAATCGTATATTCGTTCTCTTGATGTGGGTCCCTAGAGTCTTTAACCCTATCTTCATCATTTGTAAGATATACGAAATGAGTCTTTGTGTTAACAACATCGCACTCGTAAACGCATACGATATTTTACTCGACACGTCAGCTACCACGTTCGCTCTTCCACGATGATATTGAATGGTACGATCATAATCTTTAACAGCTCAAGCCAACATCTTTGGCGCATATTACGTTCATTTTAGTTGAAGAAATATTTGAGGGTTTAAGAAATTGGTTTTGTACTGGGGTCAATAAAAAATTCGATTTCACGCTCTAGGGTAGGCTAAGAAGTCTTCAAGAATACGTCAGGAAATCTATTAACAATAGAAATGTCATTCAAAACCGTGACTCTCATCCAAGACTTGGATAAGTACGTCACATTGATACTATCAACTTGCCATCGCTCATTCACTTCATAGCCTCATGTAAAGTCCGGCTTCTTGCATTCCACACAAGGAAGTCAACAACGAAAGGCTCGGGGCTCTTTACTTATGGCTTGATATGACAAAGATTGACTTTAGTGGTTTGTTTACTTAAAAGTTAGAAATATGAAAGCTAACAACCTTACTTAAAAGCATGATGAGTAGTTAACCAATCGATTCCAAAAATCACATCCATGCAAATATTTTCTAAGAGATAAGATCGACAGGTAAGATGAAAGTATTGATTTGAATCAAACAAAATTTATAAATAGTAGAGGTAACGAAGGTTTCTCCCAACTGAGTTTCAACAGATAAATCAAAGTCTAACTTCTCCGGAGTTAAATTCAAACATTGAACACAACTATGTGAAATAAAAGAGTGAGTAGAACCGACATCTAACACGGTATAGACTTCGCAAAAGTTTATGATTAACTTACCAGTGATAATTTTATTTAGGTTCCTCATTACGAAAAAAACACTCTCTCTTAAACTACCGGTTTTGGCTTGTCTGGGACATCCTTTGGCATCACTATCCCAGCTGGACTTGACTTCACCATACGACAAAATCGAGCTAGGCGACCTTCTCTTCCGCAATTGAAACACGCTTTGGATTGCTGCGTACAGTTTGGACGGATGTGTCCTTTCGTCTCATTTTGAAACATACGACCGATGATCGTTCTTCTTCCTTTGAAACGGGTGTTGGTGTTGCTGTCTTTCCATCATTATTGAACCTTCTCTTCTTGAAATTTCCACTTCTATTATTTTGGCCATGATGACCATCGAAGTGGTTATCATTCTTTGCATGATAATTTCCCCCACGATGGTTATCATTGTTCATGATCATTACCACTCGGGTACGATTATTATCGTGTTGTTGGTCGTTGCCTTTTGGTTGTCTTTGACTTATTATCGCGCCCCAATAACCGAGCCCAATTCACAACATCCGAATATAAAAAAAGTTTTGAGAAATAAGATATCGACGTATCTCGTGTTTCAAACCTCTTAGAAACATTCGCGTCATTCGCTCTCTCATTATCGACCAAATGGGATGCAAACCAGACAACTCGCAAATTTAGCCTCATAATGCGACACTGGCCATATTATTTTGCTCCACTTTGATAAACTCCACCTCCTTCATATGATTTAATACTTTCGGAAAGTACTTGTCGTTGAATAGCTCTTGAACTTCTCCCAAGACATCTTCGAGTGCATCATGCGGGTACGCTTTTACGATTCCCACCAATGATCTGCTTCTTCACGCAACATAAAGGTAGCAAAGGAAACCGTTTGCTCCTCGGAGCATCCCAAGACCTCAAATATCTTGGTGATCTGCTTTAACCACGTCTCCGCCTTAAGTGGTTTTGGCTTTCCCAAAAACTCCGGTGGTCCCAGCTCCTTGAACTGCTTAGCGGTGACCAACCGTGGGTTGCCATTGTTTCCTCCTGCATTATGAATAGGAGCCGCCTTTGCCTGATGTTGCATGAATTCTAAAAAGCTCCTAAACGTACCATCGTTCATCAATTGATCAGTGTTGTTGTTTTCAGGAGGATTGTCGCCTTCTTGATGCACATTATTCTGATTGTTGATCTGTGGAGACTCAACGATCTCTTGTGCTCCATTGCTATTCTCAATATTCTCGGATGCCATTTTCAAATACTGCCACAAAACAAGGGTTAATTGACATGCAACATATTATCCATATACTCTGACCAACCAATTAAATACCAAATAAACTTAGGTAGGTCATACTAGCAAAGGAATTTCCCGTCTCTCCCCTCCTAATTCTAGTCTCACATCTTAGCCAGGGATCATATCCCTAAGCTTTGATACCAACTGTGACGCCCCAAAACATAGGTATACATCACCTATTCTGAGTCGCCAGATACATGGTACAGAATTCAAATACAACTTAATAATACAACTGTCGTGTATAATACGACAAAACATAAACTGTGAGTTTGAATACAAATATTGTCTACTAGAGATTATATAAACTAAAAAGGAGTCCTCATTATAATTATTATCACACTATTTCACAGAATAGTGAGGACTACTAATGCACCATCTAGACCATCACTCGTTCCCGACTAGTCCCACCCACGCTCTCATTTCCTCAAGAGAACAAAGAAAAAGAAGGGTGAGCTCAACTAGCCCAAGAAGAAATATTAAGACTAAGATAATGCGTATTAATTTATCGTTAGCCTTCAACAAAGATGTTAAACCGATAAAATATAACAAACATCAAGTTTAACTGCAAGCCGAACAAGCAATCCATTGTAAGAGTCAAGTAGGGAATAAAATCTACTATCTTATATGATTTAAAAGGTTTTTTCATCACTTTTATCATTGGGACTCAACAATAAATAATCCACATCATCGAATCACCCCGCACTTTACTACCAAGGATATTCTTTAAGATCACGACCACGAATTATCCATGCACTACTACTTAAGATAATCATGTTTTCATCAACGGTCCCCGATCATGCCATAAAACAATTCATCTTTTGCACTACTACCAAAGAGAATCCATAGCCATAATCATACCAAAAATTGTCCATCAATGAACTATGGGCCAATGAGGACTTTTTCCACATCATTTGTAACATTACGGTTATGATTATACCGAATAATCCCTGGTCATAATCATACCAAGTCCATCTATGCACTACAGGCCACAGATGACTTTCAACATAATATAAACATGAGGATGATGACAATGATATAAGAATTTAATAAAACAAGTTCAAGAATTAGTTTATCCAGGAATTGATAACGTTCAAATTGTCAACATGATACTGCTTTGTAGAGTAAAATTCAAGAATGCTCAGAAGAATATTTCTATGAAAAGATACTGGATGAATATCAAGGATATTCCACTAATTTCATGGAGTATAGAAGTCAAAACTTTAACCAACTGAGTATAATAACGAATGGAATAACAAAAGAAATCACCATGCATGCGGTTTCTTTGATGTATGTGTTATTCCAATGTAATAATAAGTAATCTTAACCGTGTCGTGCAAAATTCGCACCGGCTGCGGATGTTCCAATGTAATAATAAAGATTTTAACCGTGTCCTCGCGAAACGCATGCATACATGATATTTCAACGTAAAATAATAAAGATGGAACCAGTCCCACAGAAACGCATGCATGTGATATTCCAATGTAATAATAAAATCGCGAATCGGTCCCAAGAAACGCATGCATGTGATATTTCAAATGTAATAATAAAGACTAATAATAGAAGAATGTCACCAAGTATAGGGTAGCTCACGTATACAAAAGTTATTCCAATAGAATAATAAAGAATGGAATGACAGAAGTTCTCTTCTTGAATACAAAAGAAATAACACCCCTTACCGTAAAAGAAACTGGATATAGGAGTAGTGAAGTAGCAGACTTCTCTTCTTCTATAGATTTTCTCTCTATAATTTCTCTCTATAATAAGTGCTCTATAGCATTAGTGAATTGGTGAGAAATGAAGGAAGAATGAGCTTCTATTTATAGAAAAATATAGTTTCGATAATTGCACATTTTGGGGATCGAAAAATTACAGAACAATACCTCCAACTTTTCTTTCATTTTTAATTTAGTCCTGCAAGTATTATCAAACTTACACCACTTCCCCTAATAGTAAATAATGTGAATCAATAGTAAATCATGTGAATCAATAGTTCTAGACATGTGAAAATACTAATTACAAAATAGTACCTCCATCTATACCTCCATTTTTAACTTAATCATGTAAAGATTATCAATCTTGCACCAACTCCCTAATAGTAACAAGAATGTGAAACAATAGTATACACATGTGAACAAATAGTTATAATCATGTGAAATAATAGCAATCAATTGCTCATTTATCCTAAGTTAAATACTTCGATCGTCAAAATAACCTCTAGACATCAATTTTTATCGAAATAAATGTCGATTTTCACTAACACAAATAATTCCAACATAATGAAACTATTTTTATCAAAAATATAAATTTTGAAATTTCGAAGTTTGACTTTTCCCGAAAAAGTCAACTGTTGACTTTTTGAACAAATAGTAAAAACCGGCAAATTTTGTGTTTATAGTCTATTTTTACTAATTTCATCATTCCGGACTCAAATATTACGTCCGCGTCTCCAAATTCAACTCCGAGCACAACTTCAATATTAATAACATTCATCATTAATATTATAATTCATAATATTTATCAACCAGGTCGTTCTCAGGAAAGAGGGGGCTTTCCAATAAGGATTTCTCCCTATTGGAGTGCAATTAGGTGACCAAACCTCTCCTTGACAGAACTTCTATACATTATAAATATTGCAATTTAATAAAATGAATAACTTTGTCATCTCAATTATTGACTTAATAATATATCATATAATGCAGATGATACTGTGACAATAATCAAATCAATAATATGAGAGATATGATGCAACAATTACTATATCAATAATTGAGTATAACTGAGTGACTTCTCACGTAAGATTAATAATCAATACCGTAAGTTCTTTGTGCAACCACGCCATTCATCGCATTTTACTACTACCGAGTAGTTCAATAAGATAATGCTGTGAAAACTTCCGCCGTTATTTTTAATAAAATACTTTTGTCATTTTCTCAATCCGACAATAATTCGTTGTGGGGTCCACTAATGATTATGCCGTCGCATTTGGATATTCCCCGACAAAAAAGAATATTCCCCACCAATCGAATATTATATAACAACTTGCATACTTTGCAAAATTTATACATACTACCCACAACTATAATATTATCTCAAATTCACACCATAATATTAAAAAAATATTTCGAGAAAATTAAATCTTTATTCGTAAAATTTGGGATTTTACACTCACAGTCATCTTAGCAAGTCCATCATGAGAAGATATCGAGTATCAAGAAGGGAGATCGCAAACATCATCATGGTGGCAAGCATGAGAAAGTTTCTAAGTACCAAGAAGAAGAACTTACAGTCATCTTGGAAACCTATCATGTGCAGCCATCATGTATCAAGAGAAAGATCTTCAAGGCAGTTCATCAAGGGATCATCCGAAGTGGTTGAGTAACTGAAGAAGCTGAGCATCATGCAACACTCAACTGCACTTCAAGGATGATCACGCCAAACTCGCTAAGTATAGAAGATGTTCGAGCATGAAGACATCTTAGCGACTCAACACCAACTCCAACAAACCAACAAACAAACAACGAAAGCTGTGGCACGAGGGGTCCTTGTCCCAAGGACTAAATGAAGCGTGGCTCGAGGGTCCTTGTTCAACGAACTAAATGAAGCCGGGGCGGAAGGGTCCTTGTCCAGAGGGACTAAACGAAGTTCCAAGCCTGCTGGGCTTGAAGAGTTCCTAGGGAACTAGAGGAGTCCCAAGGTCAGCTGGCCTCAAGAGTTCTTAGCGAATCGAGACCCAAAGGTCAGCCGCCTCAAGGAATCTTAGTGATTCGTAGTCTTGCCTTCCTTAGTGGAAATCCTGCTAGTTGAAAGCAGAAGAGTGGATTAGGAGCTTGAGTCACTGAACCACTTAAAACCACTTGTGTCTGTTTAATAATGTCATTTACATTATGTTCTATAACTGCTATAACTGTTATGTATGTTTTAACTGCTTACAACTAAACTAACTCTACGAACAATGTATGTATGATTATGAATATATCAATGAAGGGGATCTTTTACTTATTCCGCTGTGCTTGAAAAGATTCTTGTGTTTGTCATATGTTAAATCATGAGCAATACAAATTAACCAGAAAAGTATTTGAAATAAAAAGGATTTATTCAACCCCCCATTCTAGATCTATTGTGCCTAGTGGAAACTAACACTTACTAATGCTACATATACCAATGATTTTCATCAGTCCAATGCTTTTATTATGACTTTTATCATAATCCACGTAAACAGATCATTTCCACAATTTAATAAGGAATGAATACAAAGGATCATTCACCATGCATGTGATAATACAAATAGACAGGTTATTCCAACAGAATAATAAAGAATGGAATAACAGAAGAATTCACCATGCATGCGATAGACCGCACAGATAGGCTATTCTCAACAGAATAATAAATAATGAAACCAGGTCCGACATAAATGCACAGACAGGATATTCCGACAGAATAATAAATAATGGAACCAAGTCCGACGTAAATGCACAGACAAGATATTCCGACAGAATAATAAAGAACGGAATATTAGAAGAATTTCACCATGTATGCGGTACTTCGCATAAACAGGTTATTCCAACAAAATAATAAGAATGGAATAACAGAAGAATTTCACCATGTATGCAGTACTTCGCATATACAGGTTATTCCAACATAATAATAAATAATGGAATAACATAAGTTCTCTTCATGAATACGAAAGAAATAATACCCCTTACGAGTACAACAAATAATATACCTTACCTTGGAAGAAACTGGATATTGGAAAAGTGAAGTAGCAGAATACTTTTCTTCTTTCTCTCTATAGTTTCTCTCTCTAGAGTTTCAGTGAATTCGTAAGAAATAATGAAGGAATGAGCTTCTATTTATAGGAGAATGGACTGAATAGTAACTAATTCATGAACGGTCCAGATTGATTTACTTTTAAACGGACGATCCATATTGGTTTACTATTAAAACTTAAAGCAACGGTCCATACTGATTTACTATTAAAACTTTAAACCAGCGATCCATATTGATTTACTATTATAACTTTCCACCAACGGTCCATATTGATTTACTATTATATCTTCAACCAACAGTCTGAAAAATTAGCACATCTCCTCATGGAATAATATTGTACCCAAAAATGATTTGGACCGAAAAAAAATATATTTTACGGGTGAATAGTACCCCGTGAATAGTAACTCATGAATAGTAACTCGTGAATAGTAACTCATGAATAGTAACTCATGAATAGTACTCTGACACAAAAAGTGTCCCAAATACCCGATTGACAATATAACCTCCAGACATCAATTATTATCGAAACAAATGTCGATTTCCACTAACACAAAAAATTCCAACACAATGGAACTATAAAATTTATCTTTAATCAACACGAACTTATTCATCATTAATATTATAATTCACAATATTTAACAACCAGGTCGTTCCCAGGAAAGAGAGGGCTTTCCGATAAGGATTTCTCCTTATTGGCGCGCAATTAGGTGACCAAACCTCTCCTTGACAGAACTTTTAGACATTGTCAATATTGCAAATCGTCTGAATTATTGATTTAATAATATATCATATTATGCAGATGATACTGTGATAATAATTGAATCAATAATATGAAAGATATAATGCAACAATTATTGTAGCAATAATTGAGTATAACTGAGTGACTTCTTACGTAAGCATCAATAATCAATACCGTGTACTACTTATGCAACCACGCCAGACATCGTACTTTTTTACTACCGGGTAGTTCAACGGCTTTTAATTGGTAACACTTTCGCCGTTATTTTTATAAAATATTTTGTCGTTTTTCAATCCGACGATAATTACGTTATGGGTCCACTAATGATTGTCTGCCGTATTAATATTCCCCAGAGAAAAGAATATTCCCCGACCAAACGAATATTTTATAACCACTTGCTTACTTTGCAAATATTTTCACATTTCACCCTTAACTTTAAACTTTTATCAATTTAACCATTTACGAAATAAAATAATAATTATAAGAAAATTGAATACTTTCATTTCATAAAATCGGGGTCTTACAATCTCCCCTACGTACCTGGTATTCGAAGAGATGAGAATACCTTGCTTTCTTTGCGGATTGTACTTTCCCGGTTATATCCTCTGTATCATGATTTTTTCATTGCTCATCTCCTATATTTCAAATATTATTCTAGAATATATCTTCAAAACAAAGGTCAATTGACATATCAAAAATTGTCAACTTATCAAGTAAAAATTTCGGCTTAGGTAAGTCACACACTAGCGAAGTATATTACTCGTCTCTCCCCTCCTAGTTTTAGACTCATATCTCCGCCAATGACCATATCCCTAAGCTCTGATACCATTTGTGACACCCCCAAAATAGGTATACATCACCCATCTTGAGTCGCCAGATATCACACTATAAATATCAAATACAAACTTCATTTATACAACTGTTGAAATGTAATGCAGAGTATGACAACAGATAAGCTGTGAGTTTTAATACAAATGTATGTAACTCTCATGGTGCCTCGACCACAACCTTACAATGGTATTTAACATAAAAGTACAGTCAAAAAATGTTTTAGAAATTAAAATCTTTGGGAAGTACTCAAGAAACCTTTCATACACGGAGGTCATGCGTCTAAGTTATGATAGATATCATATGTCCACAGAATTATCCTTGGTTGACCCAAAAGTCCCCAAAGAAAAACAAGAAGATTACTATCATCTTCTTTCCAATGGTGAGTCTTCTCCTGACATATAACTATCTCCGTTGTCTCCAAGTGAAAATTATATTTCAAATAAACTCCAAGATCATATTGGTAGTGCTCGTAGATATACTCAGCAAGTGATTGTATATAACCATGTCTTATGATAACACGAGGTTGTATGTCATTAGACATCTTGTATAATAGTGGCAAAACACCCTTCCAAAGTTGGGTTCATCTCACCCTATTCGGTTCACCAAAAATTAAATATCAAATGACGTATATAATACTACAAACTTATCTAAAGTTCTCAACAAAATTATTTCCATACTATTTAGGGAGAACCTCAACAGCTATAGACCACCGTTTTAATCCTCTTAATACCCCTTCGACCCAAATACACTTTTTATTACATTCGAAAGGAATTGTGAAGCAAAAAAGGTGAAAAGCACAATTAGTCCAAAGAAAGAATATCATGACAAAAGATAATTAAATTATCAATAGCTTTCATCAATAATAAATCAGCGATTTAGAACATATGGTAGATGATAAAACTCTTCAACCATAGTTGCAGCGGAACGAGCAATCCATTAGAAGAGTCAAATAGACCATCAAGTCTATTATTTTCTCCATGTTAAAAGTCCACCAATAATGTTTTATCCCTATAACATCAATCAACAATTCCTGTCCACAATCATATGAATAACTCATAATTATAATTGTGATTCTAAATTCCTCTTCGCACCCAGGACGAAGATAATTTTCATCACCTATCTTCACCTGAAACATCAAAAATCATGGTTATACCAAATCACAATTCTTGTTCATAATCATACTAATAAATTCATCTTTGCACTACGGCCAAAGATATTCATTAACTATTCATCTTTGCACTACAGGCCAAAGACATACAACTGTATTTTAGAAGAGTCAAGTAGAGCATGATATCCACTATCTTTTACGAATTAAAAGTGTATAGTCAATATTTTATCGCTGAGACTCGGGTAAATAAATAATCCACATCATCGAATCATCCCTTCACTACGGCCAAGGATATTCATGTAATCATCAATGGTCATGATTATAACGAATAATCCCTGGTTATAATCATACCAATAACTGTCCATCAATGCACTACAGGACAATGAGGACTTTTACCACATCATTCGTCACATTACGGTCATGATTATACCGAATAATTCCCGGTCGTAATCATACCAAGTTCATCCATGCACGTAAGCCACTGATGACTTTCATCACAATATAAGCATGAGAATAATGACAATGATATAAGCATTAATCAAACGAAAACAAGGATAAATATTAAAGGCTGTAATTTATCCAAATATTATCAATCACTTAATAAACTCATAATCTAATATTGTTAATATTATAACAATATTTTAATCACTTCTTAAACTTATAAACAATTTATTTGAATTGTTTACACTTTACCAAATAATGCATTTAATCATTCATAAATGCCATACTCATAAGATTTCATCACCAATGATCAAATCCTTTATCAAAAATCTGCATATACTCTATATAGGATTCCCAAGCCATAAAATCTTATTTTTCCAATTTTGTTACTTCACATAACATATTTAATTCATTACTCATAACTAGATTATTTTCATGAAAAATACCAAATCAGTCTCAAAAATATTTCTTCTCGAAGAAAATAGAGTTGGTCGAGAAGATCCTCGACATACTAATTAGATCTGAAAAATGAGTCAGAATCGGGAGTACCAGTGACGATATCATCAGAAATATTTTCCAATCCGATCGACTCATTTGGGTTGCAAATTGCATCAACATTTTGGTGAGGATTTAGCCACCATTTTGGGTCATATGATGAAGAGTAGAATTCTGGAGGAGGGTATGAAGTGGTATGAATCATGTTAAAGAAATTGGATGGAGAATTAGCAGTTTTTTTTGGAATTGGTGATTGTACTTGATTTGATTGGAGAGAAGTAATGGGTTAATGAGTTGCTGATTTGATTTGAGTAAGGCAGAGGATTATAGGAAGAAGAATAAGAAATTAGGGACAATTGCTAGAATGCAAATAGGTGATCAGAGTGTCTGGATTGGGACGCAGACTGTCTGGACAGAGAGGAATAACAGAAGAGAAAAAGAAAAACAAAAGGTGTGCAACGCAAGACTGGACTATAAGCCGTTAGGCATTGTGGCTCTAACACCAAGTTAAAACTAATAGAAAGTTGAGCTTTTGTATTATATAACTTGTTTCATTTACAAAGAGAGTTGTCCTATATATATATATATATATATATATATACATATAAGATAACCACCAAAACCAGAATCAAGTGATTTACAAAATCACATATGCTAAAATCAAGGGATTACATAATCAAATATTTCCAAGAGTTATATAATTATAGTAATTCAAAAATAATATCCTAACTACTTGATAAATATAAAATTATCCTAAATAAGAATATTATGATATTTCTTTAATACCACATAAGTACCTAATACTACTACCATTGTTCTGCTGCAATTATCAATTCAAACATGATGTCGACTTATTTGCTCTGACTTTTTAAATATGAAATTAGCAGTACACACTTACACTTACCGCCACCACCTCAACTAACATCTGACGACCACATTGTTGGAAACAGAGATGGAAGATTCTAGTCAATTTGACGTTAAAAAAAATATCTTCAATCCGTCCGCATAATTAAATTACGAGCTCTCACATATTAAAGTGCAAAGTAGGTATACATCACCTATTCTGAGTCGCCAATTACATAGTACAAAATACAAATACAACTTTAAATATACAACATGAGCTGTGAGTTTTAATACAAATATTGTCTTCTAGACAGTATTCAAACTCAAAATAAGTCCTCAATACATTTATTATTACACTATTTCATAGAATAGTGAGGACTACTAATGCTATCATCTGGACCGTCACTCCGTTCCCCGACTAGTCCCTGCTACGTTCTCATTTCCTTAAGAGAACAATGAAAACAAAAGGGTGAGTTGAGCCCAGTAAGAAATATTATGACTAAGATAATGCAGAATAAATTATCATTAGCCTTCAACAGTGTTAAACTGATAAAATATAACAAACATCAAGTTTAACCGCAGCGGAACAAGCAATCCATTAGAAGAGTCAAGTAGAGAATAAATCTACTATCTTCTATGATTTAAAAAGGTTTTTCATTACTTTTATCGCTGAGACTCAGCTTAATAAATAATCCACATCATCCCTGTGATGCCCCCAAAATAGGTATACATCACCCATCTTGAGTCGCCAAATACATGGTACACAATACAAATAAAAACTTTATTATACAACATGAGCTGTGAGTTTTAATACAAATATTGTCTTCTAGACAATATAAAAACTCAATGGGGTCCTCATTATATTTATTATCACACTATTTCATAGAATAGTGAGGACTACTAATGTTATCATCTGTACCGTCACTCCATTCCCCGACTAGTCCCTGCTACGTTCTCATTTCCTAAAGAGAACAATGAAAACAAAAGGGGTGAGCTCAACTAGCCCAGTAAGAAATATTATGACTAAGATAATGCAGAATAAATTATCATTAGCCTTCAATAGTGTTAAACTGATAAAATATATCAAACATCAAGTTTAACCGCAACGGAACAAGCAATCCATTAGAAGAGTCAAGTAGAGAATAAAATCTACTATCTTCTATGATTTAAAAGGTTTTTCATTACTTTTATCGCTGAGACTAAGCTTAATAAATAATCCACATCATCCCTGCACTACGGCCAAGGATATTCATTAGTATCACGACCACAAATTTTCCATGCACTACGGGCCAAGAATATTCGTGTATTCATCGATGGTCATGATAATGCCAACAACTGTCCATTAATGCACTACGGCCAATGAGGATTTTTACCACATCATTTGTAACATTACGGTCATGATTATACCGAATAATCCCTGGTCATAATCATACCAATTCCATCTATGCACTACTGAGCCCGCAGATGACTTTCAACATATTATAAACATGAGGATGATGACAATTCAATAAAACAAGTTCAAGAATAAATTTTAAAGATTTATAAGTTAATTTATCCCGAACTCAATAACGTCCAAATTGTCAACATGATCTTTGCTTTGTGGAGTAAAATTCAAAAATGCTCGTAAGAATATTTTCATGAAAAGATACTTTAGATGAAGCGCAAAATATCAAGGATATTCCACTAATTTCATGGAGTATAGAAAGTCAATACTTTAACCAACCGAGTATAATAAAGAATGGAATAACAAAAGAAATCACCGAGCATGCGATATGACCGCACGAGATAGGTTATTCCAATGAATAATAAATAACGGAACCGGTCGTGTGTAAACGCACGCATGGGATGTTCCAACAGAATGATAAATAATGAAACCGAATCATGCGTAAAAGCATGCATGGATGTTCCAACAGAATAATAAAGAATCGGAACCAAAATCAAATGCGTAAAAGCACAGACAAGATGTTCCAACAGAATGATAAGTATGGAACCTGGTCATGCGTAAAGCACAGACAGGATGTTCCAACAGAATAATAAAGAATGGAATAACAGAAGTTCTCTTCATGAATACAAAAAAAATAATACCCCCTACATTAGAAAGAAGCGTACTAGATATAGAAGTAGTGAAGTAGCAGAACACTTTTCTTCTTTCTCTCTATAGTTTCTTTCTCTAGTTTCAGTGAATTCGTAAGAAAAATAATGAAGGAATGAGCTTCTCTTTATAGAAGAATGGACTGCATAGTAACTAATTCATGAACGGTCCAGACTAATTTACTTTAAACGGAGGGTCCAAATTTAAAACAAAATCTTTTAAATAAAATATAATATATTCTATTTATAATCTAATAAAACGAATAACTTTATAAAAGTATTTTGTTTTATATAAAAAGATTTTACTATCTGAAAACACTATGCGCAGACACTATGTAACACTATGCATAATAAAATATAATATATTCTAATTATTGTCTAATAAAATAAATAACTTTATAAAAGTATTCTATTTTATACAAAAAGATTTTACTATACAAAATACTATGCATAATAGAATATTATATATTCTATTTATAGTCTAATAAAATGAATAACTTTATAAAAGTATATTATTTTATATAAAAAGTTTTTCTATTTTATTACATTAATAATATTAATAAAACAAACTTTATCGCCATTATTATAATTCACAATATTAATCGACCATGTCGTTCCCAGGAAAGAGGAGGCTTTCCAATAAGAATTTCTCCCTATTGGTAGCATGATTAGGTGACCAATCGCCTCCTTGATGTAACTTCTGCATATCGTTAATATTGCAAATAATAATATTAATAACCTTGTCGTCTCAATTATTGATTTAATAATATATAAAATATTGACAATAATTGAATCAAATAACGTGAGATACTATGCAACAATTCTTCGCGCAATAATTGAACAAAACCGAGTGACTTCTCACGTAAGCATCAATAATCAATACCGTGTGGTGTACTCTTATCGCAACTACGCCAGACATCTTTATTTTTAACAAGATTATGTTGCAACAGATTAACAGTAAAAACTTTCGTCGTTATTTTCATAAAGTATTTTTTGTCATTTTCTCAATCCGACAATAATTCCGTTGTGGGTCCACCAATGATTGTCTTGGTTATCAGACAAATATTTCTGTTAAAAGCGAATATTCCCCACCAATCAAATATTATATAACAACTTGCGTGATTTTGCAAAATTTATAAATATTACCCACAACTATAACATTATATCAAATTTACTCCATAATATTCAAAAATGATATTTATAGAAAATTCATCTTTATTTATAAAAGTTGGGGTCTTATGATCCACCTTACTACTACCAAGGATATTCATTAGTATCACGACTACAAATTATCCATGCACTACGGGCCAATGATATTCGTGTATTCATCAATGGTCATGATCATGCCAACAACTATCCATCAATGCACTACGGGCCAATGAGGACTTTTACCACCTCATTAATAACATTACGATCATGATTATACCGAATAATCTCTGGTCATAATCATACCAAGTTCATCTATGCACTACAGGCCACAGATGACTTTCAACATAAAATAAACATGAGGATGATGACAATGATATAAGAATTCAATAAAACAAGTTCAAGAATTAATTTATCCAGGAACCAATAACGTCCAAATTATCAACATGATACTTCTTTGTGGAATAAAATTCAAGAATGCTCAGAAGAATATTTCCATGAAAAAATACTGGATGAAGCGCAAATATCAAGGATATTCCACTAATTTCATGGAGTATAGAAGTCAAAACTTTAACCAACTGAGTATAATAAAGAATGGAATAACAAAAGAAATCACCGGGCATGCGATGACCAGCATGCAGACGTGTTATTCCAATGAATAATAAATAATCGGAACCAGTCACGTAAGAACGCATTGCACGGGATATTCCAATGAATAATAAATAATGGAACCGGTCATGTGTGAAGCCTTGAGACAAGATATTCCAACAGAATAATAAACAACGGAATCAGGTCATGCGTAAACGCACAGCCAGGATGTTCCAACAATATAATAAAGAATGGAATAACAGAAGAATTTCACCAAGTATAGGGTATCCCGCGTATACAAGTTATTCCAACAGAATAATAAAGAATGGAATAACAGAAGTTCTCTTCACGAATAAGAAAGAAAGAATACCCCGTACGAGTACAACAAATAATATCCCTTACCGTAAAAGAAGAGTATTCTGACTGGTAGGTCGAGGATATTCTTTAAGAAAACTTGCACTACGCTTAAAGCTTCTTAAAACTCTAAAGAAATACGCTCAAGATTATAGAAGAATTCTCTGAACTTCTAGTGTGGTTTTCAATTCTAACTAAGCATCCTATTTATAGGAAAATAGAAATGATACTATGTTGCACTATGCAATAAAATATAATATATTCTAAATATATATATATATATATATATATATTATTTAAAATCTAATAAAACAAATAACTTTATAAAAGTATTCTGTTTTATATAAAAAGATTTTACTATGCAAAACACTATGCAGACACTATGCAACACTACGCATAATAAAATATAATATATTCTAATTATTGTCTAAATAAAATAAATAACTTTATAAAAGTATTATGTTTTATATAAAAAGATTTTACTATGCAAAACATTATGCATAATAGAATATTATATATTCTATTTATAGTCTAATAAAACGAATAACTTTATAAAAGTATTCTGTTTTATATAAAAAAGCTTTTCTGCTTTTATTACATTAATAATATTAATAAAACAAAATTTATCATCATTATTATAAATCACAAGATATTAATCGACCATGTCGTTCCCGAAAAGAGGGCTTTCCAATAAGGATTTCTCCCTATCAAGCGCCGCAATTAGGTGACCAAACCTCTCCTTGACATAACTTCTGCATATCGTTAATATTGCAAATAATATTATTAATAACTTTGTCATCTCAATTATTGATTATAAAATATTGACAATAATTGAATCAAATAACGTGAGATACTATCGTGAATTATCATGTAATAATAATTGAACAAAACCGAGTGACTTCTCACGTAAGCATCAATAATCAATACCGTGTGTCTACTATGAAACCACGTGTATTCTTGTACTTTTAACAATCGTGTGTTTCAACAGCTAACAGTAAAACTTCCGCCGTTATTTTCATAAAGTATTTTTATCGCTTTCTCGATCAAGCAATAATTACATTAGGGGTCCACCAATGATTATCTTGGTTATACGAATATTTCACCGTTAAAACGAATATTCCCCGACCAATCGAATATTATATAACAACTTGCGTGATTTTGCAAAATTTATAAATATTACCCACAACTATAACATTATATCAAATTCATTCCATAATATTCAAAAATGACATTTATAGAAAATTCATCTTTATTAAAAAAAAAAAACTTGGGGTCTTATAAGGTCTCATGCGATATGTATGCGATATATATACATTTTTGGTATAGGTATCCAAATCACGCCTAAAACATTATATTATGAAAAAATTTCAGTTCCATAAAATATTAAACTTTTTTTTAAGTTGTTTTTCAAAAAAAAAAAAAACCCCGCATTTTAAGAAAATAAGGGAGCCCTCACCTGATCCTCTCTGATATATATATATATATATATATATATATATATATATATATATATATATGAAATCCATTCATGGCAACCGGTTGCTATGGATACGGTGCCAACAACCTCTTTTCAAACCGTTGATCAATTTATTGAAAGGCTGATGTGACGCCCCCAAAATAGGTATACATCACCCATTCTGAGTTGTCAATACATGGTACAGAAACAACTATAACTTTATTATTACAACATATAAACTGTGAGTTTAAATACAGATATTGCCATCTGCACAATATCCACACGCAAATAAATCCCAATCATAATTATTGATACATTATTTTACAAAATGGTGAGGACTACTAAACAACTCTCTCTAAACCTTCATTCCATACCCCACTAGTACTTCGCTACATTCTTGCCTCCCCGAGAAGAAAAATGGAACAACAAGGAAAAGGGTGAGCTCAACTAGCCCAAAAGAAGAATATTATGACTAAGATAATATACAACAAATTATCGTTAGTCTTCAACAGAAAAATCTAATAGAATACAATAGACAACAAGTTTTAAATCAATATTCGCAGTGAAATAATAATTCATTAGAAGAGTGAAGTAGAGAATGCAAACTACTATCTTCTATGTATGAATTTAAAAGTTCATCGCCTATCTTTTATCCCCAGTAATATCAATCAATATATATCCGGAATCAAATATTCATCTTTGCACTACAGGCCAAAGATATTCATCACCGGGTCATGTTCATCTAAACACTGCTCATCTTTGCACTCACGGGCCAAAGATATTCATCAAAATCATTCATCTTTGTACTACAGAGCCAAAGATATTCAATTTATATCATCATTTAGACCGAGAATGATGAAAAATATTTTCAAGAAACGAATCCAAATGAAAACAAAATGACAAGGATTAAGGATTAAGGATTAGTACTTTGTTTTATCCATGTCCAAAAATACCTCAAAATAATCATAGTGGTGTAAAATTCAAGAATGATCAAAACATGGATACAATCAAAGCTAGTATCCACAATAGATATTTTAGACGAAAAGGAAAATTTTCATTTTTGATGAATAGTGTCGTATTCGTGAATAATATCAGTATCGTGAATAATGTCGTATCGTGAATAGTAATTCAGACACCAAAAGTTCCAAATTTGATAAAAACTTGGATCAATATTTCAAAGATAATGATATTGAAGAAATAATATCATTACGAAAAAAAATATCCCTTACCTCACAAAGACAAGATTTACAGTTGAAACACCTGATATAAAGGCTATGACTTGAACTTGCACAGTATAGCAATACTCAAAATATACTCAAAATACTCACAAGAATACGCTTCGATAATATAGAGAGAGAAAACTTCAGTTTCTGGTGTGATTTTCAATTCTAACCTAAGCACCTATTTATAGAAAAATGTTTAGAACACCAAAGTAGAAAATTTAATATAATATTAATATATATAAAAATTTTCCTACGCACACTCTTATAAACTGAAATCAGCTCATTTCAACAACCAACCAAGCCCACCAAACATATCAAAAACGTTTTTCAAATTTGAATTATTTTAAACTTCCAAAAATCAATTATTTCGGAGCTTCGAAACTTCAATAATTCATAATAAATAGCCCTTTTATCAGAAAAATTCGATTCTCGCGAGTTTTTATAGGAAATCCAATTCTCTACAACTTTGCAGAAAAAAGTTTTTCCAAATTCCAAATAGAAATTGACCGAAATTCACAAACGGGCGATTTTACAGGATATAATCAAATTTCAGTCAATAAATGGGGTCCACCGACATGTTTAACATGTTTTAAACATTTATTGCAACAAAAATACTCTTCCTCCTCGTATACTCATATATCCCACATTCGTTGTAAAAATATCACCATTATTATATTATTAAAATAATATATTTGAATGAATTATTTTATCGTAAAAAAGATAAAATATTAATTTTCAACAATTGTCACATTAAAATTTTCTCCATCTATATCCACATAAAATCAATATTTTCCTCATTATATAAATCAATAATTAATTATTCACAAATAATATTACGTAATCACAATATCTAGCAACGGCATAGCTCCTGAAAGAGGGGCTTTCCAATAAGAATTTCTTCTTCGACGCCAGCAATTAGGTGACCAAACCTCTCCTTAGATGTAACTTTCTAGACATTATCAATAATGTTATCTAATAATATTATTCGGATAATATGAATTATTGCTTCGATAATGAAAAAAAATCGTAGTAATGACAATTATTGAAACAACAACAATATAAAATATCAACGCAACAATTATTAAATCAATAAAATACTCGAATAATAATTATCGTAACCATTATTGAGTAGTGCCTTCTTACGTAAGAATCAATAATTGATGCAATACTGCAAATACCGTGTTTTAAACCACCTAGTATTTTTAACAAAGATAATCTTGAATAACCACGCTGCTATTATTTTAAACAACTTAATATTTGTCGTTTCTTCATCCAATCGCTTTCCGCTATGAGGGCCCACAAAAGATCACTACCGTCGCATTTAATATTCCCGAAACAACAAGAATATTCCACGACCAAACGAATATTCCCAAAACAATGAATATTTTATAACCACTTGCTTATTTTGAAATATTTGCGTATTTTACCCATAACTATCCACATTAATCAAATCAACCCTTACTATTTCAAAATAATAAATAGAGAAAATTAAATTTCATTAATAATAAGTTGGGGTCTTACAACCTCCCCTCCTTATGAAATTTCGTCCTCGAAATTGACGTGACGCATACTGTTGTTTGAAAAGGTGAGGATACCTCGCTTTCATTTCCGTTTCCAATTCCCGGTGTCATTTCCTCTATAAGCAGGATTCCTCCACAAAACTTTAACTTATGGTATGACCTTTCATGGCGTAGGACATGCTCCTTCCTATCCAAGATCTTGACAGGTACCTCCTCATACGTTAAGTCTTCGGCTATCTCGTCCGGTTCTAACTCTATAACGTGGTTCGGGTCACATATTTACGAAGTATAGATATGTGAAACACATTATGAACACGAGATATACTCGGAGGTAACGCGAGTCTATAGGCTACATTTCCTACTCGGTCAAGAATTTGAAATGGACCAATAAATCGTGGATTGAGCTTTCCTCTCTTCCCAAATCTTGTAACTCCCTTCCATGGAGCAACTCGCAACAATAAATGATCCCCTATACTAAATTCCACGTCCTTTCGATGAAGATCCGCATAACTCTTTTGTCGATCTTGTGCTGCTTTGTATACGTTGTCGAATCATTTGGATCTTTTAGGTAGTAATATGTACTAACTCTCGGGTCCCAACAATGTTTGCTTCACCCACCTCATCCCAACATATTGGAGAGCGACACTTTCGTCCATATATAATGCTTCAAATGGAGCCACACCTATACTTGCACGATAACTGTTGTTGTAGGAGAATTCCACCAATGGTAAATATTTATCCCAACCGCCTTTGAAGTCTAGGACACGAGTCTTAATAGATCTTCAAGAGTTTGAATAGTCCTCTTTGATTGTCCGTCCGTTTGAGGATGGTATGCTGAACTAAATCGCAAATCCGTGCCCATAGCTTTTTGCAAGCTAACCCAAAATCTTGAAGTGAATCTTGGGTCACGATCCGAAACTATGGATACAGGCATGCCATACAACCTCACAATCTCATTCACGTGCATACTAGCAAGACGTTCAAGGGAATAAGTCTCCCGTATCGGCAAGAAATGAGCAGACTTGGTTAATCTATCAATAATAACCCAAATAGCATTGATGCCTTGAGAAACCGTAGGAAGACCCGTAACGAAATCCATGGTAATGTGTTCCCACTTCCATTTCGGAATCTCAAGTGGTTGCAACGGACCCTTAGGTACTAGATGATCCGCCTTTACACGTTGACAAGTTAAACACATTGAGATAAACTTTGCAATCTCTCTCTTCATATTGTTCCACCAAAATGTATGTCGAAGATCACGATACATTTTGGTACTTCCAAGATGGATTGCAAATGGTGTATTGTGTGCCTCCATTATAATCTTGTACTTCAAATCAGAGTCGTTAGGGACACAAAGTCTGGAGTTGACTCGAAGTATTCTTTCTTCATCAATTCTCGCTTCTGAAATAGCACCTTCTTGTACTTTCTTCTTCATACGCATCAGCTCCGGGTCGGTGACTTGAGCAACCTTAACTTTTTCTATTAAAGTTGGCTCTATGCGTATACTTGACATCATCGCACTCATTCCTGCATATGATCGTCTAGTCAACGCGTCAGCTACCACGTTCGCTTTTCCAGGATGGTATTGAATAGTGTGGTCGTAATCTTTCAACAACTCAAGCCAACGTCGTTGCCCCATGTTGAGTTCCTTTTGCGTGAAGAAATATTTGAGACTTTTATGGTCTGAATATATCTCCACTTTCTCCCCATATAGATAGTGCCTCCATATCTTTAAGCTGAACGATCGGGCCGCCAACTCTAGATCATGAGTAGGATAATTCCTCTCATACTCTTTAAGTTGTCGCGAGGCATAGGCTATGACTTTTCCACGTTGCATGAGAACACATCCTAACCCTTTGCCTGAAGCATCGCTGTAGATAACAAATCCATCCGTACCAGATGGTATTGTTAGAACAGGTGTCGAAATGAGTCTCCTCTTGAGCTCTTGGAAACTCTTCTCGCATTCCTCGCTCCATACGAATTTTGTATCCTTCCGAGTTAGCTGGGTTAATGGAGTAGCGATTCGAGAAAACCCTTCCACGAATCTCCGATAATAACCAGCTAAGCCCAAAAAGCTACGTACTTCATCCACCGAACTTGGTTGTCTCTAACTTTGTATTGCTTCAATCTTCACGGATCAATAGATACTCCATGTTTCGACACCACGTGCCCAAGAAATGCTACTTCCTCAAGCTAGAACTCGCATTTCTTTAATTTGGCATATAGTTTATTTTCACGAAACTTTTGGAGTACCAGCTTCAAATGGTGCACATGATCTTCACGACTTTTGGAATATATGAGGATGTCATCAATAAAAAATAACAACGAATCGATCCAAATATTCCTTGAATACTCGGTTCATCATATCCATGAAAGCCGCGAGAGCATTAGTTAATCCGAAAGACATGACTAAGAATTCATAATGCCCGTCATCGAGGTTCTCAAGGCGCCTTTGGAATATCCTCGCCTTCTAATCTTCAAATTGATGATATCCGAATCGAAGATCGATCTTTGAAAAAATTGTGCCCTTACAGAATCGGGTCAAACAAGTCATCAATACGAGGTAGAGGATACCTATTCTTGATGGTGACATGGTTCAATTCCCGATAGTCAATAAAGTCGCATACTCCGCCTTTTCTTCTTTACTGAATAAAACAGGAGCACCCCAAGGAGATGTACTTGATTTAATGAAACCGATGTCCAACAATTCTCGTAGTTGGACCTTTAACTCCCCGAAGTTCAATAGGAGCCATTTGATATGGGGTTTTAGAAATGGGCTTTGTACGAGTTCAAGATCAATAAAGAATTCAACTTCACGTTACGGGGTAGGCCGGGAAGTTCTTCAGAAATCGTCGGGAAAGTCAATAACAACAGAATATTATTCAAATTTGGCGTGTCTTTATTCAAATCCATAACATGGGCTAAGAAAGCTTGACATCCGTTTTTCAATAAGCGAATAGCTTTATGATTAGATATGATGGTGATTGATTTTAATGGTTTAGTTGCTTGAATTAATACAACAGTTGGTTAGGAATATGAAAACTAACAATCTTACGAAAACAATCAATTTTGGCATAATGAGTAGTTAACCAATCAATCCCTAAAATCACATCAAAAGCAAGTATCTTTAAAGAGATAAGGTCAACGGTAAGGTGATGGTGCCAACTTGAATTAAACAAGATTTATAAGCAAAGGATGTGATGAAAGTTTCTCCTAACGGAGTTTCCACAGATAGGTCAAAGTCTAATTTCTCCTGAGTCAAGTTTAAACGTTGAGCACAAGCGGGAGAGATAAATGAATGGGTATAGCACCGTATCAAGTAAGGTATAAACTTCGCAAGAATTTATAAATAGCTTACCCGTGATCACCTCGTTTGGGTTCCTCGCATTTTGACCCGATCACAACAAACGCTCTTCCGAGAACCGTTGACTTTGACTTTTACGGGACGATCTTTTGAGTCACCGTCCCCATTGAACTAGGTTTCGCTATCCGTCTAATCTCGAAGCGATATGTCCTTCCTTTCCACAATTATAGCATACCTTGAACTGTTGTGGGCGCTTTGGACTTATATGTCCTCTTTCCGCATTTATAGCATATAATGGGTGGTCGTTCTCCTCCTTAGAACCCGATTCACCATGCAAGACCGTAAATCCTCTCATAATTCGTTGTTAAATCTCCTCTTTTAAAATCTCCTCCCCGACTCGCTTCTTCTATTTTCATGGCCATGATTACCACCGAGTGGTTACCATTTTGTCCGTCTTTTTTCTTTCTCCATTTGGTTATCGTTGTTTTGTTGGTGATATCTCCTAGTATGATCCTGATTGTGGTCCCTCGGTTGACCGTACTCTTTATCTCGCTCTAATAATTGAGCCTTGTTTACAACATCTAAATAGAGAGAAAATTTATGAGAAATAAGATACTGACGTATGCCGGGTTTCAAACATCTAAGAAACATCCGCGTCATACATTCCTCATTCTCCACCAAATGAGGTGCAAACCTGGATAACTCTGCAAACTTTGCCTCGTCTTCGAGACACCGTATGTTGTTTTGTTCTAATCGATGAACTCCACTTCATATAGACGAACACTTTCGGGAAAGTATTTGTCATTAAATATTTTCTGAAACGCTCCCAAGGCATCTTTGAGTGCGGTTTGGATGGATACGCCTCACGCAACTCCCACCAAGAGTCCGCCTCACCACTTTAACATAAAGGTGGCGAATGGAACCTTCTGTTCCTCCGTGCATCCCAAGACATCGAATATCTTGGTAATTTGCTTGACCCATGTTTCCGCCATGATCGGATCGGGCTTTCCTTAAATTCAGTGGTCCCAACTCTTTGAATCGCTTGGTTGTGATAACCCGTGAATTGCTATCATTTCCTCCTCAGATTTTGAACACGAGTCTCCCTCGTTCGATTTTGCATGAATCAAAAAAGCTTCTAAACATCCCTCATTCATCATCTGCTCGGTGGTGTTGTTCACAAGAGGAACATTGCCGACTGTTGCGTTCTCCTCGTTGGTGAGTACAAAGCGTCTCCACTGGTCTCATTTTCATTGTTAATATTCTCAATCGACATTCTCAAATCATCATCACAAAACAAGGGTTAATTAAGGAAATCAATATATCACATAATATCTCTATATAATTGACCAACTAACAAATAAGCTTAGGTAGGATATACTAGCGAAGGATTTACTCGCTCTCCCTCCTAGTTCTATTCCCCGATCTCCGCCGCAGATCATATCCCTAAGCTCGATACCAACCGTGATGCCCCCAAAATAGGTATACATCACCCATTCTCGAGTTGTCAATACGTAGTATGTAAACAACTACAACTTTATTATTACAACATATAAATCTGTGAGTTTAAATACGAGATATTGCCATCTAGACAATATTCACACGCAAATAAATTTCCATCATAATTATTGATACATTATTTTACAAAATGGTGAGGACTACTAAACAACTCTCTCTAACCTTCATTCCATACCAGACTAGTACTTCGCTACATTCTCGCCTCCCGATAAAAAAAAATGGAACAACAAGGAAAAGGGTGAGCTCAACTAGCCCAGTAAAGAATATTATAACTAAAGATAATATACAACAAATTATCGTTAGTCTTCAACAGGGAAAAATCTAATAGAATGCAATAGACAACAAGTTTTAAATCAATATTCGCAGCGAAAATAATAATTCATTAGAAGAATTAAGTAGATAATGCAAACTACTATCTTCTATGTATGAATTTAAAAGTTCATCGTCTATCTTTTATCCTGTAATATCAATCAATATATATCTGAATCAAATATTCATCTTTTGCACTACAAAGGCAAAGATATTCATCGATTAGTCATGTTCATCTAAACACTGCTCATCTTTGCACTACGGCCAAAGATATTCATCAAAAATCATTCATCTTTGCACTACGTGCCAAAGATATTCCATAATATCATCATTTAAGAATCAAGATGATGAAAAATATTTTAAAGAAACGAATCCAATTGAAACAAAATGACAAGGATTAAGGATTAAGGATTCAGTACTTTGTTTCATTCGCGTCCAAAATACCTCAAAAATAATCGCGGTGGTGTAAAATTCAAGAATGATCAAAACATGGATACAATCAAAGCTAGTATCCGAATAGATATTTTGGACGAAAAAGAAAAAATTTCATTTTTCAATGAATAGTCTTAGTATTCGTGAATAATGTCAGATATCGTGAATAGTCTTGATTATCGTGAATAAGAACTCAGACACCAAAAGTTCCAAATTTGATAAAAACTTCAGATCAATATTTCAAAGATAATGATATTGAAAAATAATATCATTACGAAAAAAATAATATCCCTTACCTCATAAAGACAAGATCTTACTAGTTGAAACAGGATATAAAGCTATGACTTGAACTTGCACCGTATAACAATACTCAAAATATACTCAAAATACTCACAAGAATACGCCGATAATATAAAGAGAGAAAACTTCAGTTTCTGGTGTGATTTTTAATTCTAACCTAAGCAATCTATTTATAGGAAAATGCTTAGAACCACAAAAAAGAAAATTTAATATAATATTAATATATATAAATTTTTTCCTACGCACACTCTTATAAATGAAATCAGCTCATTTCAACAACCAACCAAGCCCACCAAAAATATCAAAAACGTTTTTCTAATTTAAATTATTTTAAACTTCCAAAAATCAATTATTTGAACTTGAACTTCAATAATTCATAATAAATAGCCCTTTTATCGGAAAAAATTGAATCTTGCGAGTTTTTATAGGAAATCCAATTCTCTACAACTTTGCGTAAGAAAGTTTTCCAAATTTCAAACATAAATTGAATCAAAATCCACAAACAAGCGATTTTACAAAATATAATCAAATTTCGATCGATAAATGGGGTCCACCGACATGTTTAACATGTTTTAAACATTTATTAAACAAAAATACTCTTCCTCCTCGTATACTCATATATCCCACATTCGTTGTAAAAATATCACCATTATTATATTATTAAAATAGTATATTTAAATGAATTATTTTATCGAGAAAAGATAAAATATTAATTTTCAACAATTGTCACATTAAAAATTTTCTCCATCTATATCCACATAAAATTAATATTTTCCTCATTATATAAATCAATAATTAATTATTCACAAATAATATTACAGAATCACAATATCTGGCCGTGTAGTTCCCTGGAAGAGGGGCTTTCCGAATAAGAATTTATCCTTCTTGGCCTTGCAATTAGGTGACCAAACCTCTCATTAGATGAACTTTCTAGACATTGCCAATAATGTTATCTAATAATATTATTCGGATAATATGAATTATTGCTTCGATAATGAAAAAATACGTGTAATGACAATTATTGAAACAACAAAGAATATAAAATATCAACGCAAAGAATTATTAAATCAATAAAATAATCGAGCGGTAATTACATGTAACCATTATTGAGTAGTGCCTTCTTACGTAAGAATCAATAATTGGTGCAATACTGCATGCTTTATTGTGTTTTAACCACCGAGTATTTTAACAAGATAATCTGGTAATAACTACGTTTGTTATTTTTAAACAACTTATATTTGTCGTTTTCTTCATCCAATCGCTTTCCAGTTATGGGGCTCACAAAAGATTGCAGCGATCGTCTTTAATATTCCCAACAATGAAGAATATTCCACGACTAAACGAATATTCCCAAACAACAATGAATATTTTATAACCACTTGCTTATTTTGAAATATTTGCGTATTTTACCCATAACTATCCACATTAATCAAATCAACCCTTACTATTTCAAAATAATAAATAGAGAAAATTAAATTTCATTAATAATAAGTTGGGGTCTTACAGCTGAGATTGGGATATATTTAATACCAAGCCGTGACAAGCTCTACCGGTTTCTATTTAAATAAGGGGGGCCCACATTTCAACATATTGTCAATATAATTAAACAAAATGAATATTTAATATTAAAATATTATAACCTAGATAAACATTTGTAAACACTACCTTCTTCTTCTTTTTAACGCATTTCTCCATTATATATAAGCGATTCAAAGAAATTAAAATAGAATAAAAATAATATTAAAATATTAATTTAAGAAACTCAACTTAATTTAAAACCCCTTTTTTTTTACACATTAATGCTTTATATGTCATGTCTATTATTAATTTTATTATTAAGCAATTCTTATACGAATGTAATAACCAAGATGTAATATATTATTAACCAAGATGTAATATATTATAAGAATTGCTTAATAATAAAATTAATAATAATAATAATCTGAAGATAAAATAAATATAAAAATAATATTCAGGTCTTCTTTAATAAAATATAAAGTGATCATTATATTACATATTGCATTATTAATATTATTAATATAAAATAAATATTATTATTAATATATAAATATTATTATTAATATAAAAATAAATATCGGATGGACTGTTGCTTTAAGTTTTAATAGTAAACCAATATGGATCGTCCCGTTTAAAAGTAAATCAATCTGGACCGTTCATGAATTAGTTACTATTCACCCATTCTCCTATAAATAAAAGCTCATTCCTTCATTATTTCTTACGAATTCAATTTGAAACTCTGTGAGAGAGAAACTATAGAGAAAAAAAAAAAAGTATTCTCGCTACTTCACTACTTGAAAGATTCGGTTTTTCTAAGGTAGTGGATATTATTTGTTGTACTCTTAAGGGGTATTCTTTCTTTCTTATTCATGAAGAGAACTTCATTATTCCATTCTTTATTATTCTCATTGAATAACTTTTGTATCTGCGGATACCCTATACTTAGTGAAATTCTTCTGTTATTCCATTCTTTACTATTATGTTGGAATAATCTGTCTATGCAAAGTACTGCATACATGGTGAAATTCTTCAGTTATTCCATTCTTATTATTCTGTTGGAATAACTTTTGTTGTCTGAGTACCACATACATGGTGAAATTCTTCTAATATTCCGTTATTTATCATTACGTTTAATATCCTGTATTAAGCGCGTTCTGCCGGACCTGGTTCCATTATTTATCATTCAGTCAAAATATCATGTCTGTGCATTTACGTCGGACCTGGTTCCATTATTTATTATTCCGTCTTAATATCACATGTCGGCGTTCTTACACCGAGCCCGGTTCCATTATTTATTATTTTGTTGGGAATAACATGTATGTATGCGTACTATCGCATGCGCACGGTGAATCCTTCATTATTCCATCCTTTATTATTACGTTGGAATAACTCATCATGTGGATTACCACATGCATGGTGAATGATCCTTCGTATTCATTTCTTATTAAATTATGAAAATGATCATCTACGTGGATTACTGCATGGCGGAGAAAATCTATTCTGCGATTTCATATATTCTATTATACTCAGGTTAGTTAAAGCTTTGACTTATACTCCATGAAATTAGTGGAATATCCTTGATATTTGTGCTTCATCCAAAGATCTTTTCATGAAAATATTCTTGAGCATTCTTGAATTTTACTTCACAAAGCGATGATCAAGTTGACAATTTGGGCGTTATTGAGTTCAGGATAAATTAACTTATAAATCTTTAAAATTTATTCTTGAACCTGTTTTATTGAATTGTCATCATCCTCATGCTTATATTATGTTGAAAGTCATCTTTGGCTTACATGCATAGATGGACTTGGTATGATTATGACCAGGGATTATTTGGTATAATCATGGTCGTAATGTGACGAATGATGTGGTAAAAGTCCTCATTGGCCTGTAGTTCATTGGTGGACAGTTGTTGATATGATTATGACCAGGGATTATTCGGTATAGCCATGACCATTGATGATTACATGAATATCCTTGGCCGTGGAGCAGGGATGATTCGATTTTATTTATTAAGCTGAGTCTCAGCGATAAAGTTGATGAAAAAATTTTTAAATCATAGAAGATAGTAGATTTTATACTTTACTTGACTCTTCTAATGGATTATTTGATCCGCTGGAGTTAAACTTGTTGTCTATTATATTATTCTATCAGTTTAACATTATTGAAGGCTAATGATAATTTATTCTGCATTATCTTAGTCATAATATTTTTTACTGGGCTAGTTGAGCTCACCCTTTCTTTCACTGTTCTCTTCAGAAAATGAGAACGTAGCTGAGACTAGTGGGGGAACAGAGTAATGGTCCTAGATGGTGCATTAGTAGTCCTCACTATTCTGTAAAATAGTGTGATAATAAATGTAATAAGGACTCCATTGAGTGTGGATATTGTCTAGATGACAAAATTTGTATTAAAACTCACAGCCTATGTTTTGTCGTATTTCACATGACTGTTGTATAATTAAGTTGTATTTATATTCAGTACCTTGTATCTAGCGACTCAAGATGGGTGATGTATACCTGTTTTGGGGGCGTCACAATCGTCGTACGGATATTCTCCGACAAAAAGAATATTTCCCGACCAATCGAATATTATACAACTTGCATACTTTTCAACATTTATAAATACTACCCACAAATATAATACTATCTCAAATCCACACCATAATATTCAAAAAAAATAAACAAATAACTTTATAAAAGTATTATGTTTTATATAAAAAGCTTTTCCATTTTATTACATTAATAATACTAATAAAACAAAATTTATATATATATATAATATATATATATATATATATATATATATATATAAACTTCCGTGACTTCATAAAAAGACACCTCAATATATTTAACAACATTTATCATTATTATAATTCACATTAATCAACCAGTCGTTCCCTCAGAAAGAGGGGCTTTCGATAAAATTTCTCCTATCATGCCGCAATTAGGTGACCAAACCTCTCCTCGATGTAATTTCTAGACATCGTTAATATTGCAAATAATAATATTAATAACTCCGTCGTCTCAATTATTGATTTAATAATATATAAAATATTGACAATAATTAAATCAAATAACATGAGATACTATGCAGCAATTACTGTAGCAATAATTGAACAAAATTGAGTGACTTCTCACGTAAGCATCAATAATCAATATTGTGTGCTACTATGCAACCACGCTTATTACTGTACTTTTACTACCGAGTAGTTCAACAATTTTAACGATAAAACTTCCGCCGTTATTTTTATAAAAATATTTTTGTCGTTTTCTCAATCCGACAATAATTCCATTATAGGGTCCACCAATGATTGTACCGTCGTACGGATATTCCTCGACAAAAAGAATATTTCCCGGCCAATCGAATATTATACAACAACTTGCATACTTTTCAACATTTATAAATACTACCCACAACTATAACACTATCTCAAATCCACACCATAATATTCAAAAAAATATTTTGAGAAATCTTAAATATTTATTCATAAAATCTGGGGTCTCACGGTGGGCCCCTCTTATTTAAATAGAAACTGGTAGAGCTTGTCACGGCTTGGTATTAAATATATCTCAATCTCAGCCTTTCAATAAGTTGATCAAATCTATGCGAAAAGAGGTTGTTGACACGAGATCCATGGCAATACCAAGCCATAATGGATGAATTCTCATATATATATATATATATATATATATATATATATATATATATATATATATATATATGTGTATGTATGTGTGTGTGTGTTGGCTATGGATCGCTATAGCGACGGTTACGAGTTATCGCAATCAGTTGAGATCCTATGAAAGACGGATTTAGCGACGCTTTATTCAGTAGCTAAAGGTAATCCGCATGCGACCACCCGTATAGGAAGGCTCTCTCTCTCTCTCTCTCTCTCTCTATATATATATATATATATATATATATATATATATATATATATATATATATATATATGTCATTGCCTCATTAAATTCAAGAGCGGACCAAAACGCAATCGGATTAAACCGAGTAAGGCGGCCGGTTTTGTCCGTTGTTAAATTCGAGTTCGTTTTTGGTCCGTTCCTCTGAGTCGCTGGAGAAGCGGAATATATATATATATATATATATATATATATATATATATATATGAAATATATGAAGGTACACAATGTGTAACTTTTAAAGTTATATTTGATTACTACGATCGTAGAGTGATTTCATTTCTACGATCGTAGAGTAATCACTCCACGATTTATGAATTCACTCTACTATCTGAGGACTACTCTACAATCGTAGAGTGAAATCACCCTACGATCGTAGACCGTGTAACTTTAAAAGTTACACTGTGTACCTCCATTTTTACCTATATATATATATAGCTCTTGTATAAAGTCTAAGCCCTACGTCAAGTTACCATGTTTACAACTTGCACGCTTAAACAATCCAATTTATGATGGGATCAATCTGACCTACCCTAATGGCCAAATCTGGCCTATTCCAGCAAAGAGTAAACATTATTTTATTTTATTTTTTGATAAATAAACTTAGAAAAATTACTAACTCAAGATTGAACTAATGAACTAGCAGAGTTGATACAGCAAAACAAATTACTAACTTGCAGAGATGATACATCTCCTTTTGTTCATTAGTTGAAATATTAACTAGCAGAGATGCTATTTGTTTTGCTGCAATTTCAGGACAAAAGGAGTAACCCCTCATTGTACTATTGAGTAACAAAAAGAAAAGATACCTAATACAAAAGTACTATCTACATAGGAGCATGGTAACAAAATTTTACAAGTAAAGTAGACCGACCCTAAAACCAAAAACTTCATTCTATCATGATCAGGTCTATGCATGATAATGTAGGACAATCTGCAAAGGCACAAGTGCAGAAAGACGATGCATTTTGCACCTGAGCTGATGCACTAAAATATGATTTTGGTTCTTCATATTCAGATAAGCAAATGGTTTTAGGCTTCACCATGAATCAGTATCTACCAAACTTTAAAAATTCCCTGATGATCTTAAACTAAAACAACAATTAAATGTTGAATTTTTCACACTGCTACATCCACATAATAGCGCATGCGTCATAAATCCATGAAAACGATAATGCACTAGCTTTTATTCATACAAGAGAAAAGTTATTGTATCAGCAACTATCATGTATTTTCAAAGAAAAAGTAAAGAAACTGTTTATAACGTTAGGTAGAATACAACAAATTTCGGGTTCCTTTATAATTAGTAAAGAAGAAAACGGGTTGCAAAATCACTAGGGTTTACAGCTGCTTATACAAAACCTTAGATTTGTAACAGAGAATAAGCCGCACATGCTTTCCTTCTCTTTCTAATTCTCTCTCTTTCTGTTTTGTTGTTGTCTATGAGGTAAGATCAACTAATGTGAGATTTGACAGCTCCATATTTATGCTGCTTTAGCAGCTTTGATCCAAGAACCTAAAAGCATAGTTGCCATGGCGTCACCATGACGTCCTGGTGCTAGAGAAGGACAAGGCTCACGCCTTGGACGCCGAGCTGCCAAGGCTCATGCCTTGGTAGTTGAACTCATGACTCATCATAACCTATAGACTTGCTACATGGTGTAAGCTTATTACTTATTAGATTTGTAATGTGTGATGGGTGTTGACTTGGTTGATTATTTATCTTCGTAGTGTTTGTTGACTTGTTCTACTAGTTTTCAATGTTTTTTGAATTTTGATTATGAAATATTCATATAATTGTGTTTTTAATTGTATTATATGGTGTTAGATATGATGTTTTGAATTTTAAGGTATATAAAATTCTATTGTTCAATATACTTTTGAAGTAAAATAAATAAATGTATAAATTGCACTTCCACAACTTGTCGCCATATGGACGTCATAGCCAGCGCCTTATAGCCTAGGCGTCCTGGTAGTCAATTACCACCGCGTCTCACCGTAATGTCGTGACAATTATGCCTGAAAGGTGCAGAGAAAAGTCTATTATCATTTTCACGTTTTGACGATACAAGTATATAACACACTTGACAAGTATGCATCAAAATAAGATATAAAGTTGAACCATAACATATCTTATTCATTTAAGATCACTAAGTTGAAATAATTTTGTAGCGTCTTATGGTAAAACTTGGATTCAAGGAGGTCAATAGGATAATAGAGCTAGGCTTGGAAACGATAGCAAAACTCAGAAATTGGAACATAAAGTCTATATGTGAATGTAGAGATGCCCTATATGTATAGGTATCAGCTTTTTTTTATTTCTTTTTTAAGTATACAGCATAGTTGTTAAGGCGTCGCCTCGTCCAGTCGAGCAGAAATGGGTAAGGCAAGCTTCCAAGTAGATGGCTTAAAGGTGAGCGCCTAGCACAAAAAGTCGTCGCCTTGGACAACGCGGCGACGATTTGGACGACTATCCGGCTAGTCGAGCGCCTTGATCTCATGGGTCGACCCAAATCTGAACTGGATAAAAAACACCCGTTCGGCTAGTCGAACGACGTCGCTGTGCAAAACCTAGCCTAATGTAGTCGTCGCCAATGTTCTAAAAGGCGCTAGGCGGGAGGCGGGCGGCCGGGGGGGGCCTAGCGCCTAGGCGAAATTTTTTATTTTAAGGTAATTTTAATATTTTATCTTAATTTATCCAAACAAAATAATAATATAAAGCAAAACAATCTATAATAAAAATAATAAAGGTCTTTTCTTAAAGTTCAAACACATCCATATTGCTAATGTCAAAGTTCAAACACATATCCATATTGCTAATGTCAAAGTTCAAACACAAACATGCAATTGTTCAAAGTTTAAACAAATTTTTAACGTATTAGTTTTATTTATAAATAAGATTGCTATTAAATAATAAATTTTAAAATTTCAAGAATTTAATTCAATATTAAAACTTAAGAAACTAAACATAAATTTAAGAATTATAAAATTGAATTAAACTAAATATTACAAATGTGTTCTCATTTATATAATTTGAAGTTGGTACAAGTTCAAAAATTACAACTATAATAAAATTATCCATTTTGACTTGATATTGTTCACTTCTTGTTGTGATTTGATATGCTACAACCTCAGATATTATGAATATGGTAATCATTAGAAAAATAAATATATCAAGATTTGGTTTGGTAGTAGTTATTAAAATAAAAAATCTCTCCGCTTTAGAACCACTTCTAATTTTATAGAGGATTTTTTGTCGCCTTGGGCCTAGGTGAGGCACACAGGGGCTTAGAGGCGCCAAGTGGGGCTGGAGTCCTAAAGGCGGGCGCCAAGAGGGGGCCTAGCGCTGGCGGGGCCTAAGCGGAACCTAGGCGGGAATTTTTAGAACAGAGGTCGTCGCTCGTCGATTCACAGAGAAGAACTCAGAAGACGAAGCCGAACCGAGAGAGAAGACGAAGACGAAGCCGAGAGAGAAGATAGAGAAGACGAAGCCAAAGCCGATCACATGCTGACAGCTTTCGATCCCAAGCTAATCGCAAGTATGTTTTCTTCCCTTCTCTCGCTTTCTTCCCTTTTCTTCTTCTTTGCTTTACTTACTTTGCGAGTTCTTGTTGGATATATATATATATATATATATATATATATATATATATATATATATAACACGCAGTTCCTTTTTCTTTTTTTTTAGCCTTTATGCTTTGTATTTTTTACATTGCGTCTATATATATATATATATATATATAAATATATATATTTATATATGTATAATTATAACATTACAGACATATTTATATTTATCAGTTATCATTTTTTTTTGTAAGTACATATTTGATATTTCACTGAACGAAAGAAATGCATGACTGTTTAGAGTACTACTGTGATTAGTATGCTATAATGGATAAATGCATGACTATTAGTTATTATTTGATTTGATTATTTTTAATTATTTTTTTATTTGATTGTATTGTGTAGACATTAAAATGGCGGAAAGTTCGGGAGCCGATAATTATGATATAACGAAGGACCTTAAAAGAAAAGCTAAATCGAACGATCCGGGTTGGAAATATGGATATTGGCCAGATTTGAGTAATAAGGATGTCGTGCAATGTATATGCACTTTGTGGGAAGAAATGTCATACGAAGAAGAGGAATAGATTGGAACACAAACGATTGAGTGACTTGGTGTATGTCCAATACAATCGAAAGATCGACTCAAGGTTCCAAAAGAGGCGTGAACTTGGCAATAATTTTGATCCATTAGTCATTGATGACTTTGAATGGGGTAATGAATGGATCTATAATGATGCTGATGTTGTTCATCCTGGGGGGGGGGGGTCTTACATGGAATGATGTAGATCGAACAACCGGTGCATCCAACACGCTTGAGGGTCGCAATCTTTGAAGGACTGCTCGTGCTAATACTAGTAATAATCTAATGACATACTCTCGACGTGGTGGTGGTTCAACTTCAAGGGAATCAAGGTTGATGGATTCCGACTCCGATAATGAAGTTGATGAAGAAGAGGGAATTCCAAATGATGATGAAGATATGGAGGATGATTTTGGAGAAAGACAACCACCTATGCCTTTGAATGAGAGTAGTTCTCGTGGAAGAGATGAAGATGACCTTTTCTATGACGATTTTGATTGAATGATGTTTCTAGACTAGTGTAGAGAGTCTAAACATTATTTTGGCTTGCTATGGTGGTTTTTTATTAGTTATTAGACTATATATTTGTGATGGTTGGTTGCAACTTTATTTTCTATGTGGTGTTTGTTGAATTCTTAATTTTTTTAATAATTTTTAATATCAAGTGTGTTATTTTTGAATTGTTATTGCTAAGTATTTACATAATTATGCCTTTAATGTTATTCCATAGTGTTATGTTTTAAGTTTTAATGTATATAAAATTGTATTGCCAATATACTTGTTAAGTAAAATAAATAATATATAAATTGCACATTATAAACGACTTGTCTCCTTACAGACGCCATGGCGATCGCTTGTCGCTTAAGCGTCGAGCGATCGGCTACCGCCACGACTCATTGTATACTAAATAGAATAACTATGGTATATAGTTGTAATGATCTTATCAAAAATGCAGGAAATATAAATATTAGTAACAACTTAGATGTTAACCATGGCCAAGATGTAGGCACCTAAATTTTTCTATTATTGATAGTTCCACAAATTTCTCCTTACATGAATAATAATTAGGGTTCACCCTCATGTGAGAGAGTACCTTGTGGAACTAACACTTTCACTTGTGAAAATATCAATTCCCTATTTATATTTGTTGTTCTAGGAGAGGTCCCCCCCAAATCTTGATAATAGCTTCAGTCCTGTCTCACCAATGCTAGTAAAATAATCATCAAATAACATTGGATAAACTCATTCGTAAGCCTCATTATGGTGACAAATACTTGATGGAACAACAATAACAACAAAATTGAGTGAATCCTAATGAGTTTGACAATCCTAAAGCGGATCCGGATCACAAAAGTTGCGGTCATATGTCGAAGACCCAAAAGTAAACTTTGATTTTGATATCTAACTGGCTTTGCGGTATATGTAATCGATAATTTTATAACCCATGCATGAGAAAGTACCAAACGAAAGCGATTATTACTAAAATTCCACACCAGTAAAGAACTATCCTAAAATCACTTGATCTTAGGTTCAGACATCTGTAATCTAAGGCGTTTAACCCCGATGTGTATCATTGGTCTATTTGGTGTCTTTGCAATGTCAAACATTCCGTAAGATGGGAAGCTTTCTTCCTCTTCACCAAGCGATAAGAAGCGTAAGAAAATTTTAAACTCAAAAGGCATTAGTTGCTATTATAGGATATCATTGTATAGCGTATTAATTGCTATCATATAATGGGTGTGGTCGTTCTCCTCCTTAGAACCGATTCTTTACTTAAGACCATTGTCGTCTTCACATAGTCGATGTTAAATCTCCTCTTTTAAAAATCTCCTCCTGACTCGCTTCTTCTATTTTCATGGCCATGATTACCACCGTAGTGGTTACCATTTTGTCCGCCTTTTTCTTTCTCCATTTGGTTATTGTTGTTTTGTTGATCGCTATCTCCTAGATGATCCTGATTGTGGTCCCTCGGTTGACCGTTACTTTCGTTATCTCGCCTAATAATTTAGCCACATTTACAACATAACGAATAGAGAGAAAATTTATGAGAAATGAGATATTGTCGTATGTCGGGTTTCAAACCTCTAAGAAACATCCAGCGTATCGTTCCTCATTCTCCACCAAATGAGGTGCAAACCTAGATAACTCTCTGCAAACTTTGCCTCGTACTGAGACACCGTCATGTTATTCTGCTCCTGTCTAAGAAACTCCACTTCCTTCATATAACGAACACTTTTAGGAAAGTATTTGTCATTAAATAGTTTCTGAAATGTCTCCCAAGACATGCTAAGTGCGGCTGGATGGGTATGCTTCATAGACTCCCACTAGTCGTCTGCCTCGCCACGGAATATAAAGGTGGCGAATGGAACCTTCTGTTCCTCTGTGCATCCCAAGACATCGAATATCTTGGTAATTTGCTTGACCCATATTTCCGCCATGATCGGATCCGGCTTTCCCTTAAATTCAGTGGTCCCAACTCTTTGAATCGCTTGGTACCATGTGACAACCTGCGTGAATTGCTATCATTTCCTCCTGTATTTTGAACACGAGTCTCCTCGTCTGCGATTTTGCATGAATCGCAAAAAAGCTTCTAAACATCCCCTCGTTCATCATCTCGCTTTCATTGGTGTTGTTCACGGGAGGAGGAACATTGCTGACCAGGTGCATGTTCTCCTCGTTGGTGAGTACACGCGTCTCCACGGCCTCATTTCCATTGTTAATATTCTCGGTCAATATTCTCAAATCTTGTCATAAAACAAGAGTTAATTAAGGAAATCAATATATCACATAATATCCCTATATAATGACAACTAACTAACAAATAAGCTTAGGTAGGACACACTAGCGAAGGATTTACTCATCTCTCCTCCTAGTTCTATTCCCGATCTCCGCCAGAGATCATATCCCTAAGCTCGATACCAACCGCTGTGGCGCCCCCAAAATAGGTATACATCACCCATTCGAGTTGTCAATACATGGTATGTAAACAACTACAACTTTATTATTACAACAAGAAAAGCGTGAGTTTGAATATAAATATTATCTTCTGACAATATCTATACTCAAATAAATCCTCATCACATTTATTGATACATTATTTTACAAAAATGGTGAGGACTACTAAACAACTCTCTCTAGAACCTTCATTCCATACCCCAGACTAAATTATTCATTATATTCTCGCCTCACGAGAAGAAAAATGGAACAAAAAGCGAAAAGGGTGAACTCAACTAGCCCAAGAAAAATATTATGACTAAGATAATATACAACAAATTATCGTTAGTCTTCAACAGGGAAAAATCTAATAGAATACAATAGACAACAAGTTTTAAATCAATATTCGCAGCAGAAATAATAATTCATTAGAAGAGTTAGGTAGAGAATGCAAACTACTATATTCTATGTATGAATTTAAAAGTTCATCGTCTATCTTTTATCCCTGTAACATCAATCAATATATATCTGGAATCAAATATTCATCTTTACACTACAGGCCAAAGATATTCATCAGTTGGTCATGTTCATCTAAATACCTGTTCATCTTTGCACTACGGGATCATTCATCTTTGCACTATAGGCCAAAGATTTTCAATAATATCATCATTTAAGACTGAGGATGATGAAAAATATTTTTAAAGAAACGAATCCAGTGAAACAAAATGACAAGGATTAAGGATTAATGATTCGTACTTTATTTTATCCATGTCCAACAATACCTCAAAAATAATCATAGTGGTGTAAAATTCAAGAATGATCAAAACATGGATACAATCAAAGCTAGTATCCAGAATAGATATTTTGGACGAAAAGGAAAATTTTCATTTTTCGATGTATAGTGCCGTATACGTGAATAGTAACCCCGACACTAAAATTTCTAAATTTGATTAAAAAGTTCAGATCAATACTTCGGCATAATGATATTAGAATAAATAATATCATTAAAAAAATAATATCCCTTACATCGAAAGATCAGTACTTCTAGTTGAAACACCAGATATAGACTATGACTTGAACTTGCACCGTATAGCAATACTCAAAATATACTCAAAATACTCACAAGAATATGCTCGATAATATAGAGAGAGAAAACTTCAGTTTCTGGTGTGATTTTCAATTCTAACCTAAACACCCTATTTATAGGAAAATGCTTAAAACACCAAAGTAGAAAATTTAATATAATATTAATATATAAATTAAATTTTCCTACGCCAACCTTCCAAGAACTGAATTCAGCTCATTCAACACACATGTGTAACACACCATAATGAAAAAAGCTTTTGTTATTTAAAATATTTTAAACTTCCAAAATCAATTATTTGAGTTTTGAACTTGATAATTCACAATAAATAGCCCTTTTATCGAGAAAATTCAAACTCGCGACTTTTTATAGAAAATTAAATTCTCTACAACTTTACGGAAGAAAGGTTTCCAAATTTCAAACAAAAATTGACCGAAATCTACAAATCCAAGCGATTTTACGATATAATCAAATTTTAGTCAAGAAATGGGGTCCAAAACACATAAAAACATACTTTAAATATTTTGGTAACAAAAATACTCCTCATTATATACTCTCATATATCTCACATTCATCGTAAAAATATCATCATTATTATATTATTAAAATATAATAATATATTTAAATGAATTATTTTATCAAAAAAATATTCAATTTTCAACAATTGTCACATTAAAAATTTTCTCCATCTATATCCATATAAAATTAATATTTTTCTCATCATATGAATCAATAATTAATTATTCACAAATAATATTACGAATCACAATATCGACAACCGTGCGGTTTCCTGGAAAGAGGGCTTTCGAATAAGAATTTCTCCTTCTCGACGCCGCAATTAGGTGACCAAACCTCTCCTTAGCAGAACTTTCTAGACATTGCCAATAATGTTATCTAATAATATTATTCAGATAATATGAATTATTGCTTCGATAATGAAAATACCGTGTAATGACAATTATTGAAGCGACAATAATATAAAATATCAACGCAGAATTATTAAATCAATAAAATCTTGAACAATAATTACCGTAACCATTATTGAGTAGTGCCTTCAGTAGAATCAATAATTGATGCAATACTGATTGTCTTCTACCGTTTTAACCACCAAGTATTTTTAACAAAGATTAACAAAGAATAACTACGCTGTGCTTATTTTTAAACAACTTATATTTGTCGTTTTCTTCATCCAATCGCTTTCCGTTATGGGACCCACAAAAGATCTTGTTGTCCGCATTTAATATTCCCCAACAAATGAAGAATATTCCACGACCAAACGAATATTCCCTTTAAACAATGAATATTTTATAACCACTTGCTTATTTTGAAATATTTGAGTATTTTACCCATAACTATCCACATTAATCAAATCAACCCTTACTATTTCAAAATAATAAATAGAGAAAATTAAATTTCATTAATAATAAGTTGGGGTCTTACACCTAGTGCTTCATTATTTTTCACGAATTCATTCAAGCTTATAGAGAGAAAAGTATAGAGAGAATAAGAGAAAAGAAGAAGAGTATTCATTCTTACTACTACTACTGCGGTATTCAATCTCCTACTAATGTAAGGGGTGTTATTCTTTCTTATTCATGAAGAGAACTTTTGTTATTCCATTGCTTATTATTCTCATTGGAATAACTTTTGATACGCTGCCAATTACCTATACTTGGTGACATTCTTCTATTATTACATTGGAACATCCTCATCACATGTGTTTTACACCTACCGGTTCCGCCTTCATTATTATTCTCGTTGGAACATCCTCATGCATGTGTTTTACACCGGACTGGTTCCGTCTTTATTATTATTCATTTGGAACATCCATGCATGTGTTTTACACCCGACACTGTTCCGCCTCTTTATTATTTTGTTGGAACATCCTCCGTGCAAATTTTGCGACACAGGGTTCCGTTATTATTATTCTGTTGAATAACTCGCTACATACAAAGCACCGCATGCATGGTGATTTCTTTTGTTATTCCATTCTTTATTATACTCGGTTTGTTAAAGTTTTGACTTATATACTCCATGAAATTAGTAGAATATCCTTGATATTTAAGCTTCATCCAAAGATATCTTTTATGGAAATATTCTTACGATCATTCTTGAATTTTACTCTACAAAGCGATGATCATGTTGACAATTTAGACATTAGTAGTTCTTGGACAAATTAATTCTTGAACTTGTTTTATTGAATTCTTATATCATTGTCATCATCCTCATATTTATATTTTTTGAAAGTCATCTCGTGGCCCGTGTAGTGCATAGATGGACTTGGTATGATTATGACCGTGGATTATTCGATTGTAATCATGATCGTAATGTTACAAATGATGTGGTAAAAGTTATCATTGGCCCGTAGGTATCATTGATGGACGATTGTTAGCATGATCATGACCATTAATGAATACACGAATGTCCTCTTGGTAGTAGTCATAGATAATTTGTGGTCGGATACTAAAGAATATCCTTGGTAGTAGTCTGTGAGGGTGATTCGATGATGTGGATTATTTATTAAAAATTTGAGTCCCAAATGATAAAAGTCATGAAAACCTTTTAAATCACAAAAGATAGTAGATTTTATTCTCTACTTGACTCTTTTAATGGATTGCTTGTTCATTGCGCAGCTAAACTTGATGTTGTTATATTTTATCGGTTTAACATCATTGTTGAAGGCTAACGATAATTTATTCGCATTATCTTAGTCATAATATTTCTTCTTGGGCTAGTTGAGCTCACCCTTTCTTTCACCGTTCTCTTGTGAAATGAGAACATAGCGAGGGACTAGTCGGGGAACGGAGTGACTAGTCCGGAGAGATAAGCGTTAGTAGTCCTCTCTATTACGTGAAATAGTATGTTAATAATTGTGATGAAGACTCCTTTTGAGTTTGTATAATCTCTAGTAGACAATAATTGTATTCAAACTCACAGTTATGTTTTGTCGTATTGTACACGACAGTTGTATTAGTAAGTTGTATTTGAATTTTGTATCATGTATCTGACGACCCAAGATGGGTGATGTATACCTAATTTTGGGGGCGTCGCAAGAATTCTCCTACAACAACAGTTATCAAGCAAGTATAGGCATGGCTCCATTTAAGGCGTTGTATGGACGAAAGTGTCGTTCTCCAGTATGCTGGGATGAGGTGGGAGAAGCAACGTTGTTAGGACCAGAATTAGTACGCATGACTACATATTAAATTCCAAATGATTCTGTTGGGAGAATGCATATTATGATTTGATGTTTTAATGCATGTGTTCATGATTATTTGTAAGGTCCTTTAAAGAATATATGTACAAGGACTTAGTGGTAGATCAAAATTGTTAGGTTGATCTAAGCTTTTCAACGTATCATTCTCGTTCTAGAATGTATAGATAGAATGATCAAAAGCTGTTAGGGTTGATCTTGAGATGTAATAGATTAGTCTTGAAGAAATCGTGGTGCATCAATCGATCAACATTCGCGAAGTCAAGGCGTAAAACGTGAGCCCACGAAGATTGTAGTGTGCCCGCTTGAAAGGGGACTCTTCGAAAATCGTAGAGTGGTCCCAACGCGTTCACCAAGCTAACTCCACGATCGTAGTGTCTTTGAAGGAAGCGTGAAGTTTATAAGTCAACGATCGTAGTGTGCTCTCGGGGCGTAGAGTCAACAACACGAGCAAGAGAAGATCGTAGTGCGAAAGTTTAAGAGAAATCGTAGTGTTCTCGGATCGATAGCATCGTAGTATGCAAGTCAAAGCCACTACGATCTTAACCGTAGAACATCACGATCCAATCGTAGAGCATCATCTGTCTCATGTCAGAAAACGTCAAGCCTCATGAGTTGTTAATTCAACATACGAGGAATGGATCCCAGATGATGCAGTGCTCATCAGTCCCAGAATATATGAAATATCCTTAGTATGCAACAAAGAAGCGTATTGAAGAAGCTAAGGATAGTACTATGGATAAGAGGGACAAAACACCTTTTCAGGTGGTAGGTGAGAAAGCGAACTTGCGTTGTCGAGTGAGCGAATGCGAGAAATTCGAGATGTGCGTAAATGTCTCCATCGCAAAGACACGTAAAGTTCGAAGCATTTAATGCCACAATGGATGGATCCAACGGATAGTTTTCAACATCACATATATACAGATCAGACAGATGAGAGAAAAAACAAACAAGCAATCAAACATTCAACGTGAAGAATTCTCTAAGGCTCAACTCTACGATCCGAGATATTGAAAAGCTTTCTCACTTTACTCGGTTCTTAACGAACCGGTGCTTACACAAGAAATCCGAAAGCAACCTTGAGTAACGCAACAACAACAACCATCAATCAATCGAAGAAGAGTACCAAGTCTGCTTTGGACTTGAAGAGTTCAGATAGTGAGCGTAAAGAAAGCCAAGTCTGCTGGACTTGAAGAGTTCAAGAGTAAACTAGAGAAGTTCTAGGCTATCACGGTCTGAAGGAATCTGTAATTTAGAAGATTGTAAAAGACATCCTTAGTGGATATCCTACTCGTTGAGTAGAAGAGTGGACTAGGAGCTTTGAGTGCTCTGAACCACTTAAAAACAATTGTGTCATCTATATCTGCTATAACTGCTATATCTGCTATAACTGCCTTACTCGCTCATAACTCCATTGCTTGGTTAAGAAGATTAAAACAAATACTAATTCCGCTAAGTTTTAATCACTATCTAAGAACAAGTTTAAAATAGAAAAGATTTTCAAATATCTATTCAACCCCCCTTCTAGATAACTTGTGCCTACTAAGAACTAACAATTGGTATCAAAGCGGGTTCTATTTTACAGCTTACACGCTTTAGTAGATCCAAATGGCACTCGTACCAAGTGAATCCAGGACCGGGGGAGGCAGCAAGCCACCAATGTGCAACAAGGATAAATTTGCTAACTGGAAAGTTAGAATGCAAGCTTACATGGACTCAATAGATGAAGATCTATTTGAGACTGTTCTTAATGGGCCCTATATACCAACAAAGCTTGCACCAACCATTGACGAGCCAAACAAAGTACAAATCAAAGTGAAAGAAGAATGGACAGACACAGAGAAGAAAGCCGTCCAACTTGACAAAAAGGCTAATAACATCCTGTTCCAATCCTTGGAGGGCGATCTGTTTGACAATGTTGTAAACTGCAAAACAGCCAAGGAAGTCTGGGAAGCACTGTTGATCATGCACGAAGGAACTGAAGAAGTTAGAGAGAACAAACAGCCTCTTCTAACACAACAGTACGAGATGTTTGCTCATGTGCAAGGCGAAAATGTAACTGCCACTTATGAAAGATTCAACATTCTGCTCAACTCTCTACGAGCATATGGAAAGATCTATCCTAACAAAGATATGACCATAAAGTTCATGAGAGCCCTACCGAGCAAGTGGGACGCCAAGACCACTGCAATAAGAGAGTCAAAGAATCTTAACGAGATGACAGTTCAACAACTGTATGGCAATCTCCTGACATACAAGCTGGAGCTGACCCAACGTGCTGAAACCTTTTCAGAAGGAAGAAGGAAGGAAAAGGGTGTTGCTCTAAAAGCAACTGAAAGTGTATCAAAAGTCATCATTGAGATTGAATCTGACGATGATCAAGATGATGATGACGATCTTGCCATGATGGTAAGAAAACTAAAAAGGTTCATGCGTCAAGGCAAAGCCGGCAAACAATAAGGCAGGAGAAAATAAATGATCTATGCTACAACTGCAAGAAGCCTGGGCATTTCATTGCCAACTGCAACAAACCCCTAAGAGAAGAACTAAAGAAGAAACAACATGGAAAGAAGGAATACAAAGGAAACAAGAGGCCTCATAAAAGAGACAAAGGCCTGGTAGCTGGAGGATCATGGAGTGATTCAGATAATGATTCAAATGTCGACTCACGGAGATGAAGAAGAACCACAAATGGCCAATCTGTGCTTAATGGCCAAACATGCAAAGGACAAACAAAGCCTCAACATTCACAATGTAAATCTCGATGAGGTATTTGATTTCAACTCACCTGATGTAGATATGAATGACTTAAGAACCAGACCGCGCGTGGCATAACCAATGATCTACATCAATACATGAAGTGGTTCAGAGTGTTGTCCAAGGATCATTCACTTTTCAAGAGGAGAAGAAGAAAGTTCAAGAAGAGCTTGAAACAATGTTCTTCTAAGTAATCGATCTTCTCTCCAAGCTTGAAGCTGAGAATGAAACTTTAAAGCAGACAAACACACATCATGCACAAAGAGAGTCTAAGCTAACCTCTAAAATTGAGGATCTAGAGAAGACTATCTCTGCATGGAATAAATCCTCATCATCCATGGACTGCCTGCTCTCTAGTCAGAGAAGCACATTCGACAGAACAGGCTTAGGCTTTGGGGAATCCATCTCAGAGCTAAGTGTGCAAAAGATAATGGAAACTAGCTCTAGTAATGTCTCAGGCTTTAGTAGAGGCATTGCTTTTGTTAAATCCTCACAGTTGGAAGAACCAGCTCAACCTTGTTCTACTGATTCTAGTTATACTCAGAGAAGTAAAGGATCACACGCTGGTCTGGGTTTCATAAAGGAGAAGAGTAACCCAACCTCTACCTACCAACCTCGAAGAATCGTAGAGTCAAGCAAAACTAACTCTACGAATCTACTGGGAAGGTACAGTAGAGGTAAGGCTCACTCATCACTATTTATGAAACCTAAGGACACGTGGAAGAAAGAGAATCGATTCAACGGTATAGGCTAACTAAGGAACCACACAAGTCCAAGTGGAGGATGAATCACACACACGAGGCGTACGATCATAATAGATGTGTCATATGTGATAAGTATGGTCATAAAGCTACAAAGTGTTATTATAACTCCATGCATGTGAGACCCAAGACTAGACAAGTTTGGGTTCCCAAAGGCACTAACACAGAAGGACCCATGCAAATATGGGTACCAAAATGAAGGTTAAAATGTTTTGACAGGAAAAGAGCTCCACGACCTCAACATGGTATCTAGATAGTGGATGCTCAAGGCATATGACAGGGAACAAAGCTCTGCTATCTAACTATGTAGAAAAGGAGGGTCCCTCACCATCTTTGGAGATAACGGATCGGCAAGACAAGAGGATATGGCTCACAAAGCAATGGTGCAATATCTTTCAAAGAAAGTAGTTTATGTGGAAGGACTTCAACACAACCTTCTAAGCATCAACCAACTCTGCGACAAGGGTCATCAAGTAGCATTTCTCAACAATCAATGTCAAGTCAGAGATCTGAAGACATCTGCCATAAAGCTAACCGGAACAAGAGAAGGAAATGTTTATACTATAGACCTTGGTCAACTAAGCTCTGATGAAATAATATGTTTTCTGGCAAAAGCATCCGAGGAAATGAGCTGGCTATGGCATAGAAGACTGTCCCACTTAAACTTCAAAAGTATGTCTAAACCGGCATCAAAGGATCTCAGAATTGGTCTACCCAAGTTCAACTTTGTGAAGGAAAGGCCATGCAATGCCTGCCAGCTTGGAAAGCAAACCAAAAGCTCATTCAAGAGCAAGACTGCCAACTCCATTGACAAACCCCTGCAGTTGCTCCACATGGATCTCTTTGGGCCAATCCCAACAACCAGTCTTGGAGGAAAAAGATACTCTCTGAGTCGTGATCGATTTAATCGCACTGATTCATACGGGTATTCTTCCTAACTTCAAAGGATGAGACAAGCTCAATTAATCAAGATGTTCAGACTGGTGATGAACAAAAAAGGAGAGAAAATCAAGGCCATAAGGAGTGATCATGGCAGAGAATTCGATTTCTCAGAAATGGATCGATTACGCACGAAATGGCATCGACCATAACTTCGGCCCACGAACTTCTCAACAAAATGGAGTTCTTTGAAAGAAAGAACGAACCACGATAGAGGTGGAAGGACTCTACTAGCGGCGCCCATCTGCTCAATACTTACAAGCGTAAGTCGCAACACCGCATGCTACTTTACGAAAAAGATCATTAATTCACTCTACGATCAAGAAGACACCCTACGAACTATGGAAAGGAAGAAAGCCAAGTGTCGACTATTTCCATGTCTTTGGTACAGGCATGCTATATTCTCAACAACGGAAAAGCGATTCGACAAAATTCCACCCAAGTCGGATGAAGGGATCTTTCTTGATATGCCACGACAAAGAAAGCTTACAGAGTGTTCAACAAGAAGAAACCGAGTGTCGAAGTCTCAATACATATCATCTTTGATGAAACCGACTTAGACAAAAAAGGCCTCGAGACACTACTGACCGATAGTGCGGATACTTCTGAATGAAGTCGTCGAAGCTAAACACTACGATCGTAGTGCGAGATAGTGAAATCATAGAGCGTGATAATGAGATCGTAGAGAGGTCCATTCAAGACAATGAGCCTCCACCCAAGAAGAAGAGATAGACCTTGAAGACTTAAGGCAGAAGGCATCGTAATGTATGTCCCAACCGGAATAAATGGGCAAGAGATCACACTCGGGATCTAATCATTGGAGATCCGAGTGCAAGAGTCAAAACAAGAGCTGCTACTCAGAATGAATGCTTCTACCTAAGCTTCACACACAGATAGAGCCAAAGAAGATAAAAGATGCTATGGAAGACTCCAGTTGGATAGAAGCCATGCAGGAAGAACTCAACCAATTTGAACGAAGCAAAGTGTGGAGATTGGTACCAAGACCAAAGAGTCATCCTGTCATAGGAACCAAGTGGGTCTTCAGGAACAAAATGGATGAAGATGGGGTCATTACAAGAAACAAGGCAAGATTAGTGGCAAAGGGCTATTGTCAAGAAGAAGGCATTGACTATGATGAGACATTTGCACCTGTTGCCAGACTAGAAGCTATCAAAATCTTTCTTGCCTTTGCTGCTCACATGAAGTTCAAAGTCTTTCAGATGGATGTCAAGAGTGCATTCCTAAATAGAGAGCTTCAAGAAGAAGTCTACGTAGAACAACCTCCAGGCTTCATCAATCCATCTCTTTCCAATTATGTCTATAGATTAGATAAAGCTTTATATAGTCTTAAACAAGCACCTAGAGCATGGTATGAAACACTGACTAACTTCTTAATAGAAAATGGGTTCACTAGAGGTAGAGTAGATACCACATTGTTTCTTAGAAAGCATAAAGACAAAGTCTTATTAGTTCAAATATATGTTAATAATGTCATTTTTAGTTCTACTGACGAAAAGTTATGTAAGAGATTCTCTAAGCTAATGCAGAGCAAGTTTGAAATGAGCATGATGGGTGAGCTGAATTTCTTTCTTGGACTGCAAGTGAAGCAGACTGATGAAGGAATATTCATCAACCAAGCCAAATACATCAAAGACTTATTAAAGAAGTATGGCATGGAATCAGCCTCTCCCATAAAAACACCAATTGCTCCTGCAACCAAGTTTGGCAAGGATGAGAATGGTAAATGTGTTGATATAACTCAATACAGAGGTATGATAGGTTTTCTTTTATACCTAACTGCCAGTAGACCAGATATAATGTTTGCAACATGCATATGTGCTAGATTTCAGGCTAACCCTAAAGAGTCACATTTGTGCATTGTAAAGAGGATCTTCAGTATCTTAAGGGTACACCCTACCCTGGCCAATGTGGTATCCTAAGGAATCCTCTTTTGAACTAATAGGATACACAGATCTTGACTTTCAGGATGCAAAATAGATAGAAAAGAGTACCAAAGTGGCACTTGTCAATTACTAGGAAATGACTTGTGTCTTGGTTCAAAGAAAAGTAAAACTCGGTGTCCACTTCAACCGCAGGTTTGAATACATTCTTCATTGGAAGTCTACGTGCTCAGATCCTTTGGATGAGAAATCAGCTAGCTGACTATGGGTTTGATTTCAAGTCTATACCTATACACTGTGATAATACAAGTGCCATAGCAATAACTCATAATCCTGTTATGCATTCTAGAACCAAGCATATAGAGATAAGGTATCACTTCATTAGGGATCATGTTCAAAATGGAACTATTTCTTTACAATATATCCCTACTAAAAATCAACTTGCTGATGTTTTTACTAAACCATTAGATGAATCCAGATTTAACAAGTTAATAAGTGAGCTACGCATGCTAAATCTTCAACCATGAATCTATGCTCTAGATTGTGCTAACCATGACAGATATAAAGGCTGCACTCAAAATCGCAGACATGATAAAAGAAAGATCACGATCGTAAAGCTGAATAGTCAACTACCTCAACGATCGCAGCAAAGACTCAACTTTCATAAGTGCGCACTCGACGATGACCAAAAGCCCTTTCAACAAGCAAAGTGAATCACAGATGATAAGCTTTATAACAAAGCAATCTCTAAGAGGTGCCTCAAGACAAACCTAACCCTTGAAACACACCAAGAGGTTGGCCCTTCCCGAGTTACCTTAAAAAGAATGCTTAGTCAAAAAAACTCATCACTAGGATCCCGGATGACTTGACGATCGTAGGGCATGACTCGACGATCGTAGGGCGACTTCACGATCGCAGGACGACTCTCTAAATGCCGATCAGACTTCAACGATCGCTTTGATGGACTCGACAGACAGACTCTACGAATGCTGATCAGACTCAACAACTGCCGGACAGACTCGACGATCATAGGACAGACTCTACGAATGGAGAACCGACTCAACAATCGAAGACTATCTCTACAATCGTAGTCATCCCGAGGACATCTCAAAGACCAAGACTCAAAGGGCAAATTAGTACATTCCTAAACAAATCAAATCGTAGAGAGCCAAGCAAAATGCAACACTTGTCCCACTAAGTCAAAAGAGAGAGGAAGCTACAAGTACAAATTGGAACCGTGATTTTGAAATCAAGTTCAAAAGATTATCTCTCATTCTCTCTCTCTCTCTCAAAGCAAAACCCTAACTCGCATAAAAGCTCAAGTGAGATCTCTCTTCTCAACTAAAGAATCAATGGTCGCTTCTAATGTGATTTCTGCCACTGAGGCTCTGCTGTTTTGTAATTTAAAACCGCTCCACCAAAGTTTCACAAGATCTTAGCCTTACTAAAGAAGGTAGGTCTCAAGAGGCGCCAAAGACCGATACACTCTCATCTATCCTAAATTGGTGAAGGAGTTCTACAAAATGGAGTGTACGAAAACAACACCATCACCACCACGAAAGTTAGAGGAGTTGAAATAAAGCTAGGGAAGAAGACGCGTCAATCCGGCCCTAGGTTTCAAGAATGTGGGGCATCCATTTCTAAATAGCATAAGATTTCAAGAGGGATCAAGAAGATGCATCACAAGAAGAACCCCTCTGTGAAAGGCTATAAAAGAAGGAGTTCCCTCGAGGTATGAATTTTTGGTGACATTATTGGGAAATGCATCTGCTGAAGAAGCTCGTCACGACTCAAGAAATGAGGCTCACTTAAGCTCATGATGCCTATAGTATATGGAACTCAACTCAACTATGAAATTTGTATTGCTCGAATAGATCGGCAAGTGGATCAGAAGCTCAAGAAATCAAAGAGCACCCCAAAGATATCAGTATGGGAGGTTCATTAGCATCATTCTCGCAATCTGCATTGGGTGACAAAATTGGGGATAATGAAGGAGAAACCATCAACCCAAACCAAGAATGACACAACAGCTTGTTCAAAAATCGGGAAAGGAACCTCACCGAGTTCGTTCGAATGATGACAGAGTTAAGTGGAGATCCGAGGAACAAAAGAAAGGTGCTTTCAAGGAGGAATGTCTGTTGTCAGAGAAGTTGAAGAAGAAGGAGAAGTAGACAAGGGAGAACCCTCTACCCTTGCCAGAAAAAGCAAGGGCAAAAGGAAGCTGAGAGCAAGACAAGTTGAAGAGCCTCAAGGATCAACAACTAACATTCCCGCAGAGTCCTCTGACATAGAGACTCTAAGGAGGCTAAGGAAGATGCAACAGCAAGAAGAAGCTGAAGAAGATCAAGCCACCATTTCACAAATCGTAAAGAAGAACAAGACTGGTCATAAGTCCAAAAGACCAACAGTGTCTTCGATCGTAGAGACTCTGCTGTTCTCTGAAAATAGACCAAGTGTGGCAGAAATGGAAGAAGCTACTTCAAGGAAAGTGGCTGATCAACGAGGCAAAACAAAGACTCAAGAGAGTCCAGAAGTGGTGACTAAAACTAGCAAAGCAAAGAGAAGGCTGGTCAAGAAGTATATTCTTGAGAATGAGAAAGCTTGAAAAAAGGAAGCCAAGAGCATGGTACAAAAAGTAGAACCGCCCCAAAGCAAATCGAGAGAGGAAAATGCTCTAGTTGAGGGGGAGAACTCTGAAATTCTCATGATTGAGTATACACCAGCTGAGGGGGAGAAGCCTACTGATGAAGAAGAGGTTCTAGCTGAAAGGGACTTTCTGAACATAGAAGAAGATGTACCAGCTGAGGGGGAGTTTTTAAACCTCCAAGAAGATGATTATATTGAGGGGGAGCCTCACAATATCCTAATAGCTGAAAAAGAGGTCCTTGTTCAAGATGAAGATGAACCAATGCCAAACATTCCAGAGGCCATTGAGATAATGGAATCCTCAAATGGAGATAGTGAAGAGGAAGAAGATGATGATGACCTACAAATCATTTATGAGGGCAAGGATGGATATAGAAGCTATCTTTACAATCAGATATTCTCTTACCTACCCATGATGGCATACCATCGAGCTCAAATTCTGAAATCATGGGACCACATATTCTGGAGCTTCAAGGAATATCCAACAATCATAGTTCTGGCTCACGGATTTCCAGGAGAAGTCATCTTCGCCAAAAAGCTGATTACAGACCATTCCTCATCAAATGCCAAACCTGAGGTATTGACTATCCCTACAATCTCTAGAGTTAATCACCTGCCATCATCTTCGTTTAGCCAATTCTATGAATTTCCTAAATGGCTGGAAGTGATTCTTAACCCATTAAATCAGTTTCACATCACAGAATCCCAAAATTTTGTAAACTAAAGAACCGGAAGAAATCAACCTTACCCTGCTCCCTCAAATAACCAACTCTACGATTCCAGACTCAAGCCAAATCGTAGAGTCAAACATTGAAATCGTAGAGTCACCAATCTCAAATGTCCAAACCCAAGCTCCTCCAACTGATATACCATCCTCCTCATCGCACGACTATTTCAGTCTTGATCTTGCTTTGTACAACTTGCAAGCTCAATCTCCACCAAGAACCCCTCAAATGGACAATCCTCAATCAACTGATACTTTCCCCAGCCTGCCCACCAAGGATGATCTGAAAGAAACTTCTGAACAAATGATCAAGTCCATCGAAACAAGTCTGGAATCTCACTTTGACCTTCTGAACATCCGACTGAATCAAATGATACGAGCTGCAAACAAATTCCCTAGTACAATGAATACTGAACTCACTACGAAGCTAAGGGAAATTATCAAAGAAATTAAAGAGTATATCGAGACGTAGATGAGATCCATTTCCAAGTTCTTTGCGCCAAACAAAGAGAGGCTATGCTTGAGATAGAAAAACTAAGATCGTCGACATCAAATTATCTTTGGACAATATTCTCAACTCGAAAGCTTCACATTTATGACTTCCGAAATCTTATGCCAATCGGGAGAAGCATAATGATACGATTCTTCAAATCCTCCAAAACAAAGAAGCTAGAGTCAAAAAAGCAGATCAAGGAGAATAGGAGGACATTGCTCAAACTCAAAGCCAACTCAATGAGCTTGTCCAAGGAGTAAATAGAACATCTCGTAGATATTCGAACCCTTGATGCTGACATAAAGGGGGAGAATAAGAAAGGGAAAGGAGATCAAGGAAGCCAAGGCAGAGACAGAGGAGGTCATGCAATTCAAGAAAGGGTAAGCCCTCCTGCATGACCATCATATCATCAGACTCAACGATCTGGTCAGCAGGCAATTGTATCAGCTATTCCTCTGAGTCATCAGGAGCCAACTCCTAGCTTGCAAGACGTGACTATTGTATGCATCCGAATGCCAACTGGAGATCCTGCATTCATGTGCAAACATGAAGAGAATCCAGTTCTAAGTCTAAGTGAGCTGGAAGAGTTAGCAAGAAATGAGGAAGCTCAAAGGAAGAGAAGGGCTGAGGAGTATTCAAATCCACCTCCACACAAGAGACCAAGAAAACAGAGATAAGTTAAGAGTTTAATGTTTTATGGATGTAATGCTATATTGTAATATCTTCTGATCATCAATAAATTCACACTTATTCTCTAGAAATTTTAGCTGCTCACTGAAATACTAAGTCATGTTTAAATTCCTGCAAATGCATCTAGTCACTAACAATCATGACAACAAATCTCCTTGGTTATGTCAACATCAAATAGGGGGAGATTGTTGGGAGAATGCATATTATGATTTGATGTTTTAATGCATATGTTCATGATTATTTGTAAGGTCCTTTAAAGAATATATGTACAAGGACTTAGTGGTAGATCAAAATTGTTAGGTTGATCAAAGCTTTCAACGTGTATCATTCTGTTCTAGAATGTATAGATAGAAAGATCAAAACTGTTAGGTTGATCTTGAGATGTAATAGATTAGTCTTGATGAAATCGTAGTTGTAAGACCCCAACTTTTATAAATAAAGATGAATTTTCTATAAATATTATTTTTGAATATTATGGAATAAATTTGATATAATGTTATAGTTGTGGGTTGTGACGCCCCCAAAATAGGTATACATCACCCATTCTGAGTTGTCAATACATGGTACAGAAACAACTACAACTTTATTATTACAACAGTAAAACTGTGAGTTTGAATACAAATATTATCTTCTAGACAATATCTATACTCAAATAAATCCTCATCACATTTATTGATACATTATTTTACAAAAATGGTGAGGACTACTAAACAACTCTCTAGAACCTTCATTCCATACCCCACTGCACTTCGCTATATTCTCGCCTCCTGAGAAGAAAAAATGGAACAAAAAGGAAAAGGGTGACCTCAACTAGCCCAAGAAAGAATATTATGACTAAGATAATATACAACAAATTATCATTAGTCTTCAACAGGAAAAATCTAATAGAATACAATAGACAACAAGTTTTAAATCAATATTCGCAATGAAATAATAATTCATTAGAAGAGTTAAGTAGAGAATGCAAACTACTATCTTCTATGTATGAATTTAAAAGTTCATCGCTCATCTTTTATCCTCGTAATATCAATCAATATATATCCGAATCAAATATTCATCTTTGCACTACTGAGCCAAAGATATTCATCGATTAGTCATGTTCATCTAAACACTGCTCATCTTTGCACTACGGGCCAAAGATATTCATCAAAATCATTCATCTTTTTTGCTACACAGAGCCAAAGATATTCAATTTATATCATCATTTAGGACCGAGGATGATGAAAAATATTTTTAAAGAAACGAATCCAGTGAAACAAAATGACAAGGATTAAGGATTAAGGATTCGTACTTTGTTTTAGACGAAAAGGGAAATTTTTCATTTTTCGATGAATAGTGCCGTATTCGTGAATAGTGTCGTATACGTGAATAGTGCCGTATACGTGAATAGTAATTCCAACACCAAAAGTTCCAAATTTGATAAAAAACTTCAGATCAATATTTCAACATAATGATATTGAAGAAATAATATCATCACGAAAAAAAAATCATATCCTCACCTCGAAAGATCAAGATCTTTAATCATTGAAACACCTGATATAAAGGCTATGACTTGGACTTGCACCAGATATAGCAATACTCAAAGTATACTCAAAATACTCACAAGAATACGCTCGATAATATAGAGAGAGAAAACTTCAGTTTCTGGTGTGATTTTCAATTCTAACCTAAGCACCCTATTTATAGGAAAATGCTTAGAACACCAAAGCAGAAAATTTAATAAAATATTAATATATATATTAAAATTTCTGCGCCAACCTTCCTAGATCTGATCTCAGCTCATTATGCACATGTTGTAGCCCACAAAACAAACAAAAAATGTTTTTATTAATAAAAATAAATAAAACTTCCAAAAATTAATTATTTCGGAACTTCAGAACTTCAATAATTCATAATAAATAGCCCTTTTATCAGAAAATTCGAAACTTGAGACTTTTTATAGGAAATTCAATTCTCTACAACTTTACTGTAAGAAACGCTTTCCAAATTCCAAATAGAAATTGACCAAATCCATAAACGAGACGATTTTACAGTATAATCAAATTTCACCAATAAATGGGGTCCAATCGACATGTTTAACATGTTTTAAACATTTATTGCAACAAAAAATACTCTTCCTCCTCATATACTCATATATCCCACATTTGTTGTAAAAATATCACCATTATTATATTATTAAAATATAATAATATATTTAAATGAATTATTTTATCGTAAAAGATAAAATTTCAATTTTCAACAATTGTCACATTAAAAATTTCTCCATCTATATCCACATAAAATCAATATTTTTCTCATCATGTGAATCAATAATTAATTATTCACAAATAATATTACGTAATCACAATATTGACAACCAGCGCCCAGAGCAGGGGCTTTCCAATAAGAATTTCTCCTCATCAAAAGCGCAATTAGGTGACCAAACCTCTCCTGTATGTAACTTTCTAGACATTGCCGATAATGTTATCTAATAATATTATTCGAGATAATATGAATTATTGCTTCGATAATGAAAAATACCGTAATGACAATTATCAAACAACAACAATATAAAATATCAACGCAAAGAATTATTAAATCAATAAAATACCGAATAAAGAATTACCGTAACCATTATTGAGTAGTGTCTTCACGTAAGAATCAATAATTGTGCAATACCGCAAATCTTCTTGTGTTTTAACCACCGAGTATTTTAACAAAGATAATCTGTAATAACTACGCTAGCTTTTTTAAACAACTTATGTTTGTCGCTTTCTTCATCCAATCGCTTTCAAGTTATGGGGCCATTACATGTCGTTTAGCATGCTGCCGCATTTAATATTCCCCGACAAAGACATTTAATATTCCCAAACAACAATGAATATTTTATAACCACTTGCTTATTTTGAAATATTTATGATTTTACCCCTAACTATCCACATTAATCAAATCAACCCTTACTATTTCAAAATAATAAATAGAGAAAATTAAATTTCATTAATAATAAGTTGGGGTCTTACAACCTCCCTCCTTATGAAATTTCGTCCTCGAAATTGACGATGTACTGTGTTTCAAAAGGTGAGGATACCTCGCTTTCATTTTCGCTTCCAATTCCCTGTGTTATTTCCTCTATAAGCATGATTCCTCCACAAAACTTTAACTTGTGGTATGACCTTTCATGCGTAGGACATGCTCCTTCCTATCCAAGATCTTGACAGTACCTCCTTATACGCTAAGTCTTCTATATCTCGTCCGGCTTCTAACTCTATAACGTGGTTCGGGTCTTTCACATATTTACGAAGCACGATATGTGAAACACATTATGAACACGAGACATACTTTCGGAGGTAACGCGAGTCTATAGGCTACATTTCCTACTCGGTCAAGAATTTGAAATGGACCAATAAATCGTGGATCGAGTTTTCCTCTCTTCCCAAATCTTGTAACTCCTTCCATGGAGCAACTCGCAACAATACATGATCCCCTATACTAAATTCCACGCCCTTTCGATGAAGATCCGTATAACTCTTTTGTCGATCTTGTGCTTGCTTTGTATACGTTGTCGAATCATTTGGATCTTTTCCGTAGTCATACGCGCATCAACTTGGGTCCCAACAATGTTGCTTCACCCACCTCGTCCCAACATACTAGAGAGCGACACTTTCGTCCATATAATGCTTCAATGGAGCCACACCTATACTTGCCTCGATAATCGTTGTTGTTGGAGAATTCCACCAATGGTAAATACTTATCCCAACCGCCATTGAAGTCTAGGACACAGAGTCTTAATAGATCTTCAAGAGTTTGAATAGTCCTTTCGATTGTCCGTCTGCTTTAAGGGATGGTATGCTTAATCAATCAGAAATCCATGCCCATAGCTTTTTGCAAGCTAACCAAAAATCTTGAAGTGAATCTTGGGTCACGATCCAAACTATGGATACAGTGCATGCCATGCAACCTAACAATCTCATTCACGTATATACTAGGAAGACGCTCAAGGAATAAGTCTCCGTGACGGCAAGAAATGAGCAGACTTTGTTAATCTATCAACAATAACCCAAATAGCATTAATGCCTTGAGAAACCGTAGGAAGACCCATAACGAAATCCATGGTAATATGTTCCCACTTCCATTTCGGAATCTCAAGTGGTTGCAACGGACCCTTAGGTACTAGATGCTCCGCTTTACACGCTGACAAGTTAAACACATCGAGATAAACTTTGCAATCTCTCTCTCATATTGTTCCACCAAAATGTATGTCAAGATCACGATACATTTTAGTACTTCCAGATGGATTGCAAATGGTGTATTGTGTGCCTCCATCATAATCTTGTACTTCAAATCGTAGTCGTTAAGAATACAAAGTCTAGAGTGGACTCAAGTATTCCTTCTTCATCAATTCTCGCTTTAAATAGCTCCTTCTTGTACTTTCTTCTTCATACGCATCATCCCGGCCTTGGTGGCTTGAGCAAACTTAACTTTTTCTATTAAAGTTGGCTCTATACGTATACTTGACATCATCGCACTCATTCGTCAAGATATGATCTTCTACTCAACGCTACCACCACGCTCGCTTTTCCGTGATGGTAATGAATAAGCGTGGTCGTAGTATTTCAATAGCTCGAGCCAACGTCACCGCCGCAGATGTTGAGTTCTTTTTGAGTGAAGAAATATTTAAGGCTTTTATGGTCCTAATATATCTCCACTTTCTCCCCATATAGATAGTGCCTCCATATCTTTAAGCAAAAACGATCGCTACTAACTCTAGATCATGAGTAGGATAATTCCTCTCATACTCTTTAAGTTGTCGCGAGGCATAGGCTATAACTTTCCCACGTTGCATGAGAACACATCCTAACCCTTTGCTTTAAGCATCATCAGATATAATAAATCCATCCCAACCAGATGGTATTGTTAGAACAGGTGCCGAAATAAGTCTCCTCTTAAGCTCTTGGAAACTCTTCTCGCATTCTTCACTCCAAATGAATTTTATATCTTTCCGAGTCAGCTGAGTTAATGGAGTAGCGATTCAAGAAAATCCTTCCACGAATCTCCGATAATAACCAGCTAAGCCCAAAAAGCTACGTGCTTTCATCCACCGACTTTGGTTGCTCCCAACTTTGTATTGCTTCAATCTTCGCCGGGTCCACTGGATACTCCATGTTTTGACACCACGTGCCCAAGAAATGCTACTTCCTCGCCGTAACTCGCATTTCTTCAATTTGGCATATAGTTTGTTTTCACGAAGCCTTTGGAGTACCAAATTTCAAATGGTGCTCATGATCTTCACGACTTTTGGAATATATAAGGATGTCATTAATAAAGACAACAACAAATCGATCCAAATATTCCTTGAATACTCGGTTCATCATATCCATGAAAGTCGCAGGAGCATTAGTTAGTCCGAAAGACATGACTAAGAATTCATAATGCCCATACCGAAGTTCTCAAGGCGCGCTTGAATATCCTCGCCTAATCTTCAAATTGATGATATCCGAATCTAAGATCGATTTTTGAAAAGAATTGTGCCCTTGCAATCGGTCAAACAAGTCATCAATACAAGGGTAGAGGATACCTATTCTTGATGGTGACATGGTTCAATTCCCGATAGTCAATACAAAGTCGATACTCCCATCTTTCTTCTTTACGAATAAAACAGAGCACCCCAAGGAGATGTACTAGATCCGAATGAAACCGATGTCCAACAATTCTTGTAATTGGACCTTTAACTCCTCAAGTTCAATAGAGCCATTCGATATGGGGTTTTAGAAATGGGCTTTGTACCAAAGTTCAAGATCAATAAAGAATTCAACTTCACGCTCGGGGTAGATCGGGAAGTTCTTTAGAAATACGCCAAGAAAATCAATAACAACAGAAATATTATTCAAATTTGACGTGTCTTTATTCAAATCCATAACATGGGCTAAGAAAGCTTGACATCCGCTTTTTCAATAAACGAATAGCTTTTATGATTAGATATGATGTTGATTGATTTTAATGGTTTAGTTACTTGAATTGCATAACAAAGTTGGTTAGAATATGAAAACTAACAACCTTACGAAAAACAATCAATTTTGGTATGATGAGTAGTTAACCAATCAATCCCTAAAATCACATCAAAAGCAAGTATCTTTAAAGAGATAAGGTTAACAGTGTAAGGTGATGGTGCCAACTTGAATCAAACAAGATTTATAAACAAAGGATGTGATGAAAGTTTCTCCTAATGGAGTTTCCACAAATAGATCAAAGTCTAATTTCTCCTGAGTCAAGTTTAAACGCTGAGCACATGCAGAGAGATAAATGAATGGGTAGCACCAGATCAAGTAAGGTATAAACTTCGCAAGAATTTATAAATAGCTTACCCGTGATCACCTCGTTTGGGTTCCTCGCATTATGACCAACCACAACAAACGCCTTCCCTAATCGTTGACTTTGACTTTTCTCGGGACATCTTTTGAGTCACCGTCCCCACGCCGAACTAGGTTTCGCTACCGCATAATCTCGAGCGATATGTCCTTCCTTTCCATAATTATAGCATACCTTGAACTGTTGTGGATGCTTGACCGATATGTGTCCTCTTTCCGTGCATTTATAAAGATATGACCGGTGGTCGTTTCTCCTCCTTAGAACCGATTCTTCACGCAAGACTGCTGCCTTCACATGGTCGTTGTTAAATCTCCTCTTTTAAAATCTCCTCCCGACTCGCTTTTTTTTATTTTCATGGCCATGATTACCACCAGAGTGGTTACCATTTTGTCCGTCTGCTTTTTCTCCGCCGGTTATCATTATTCTCGCTGATCGCTATCTCTCGGTATGATCTTGGTTATGGTCCTCAATGAATATATCTCATTATCTCGCTTCTAACAATTGAGCCCTCATTAACAACATCTCGAATAGAGAGAAAATTTATGAGAAATGAGATATTATCGATGCCGGGTTTCAAACCTCTAAGAAACATCCGCCATAATGCGCTCCTCATTCTCCACCAAATGAGGTGCAAACTCGATAACTCTGCAAACTTTGCCTCGATCGAGACACGCCATGTTGTTTTGTTCTAATCGATGAACTCCACTTCCTTCATACGATTTAACACTTTCGTGAAAGTATTTGTCATTAAATAGTTCTCAAACGCCTCCCAAGACATACGCCGAGCGCGGCTAGATGGGTACGCTTCACGCACTCCCACCAAGAGTCTACCTCGCCACGTAACATAAAGGTGGCGAATGGAACCTTTGTTCTCTCCGTCATCCCAAGACATCGAATATCTTGGTAATTTGCTTGACCCATGTTTCCACCATGATCGGATCCGCTTTCCTTAAATTCGTGGTCCCAACTTTTCGAATCGCTTGGGTCGTGACAACCCGTGAATAGCTATCATTTCTCCTATATTTTGAACACGAAGTCTCCTCGCTGCGATTTTTACGAATGAACTGCAAAAAGCTTCTAAACATCCCCTCGCTCATCATCTCGCTTCGCAGGTGTGTTGTTCACAGAGAGAACATTGCCACTGTTGCGCGCTCCCTCGTTGGTGAGTGACAAAGCGCTCCACGGCCTCATTTCCATTGTTAATATTCTCAAATGACATTCTCAAATACTCGCCATAAAACAAGGGTTAATTAAGGAAATCAATATATCACATAATATCCCTATATATCGACCAACTAACAAATAAGCTTAGTAGGACACACTAACGGCGGATTTACTCTGCCTCCCCTCCTAGTTCTATTCCCCGATCTCCGCCAGAGATCATATCCCTAAGCTCGATACCTAATCGTGACTCTGACACCAACTTGGTCAAGACCTCACATTGATACCTATCATTTGCCACCGTCAAGAATCCAAGCGTCCCCGGAGAGAGTCCGGCTTCTGGCTGCATCCCCCATCAACAGGAAGTCACCACAATGAGAGGCTCAAGCTCTTTACTTATAGCTCCCCCAAAATAGGTATACATCACCCATTCTCGAGTTGTCAATACATGGTACGTAAACAACTACAACTTTATTATTACAACAAGAAAACTCGAGTTTGAATACAAATATTATCTTCTGCATAATATCTATACTCAAATAAATCCTCATCACATTTATTGATACATTATTTTACAAAAATGGTGAGGACTACTAAACAACTCTCTCTAGAACCTTCATTCCATACCCCAACTCAGACTCGCGTTATATTCTCGCCTCCCGAGAAGAAAAATGGAACAAAAAGGAAAAGGGTGAGCTCAACTAGCCCAAGAAAAGAATATTATGACTAAGATAATATACAACAAATTATCATTAGTCTTCAACAGGAAAAAAATCTAATAGAATACAATAGACAACAACTTTTAAATCAATATTCATAGGGAAATAATAATTCATTAGAAGAGTTAAGTAGAGAATGCAAATTACTATCTTCTATGTATGAATTTAAAAGTTCATCGCTCATCTTTTATCCCCAGAACATCAATCAATATATATCCGAATCAAATATTCATCTTTGCACTACAAAAGCCAAAGATATTCATCACCGTCATCATGTTCATCTAAACACTGCTCATCTTTGCACTACGGCCAAAGATATTCTTCAAAATCATTCATCTTTGCACTACAGCCAAAGATATTCCATAATATCATCATTTAAGACCGAAGATGATGAAAATATTTTTAAAGAAACGAATCCAAAGGAAACAAAATGACAAGGATTAAGGATTAAGGATTCGTACTTTGTTTTATCCACGCCCAAAAATACCTCAAAAATAATCACAAGGGTGTAAAATTCAATAATGATCAAAACATGGATACAATCAAAGCTAGTATCCGTAATCGATATTTTGACGAAAAGAAAATTTTTCATTTTTCGATGAATAATAATGGTCAGATTCGTGAATAAGGTCAGATAATGTGAATAAATAAGAGATACGTGAATAAGAACTCCGACACCAAAAGTTCCAAATTTGATAAAAACTTCATATCAATATTTCAACATAATGATATCAAGAAATAATATCATTACGAAAAAAAATAATATCTCTTACCTCGAAAGATCAAGATTTCTAAATTAAAACACGATATAAAGCATGACTTGAACTTGCACCGTATAGCAATACTCAAATTATACTCAAAATACTCACAAGAATACGCCGATAATATAGAGAGAAAACTTCAGCTTCGGTGTGATTTTAATTCTAACCCAAGACCCTATTTATAGAAAAATGCTTAGAACACCAAAAGCAGAAAATTTAATATAATAATAATATATATAATCAAATTTCCTACGCACACAAATCTGGTCCAAACTTCACCACATGTTCCAAAAAACAATAAAAAACGTTTTTCTTAATAAAAATAATTAAAACTTCCAAAAATCAATTATTTCTAGAACTTCAAACTTTAATAATTCATAATAAATAGCCCTTTTATCAAAAATTCAAATCTTGCAATTTTGTATAGGAAATTCAATTCTCTACAACTTTGCGTAAGAAAGTTTTTCCAAATTCCAAACAAAATTGACCGAAATCCACAAACCAAGCGATTTTTTATGTGCTATAATCAAATTTCACCAATAAATGGGGTCCAATTTACATGTTTAACATGTTTTAAATATTTATTGCAACAAAAATACTCTTCCTCCTCAGATACTCATATATCCCACATTCATTGTAAAATATCACCATTATTATATTATTAAAATAATATATTTAAATGAATTATTTTATCGTAAAAAGATAAAATATTAATTTTCAAAAATTGTCACTTTAAAATTTTTCTCCATCTATATCCACATAAAATCAATATTTTCCTAATCATATAAATCAATAATTAATTATTCACAAATAATATTACAGAATCACAATATCGACAACCGTGCCGCTCCTGTGAAAGAGGGGCTTTCCAATAAAGATTTCTCTTTCTACATTGCAATTAGGTGACCAAACCACTCCTTAGATGTAACTTTCTAGACATTGCCAATAATGTTATCTAATAATATTATTCGGATAATATGAATTATTGCTTCGATAATGAAAAATATCGTGTAATGACAATTATCAAACAACAAAGAATATAAAATATCAACGCAAAGAATTATTAAATCAATAAAATATCGAACAGAATTATCGTAACCATTATTGAGTAGTGCCTTTCACGTAAGAATCAATAATTAGTGCAATACCGCAGTGTCTTATCAGAGTGTTTTAACCATCGAGTATTTTAACAAGATAATCTTGAATAACTACTACGCCGTTATTTTTAAACAACTTATATTTGTCGCTTTCTTCATCCATCGCTTTTCGCTTATGGGGCCCACAAAAGATCAAGGCGCTTGTCGTTTCAATATTCTTCCCCGACGACAAGTAATATTTATAAATTTTGCAAAGTAATCAAATTGTTATAAAATATTCGCTTGGCTCTGGGAATATTCTTTTTCATTTGGGAATATTCGTATTTACGGCTTTCAATCATCATCAGGAAATTTTAAATCAAGTATTGTCGTAGCTTAAAAACGACAAAATTATCTTTTCTATAAAAATAACTACAATCATCAGTGTTACCGTTAAAACCGCTGAACTACCCTATCTTTCTATAAAAATAACTACAAGAAGAATACGCCAGAAAGATAAGAACTACACTGATATTGATTATCGATGCTTACGTGATTATCGAAGTTATCACTCACTACCACTCAATTATTGCTACAAAGAATTGTCGTGATCATATCTCTTATATTATCGATTCAATTATTGTCACAAAGATCATCTCAGATAATATGTTATAGTATTAAATCAATAATTGAGACGACAAGTTATAAATGATTAATAATTGTTGAAAGATTAAATATGTGTCGATTAAAAATAAAATGATTTGTGGTAATATTTATTCAATCCTCGATGTATATAAAGAGTCTATATGAGACGCTTGTGGTAAGTTTGATTATTTTATGGGGGCCCATATGTCATCATCTAAGAGTCTCTTCACAATAAGTAATTACCTTCACAATAAGAATTACCTTTGTGAATAGTAATTACCTTCTTATTAATAGTAATTACCTTTACCAATAATAGTACCACTTACCTTTTTCATATTACAAAAGCCGAACCACTTGTCGCTTCACATTACAAAAGGCCGAACCACTTGTCGCTTCACATTACAAAAGCGCCGAACCACTTTTCGCTTCACATTACAAAATCAACCAAACCACTTTTCTTTTCACATCACCAAATCCGTCAAGCCACTCGCTTTTCACATAAAAAAGCTAAGCTAGAAATCTTCTATAAATAGAGGCCTAGTGCTTCATTATTTTTCACTTAATTCATTCAAGCTATAGAGAGAGAAAGTATAGAGAGAATAAGAGAGAAAGAAGAAGAGTATTTTGTTACTACACTACCGCAGATTCAATCTCCTACCAAAAGTAAGGGTGTTATTCTTTCTTATTCATGAAGAGAACTGTTGTTATTCCATCGCTTATTATTCTCGTTGAATAACCTCAGATACGCCGGTTTTACCCTATACTTGGTGACATTCTTCTATTATTCTATTGGAACATCCTCGTCTGTGTGTTTTACACCGACCGTTCCGCCTTTTTATTATTATTCTATTGGAACATCCTCGTCGTGGTTCCGCCGCTTTTTTATTATTATTCTATTGAAACATCCTGCTCTGTGTTTTACACCGACCGGTTCCGCTTTTTTATTATTCTGCTGGAACATCCTCGTCTCATGTGTTTTACGCCGACCGGTTCCATTCTTTATTATTCTCGCTGAATATCCTGCTCTGCAGGCTTTTACGCCGACCGGTTCCATTCTTTATTATTCGTTGAATATCCTCGTTCATGCGCTTTTACGCCGACCGTTCCGTTATTTATTATTCTCGTTGAATAACTCGCCTGCATGGGCCTATCGCATTTACGGTGATTTCTTTTGTTATTCCATTCTTTATTATACCCAAATAAGTTAAAACTTTCGACTTCTATACTCCATGAAATTAGTGGAATATCCTCGATATTTGCGCTTCATCCAAAGATCCTTTCATGGAAATATTCTTCTCAAGATTCTTGAATTTTACTCTACAAAGCAAAGATTATGTCGATAATTGATGTTATTGGTTCCTAGATAAATTAATTTTGAACTTGTTTTATCAAATTCTTATATCATTGTCATCATCCTCATGTTTATATTATGTTGAAAGTCATCTGTGGCCCTGTAGTAGCATATGATGGACTTGGTATGATTACGACCAGAGACTTATTCGTAATCACGACCGTAATGTTACAAATGATGTGGTAAAATCCTCAAAGGGTCAGAAGTATCATCGATGGACAAATTGTTGGCATGATCATGACCATTAATGAATACACAAATATTCTCGGCCCGTAGTGTATGAATAATTGTGGTCGTGATACTAAAGAATATCCTCGTCAGAGAAGTGTGGGGTGATTCGATGATGTGGAATATTTATTAAAGTCGAGTCTCAAATATAATAAAGTGATGAAAAACCTTTAAATCATAAAAGATAGTAGATTTTATTTTCTACTGACTTTTTTAATGGATCGCTTGTTCCTCACCGTAGCTTAAACTTGATGTTCATTATATTTTATCGCTTTAACATCATTGAGGCTAATGATAATTTATTCTCGCATTATCTTAGTCATAATATTTCATCGAAGCTAGTTGAGCTCACCCTTTCTTTCACCGTTTCTTCGTGAAATGAGAATATAGCCGGGACGAAGCCTGGGAAACGAGAGTAATGGTCCGTAGGATAGCATTAGTAGTCCTCACTATTCTCGTGAAATAAAGGTGATAATAATTGTAATGAGGACTCTTTTTTCGAGTTCAGATAATCTCTAGTAGACAATATTTGTATTCAAACTCACGCTTTATTTGTCGATTGCATACCTACGCTTATATTAGTAAGTTGTATTTAAATTCAGCACTACGATCCCGACTACCCAAGATGGGTGATGTATACCTAATTTTGGGGGCGCCACAATTGGTATCGTAGCTTAGGATACGATCCCCGCTAAGATGTGAGAATAGTACTAGAGGGGAGAGACGGGAATACCTTCGCTAGTATTTACCTACCTAAGTTTACGTGCTATTTTATCGGCTCACGTAATATAGGGATAATATGTTACATGTCAATTAACCTTTTGTTTTGTGGCAAGATCTCAAAATGACATCCGAGAATGTTGAGAATAAGAATGGAGCACAAAGCGATCGCCGATTCACCACATATCAATAATCGTGATAATGTGCATCGTGAAGGCGATAATCCTCATGCAAACAACAACACCCGACTAAATGATGAATGATCAAATGTTCAGAGGCTTTTATGCAATTCATGCAACAAAGAAAGCAGAGCGACTCGCCCAAAACGTAGGTGGAAACACTGAAACTCTCTGCCACCACCGCTAAACAATTCAAGGAGCCGGGACCACCGAGTTTAAGGGAGAGCCAAAACCACTTCGCGAAGCAAGCGGATAAAGCAGATTACCAAGATATTTGATGTCTTGGGATGCTCCGAGGAGCAAAAGGTTCCTTTCACGCTTTTATGTCATGCGAGAGGCAGACATCGGTGGAATCGGTAGAAACGTACTCAACCTCGCCAGATCAAGATATCTTGGGAGAAGTTCCAGAGTCGTTCAACGACAAAATACTTTCCCGAAAGTATTCGCCATACGAAGGAGGTGGAGTTTATCAAGTCGAAACAAAACAATACGACCGTGTCGCAATACGAGGCAAAATTTATGAGTTATCACTATTTATATTCCCACTCGTGGATAATGAAGAGAGAATGGCGCTAATGTTTTAAGAGAGGTTTGAAGTCGAGATACGCCAACATCTTATTTCTCATAAACCGTGTTTGTATTCGATGTTGTAAATAGGGCTCAAGAAGTGGAGCGCGATAACGAGTCAACGCAACTAAAAGAGAGCAAATTTAAGAAAATTATAATACCAAATGAGAGTAGTCATCGGGCTTGGACAACAAGCGTGAGGGAATCAATGTGCCAGATATGGTAACCACTTCTGGGTAATCGTACAAAAAACAATAAGAATGGACATTTCAAGAAAAGGAGATTCAACAATGATGGAAAGACGCCAAGACCAAAGACCCGTTGTTAAGGAAGGAGAAAGACCACCTATCATATGCTTCAAATGCGAGGAGAGGACACATCACCCAAACTCACGCCATGCCATCCAAAGCATGTTATAATTGTGGAAGAGAAGGTCACTTAGCTCGATTTTGTCGCTTTCATCAAGACAAATTCAAATAGGATGGAGGCACCAAAGGCCATCCCGTAAAAGTCAAACCCAGAGTGCAAGGGAGAGCGCTTGTTGTCACCTCCCAGAGAGCAAGGAACCCGAATGAGGTCATCACGTAAGCTTATCATAAACTCTAATGAAGTCTATACTTTATTTGATACCGGCTTCTACCCATTCTTTTATTTCTCCTACTTCATGCCATCGATTAAATTTGACCGAGAAATTAGACTTCGACTTATCTCGTGGAAACTCCGCTGGGAGAAACCTTCATTACATCCACTGCTTATAAGTCTTGTTTGGTTCAAATCGCACTTCACATTACCTTGTCGATCTTATTTCATTAAAAATACTTGCATTTGACGTGATTCTAGGGATTGATCGTTAACTACTTATCATGCAAAAATTGATTGTTTTCGTAAGGTTGTTAGCTTTCATATTCCTAATCAACCTATTATGCTAATTCAAGCGACCAAACCATTAAAATCAATCACGGCCATCTCAAGCCATAAAGCTATTCGCTTATCAAAAACGGATGTCAAGCTTTTCTAGCTCATGTCACGATTTAAACAAAAATACGCCGCTTTTGAACGATATTTCTATTGTTAATAAATTTCCGACGATTCTCAAGAACTTCCCCGCTCTACCCCAGAGAGCGTGAAATTGAATTTTGTATCGACTTTCAACCCTAGAGAAAAACCTATTTCCAAAGCCCCATATCGAATGGCTCCTATCAACTTCGTGAGTTAAAGACCCAACCGCAGGAATTGTTAGACATCGGGCTTTATTCGCCCTAGTACTTCTCCTCGGGTGCTCCTCGCTCTATTCGTGAAGAAGAAAGATGGGAGTATGCGACTTTTAGATTGATTATCTGGAGTCAATCATGTCACCATCAAAAATAGTATCCATCGCCACGTATTGATGACCTGTTTCGACCAACAGAAGGAGCCAAATTCTTTTCAAAGATCGATCTTCGCTCCTGATATCACCAATTGAAGATTAGAACCACCGACATTCCAAAGACGGCTTTCGTAACTCCTAGACGGCATTATGAATTCCTAGTCATGTCCTTTTCGATCGACTAATGCCCCGCCGCTTTCATTCATGGATATGATGAACCGAGTATTCAAGGAATATTTGATCACTTTGTGGTCGCCTTTATCGATGACATCCTTATTTATTCCAAAAGCCGTGAAGATCATGAGCAACACTTGAGGTCGACACTCCAAAAGCTTCGTGAATATAAGCTTTATGCCAAGTCAAGAAATGCGAGTTCGCTTTCAAAGTAGCATTCCTCGGGCACGTGGTATCAAGTCATGGAATATCCGCTCGACCCAAAGAAAGATCAAGCTATTCAAAGTCGGGAACAACCTAAATCAAATGATCAAGTACGAGCTTTCTTGCTTAGTCGGTTATTATCTGAGATTCGTGGAAGGATTTTCTCGAATCGCTACTCCATCGACTCAAATTGACTTTTAAAAGATACAAAGTTCTATTGAGCGAAGAATGTGAGAAGAGTTTTCAAGAACTCAAGAGGAGACTTATTTCAAGACCTGCTCGACAATACCATCCGCCTCGAGGGATTTGTCATCTACAAAGGATGCTTCGCAAAGGGGTCGGGATGTGTTCTCATGCAACATGGAAAAGTTATAGCCTATTACGCCTCTCACAAACTCAAAGAATATGAGAGGAATTATCCTACTCATGATCTAGAGTCATAAATTGCTGTTTTTGCACTTAAAATTTGGAGGCATTACTCAGATGGGGAGAAAGTGGAGATCTTTACTTGATCATAAAAGCCTCAAATATTTCTTCACTCAAAAGGAACTCAACACGCGACAACGACGCTGGGCTTGAACTGCTGAAAGATTATGATCATACCATCCAATACCATCCTCGAAAAGTTTAACGTGGTAGCCGACGATCGAGTAAGAAGATCATATGCAAGCACGAAAAGGCGATATTGTCAACGCAAAGGCCCATTTTGTGTGACTTGCAAAGGATGGAGATAGAGTTAAAGACTCTGGACGCATGTGATGATAGCGAAGTATACGAAAGTAGAACCGACTTTAATCGATAAAGTTAAAGTCGCCAAGCTACGCACTGAGCCGATGCGCGATGAGGAAGAAAGTGCAAGAAGGTGCTACGCCGAAGCAAGAATCGATGAAGAAGGAATACTTCGAAATCAACTCCACTTTTGTGTTCTAACGACCCCGATTTAAAGTATAATATCATGATGGAGGCGCATAACACACCATTTGCAATCCATCTCGAGTACCAAAATGTATCATGATATTCGGCATACATTTTGGTGGAGCAATACGAAGAGAGAGATAGCGCTGCTTATCTCAAGGTGTCTAACTTGTCAACGAAGTTAAAGCGAGCATCAAGTACCAAAAGGTCCATCAGCAACCACTTGAAATTCCGTAATGGAAGTGGGAGCACATTACCATGGATTTCAAGCACGGCCTTCCTAAGGTTTCTCAAGGCATAGATGCGATTTGGGTCATTGTTGATAGATCGACCAAGTCCGCTTTCATTTCTTACCGACACGAGAAACTTATACACTTGAACGCCTTGCTCAGATGTACATAAACGAGATTGTAAGATCGCATGGTATGCCAGATCCATAGTTTCGATCGAGACCCAAGATTCACTTCACGATTTTGGGTTAGTTTGCAAAAAGCTATGGGCACAGACTTTCACGATTTAGCTTTCTAAGATATCATCCTCGCATTTTACGGACGGACAATGGAGAGGACTATTCAAACTCTCAAGATCTATTAAGACTCGTGGTCCTTGATTTCAAGGGAAGTCGGGACAAGTTCTTACCATCGGTGGAGTTTTCCTACAACAACAGCTTATCAAGCAAGTATCGCATGGCTCCATTCAAGCGCCAGATGGAAGAAAAAGTGTCGCTTCCAAAGATGCGGGACGAGGTGGGTGAAGCAACGTTGTTGGGACCGAGTTGGTACGTATGACTACGAAAGATTCAAACGATCCGACAACGATAAAAACCTCACAAAATCGATAAAAGAGTTATGCCGATCTTCATCGAAAGGACGGGAATTCGATATAGAGATCATCATGTTGTTAAGAGTCGCTCCATGGAAAGGAGTTACAAGATTTGGAAAGAGAGGAAAACTCAATCCTCGATTCATCTACCCATTTTTAATCCTCGATCGAGTAGGAACTCGTGGCCTATAGACTCGCTTTTACCGCCAAGTATGTCTCGTGTTCATAACGCTTTTCACATATCCATGTTACGTAAATATGTGAAAGACCCGAACCACATTATCGAAAGTTAGAACCGACGAAATAGCGGAAGATTTGACGTATGAAGAGGTTCCCTGCTCAAATCTTGATAAGAAGGAACATATTCTACGCCCAAGGTTATACCTCAAGTCAAAGTTTTGTGGAGGAACCACGATGTCGAGGAAATGACTGGGAGTTAGAATCAAATGAAATCAAGGTATCCTTACCTCTTCGACATACCGTGTATCGCATTCTTAATTTCGAGGGCTAAATTTCATAAGAAGGGAGGTCAGAAGACCCCAACTTTTATAAATAAAGATGAATTTTCTATAAATATTATTTTTGAATATTATGGAATAAATTTGATATAATGTTATAGTTGTGGGTAATATTTATAAATTTTGCAAAGTAAGCAAGTTGTTATAAAATATTCGCTTGGCCTGGGAATATTCTTTTTTGTCTGGGAATATTCGACGACGACTACCAATCATCATCAGGACCCCATTAACTAAGTATTGTCGTAGAGAAAACGACAAAAATTATCTTTCTATAAAAATAACTACAGAGGTGTTACCGTTAAAACCGCTGAACTACCCTAAGAGTAAAAGTACAAGAATACGCTGAGTCAGTTGTATAAGACACGATATTGATTATCGATGCTTACGTGAGAAGTCACTCACCTATACTCAATTATCACACAAAGAATTGCGATGATCATATCTCTTATATTATCGATTCAATTATTGTCACAAGATCATCCTCAGATAATATGTTATATTATTAAATCAATAATCGAGACGACAAGTTATAAATGATTAATAATTGTTGAAAGATTAAATATGTGTCGATTAAAAATAAAATGATTTGTGGTAATATTTATTCAATCCTCGATGTATATAAAGAGTCTCATTATGAGACGCTTGTGGTAAGTTTGATTATTTTATGGGGGCCCATATCATCATCTAAGAGTCTCTTCATCAATAGTAATTACCTTCATCAATAGTAATTACCTTCAGAATAGTAATTACCTTCACAATAGTAATTACCTTCGCACAATAGTAATTACCTTCACACCAGTAATTACCTTCTTTTACCTTATATTACGGCCAAACCACTTGTCGCGCTTCATATTACAAAGCCCGAACCACTTGTCGCTTCACATTACAAAGGCCGAACCACTTGTCGCTTCACATTACAAAAGGCCAAAACCACTTTTCTTTTCACATCACCAAATACAAGCCACTTGCTTTTCACATACTATGCAAAAGTAAGCTAGAAATCTTCTATAAATAGAGGCCTAGTGTGCTTCATTATTTTCACTTAATTCATTCAAGCTATAGAGAGAGAAAGTATAGAGAGAATAAGAGAGAAAGAAGAAGAGTATTTTGTTACTACACTACCGCAGATTCAATCTCCTACCAAAAGTAAGGGGTGTTATTCTTTCTTATTCATGAAGAGAACTGCTGTTATTCCATCGCTTATTATTCTGCTGGAATAACTCAGATACGCTGGTTTACCCTATACTTGGTGACATTCTTCTATTATTCTCGCTGAACATCCTGTCTCGTGTGTTTTACACCTTTAACCGGTTCCGCTTTTTATTATTATTCTATTGAACATCCTCGTCTGTGTTTTTACACCGACCGGTTCCGCTCTTTTTATTATTATTCTATTGAACATCCTTGTCAGGTTTTTTTACCGACCGGTTCCGCTTTTTCTGCTGGAACATCCTCGTTTATTATTCCATTCTTTATTATTCTGTTAGAATATCCTGTCTGTGCATTTTACGCCGGACCTGGTTCCATTCTTTATTATTCTCGCTGAATATCCTCGCCTCATGGCGCTTTTACGCTTTTACCGGTTCCGTTATTTATTATTCTCGTTGAATAACTCGCCTGCATGGCCTATCGCATTTACGGTGATTTCTTTTGTTATTCCATTCTTTATTATACCCAAATAAGTTAAAACTTTGACTTCTATACTCCATGAAATTAGTGGAATATCCTCGATATTTCAAGGCTTCATCCAAAGATCCTTTCATGGAAATATTCTTCTCAAAGATTCTTGAATTTTACTCTACAAAGCAAAGATTACATGTCGATAATTTGATGTTATTGGTTCCTAGATAAATTAATTTTGAACTTGTTTTATCAATTCTTATATCATTGTCATCATCCTCATGTTTATATTATGTTGAAAGTCATCTCGTGGCCCAGAGAGTGCATGGATGGACTTGGTATGATTACGACCAGACTATTCTTGTAATCACGACCGTAATGTTACAAATGATGTGGTAAAAATCCTCAAAGGTCTCCGTAGTAGCATGTATCGATGGACGCTTGTTGGGCATGATCATGACCATTAATGAATACACAAATATTCTCGCCCGTAGTGTATGAATAATTGTGGTCGTGATACTAAAGAATATCCTCGGCCGAAAGTGTGGGTGATTCGATGATGTGGAATATTTATTAAAGTCGAGTCTCAAATTTATAACAAAGTTGATGAAAAAAACCTTTAAATCATAAAAGATAGTAGATTTTATTTTCTACTCACTTTTTTTAATGGATCATTGTTCCACCAGTAGTTAAACTTGATGTTCATTATATTTTATCGCTTAACATCATTGTTGTAGGCTAATGATAATTTATTCTCATTATCTTAGTCATAATATTTCTTATCGAAGCTAGTTGAGCTCACCCTTTCTTTCACCGTTCTCTTCGTGAAATGAGAATATAGCCGGGACGAGCCTGGGAACGAGTAATGGTCCGTAGGATAAGATTAGTAGTCCTCACTATTCTCGTGAAATAAAGTGTGATAATAATTGTAATGAGGACTCCTTTCGAGTTTGTATAATATCTAGTAGACAATATTTGTATTCAAACTCACAGCTTTATGTCGTGATTGCATACACGCTTATATTATAAGTTGTATTTAAATTCAGATGACTAAAGATGGGTTGTATACCTAATTTTGTATGTATCCGACTACCCAAGATGGGTGATGTATACCTATAGAGAAGTTTACAGGCTATCACGGTCTGAAGGAATCTGTGTGATTCAGAAGATTATAAAAGACATCCTTAGTGGATATCCTACTCATTGAGTAGAAGAGTGGACTAGGAGCTTTGATTGCTCTGAACCACTTAAAAACAACTGTGTCATCTATATCTGCTATAACTGCCTTACTCGCTCATAACTCCTTTGCTTGGTTAAGAAGATTAAAACAAATACTAATTCCGCTAAGTTTTAATCACTATCTAAGAACAAGTTTAAAATAGAAAAGCTTTTTAAATATCTATTCAACCCCCCTTCTAGATAACTTGTGCCTACTAAGAACTAACAGATTCGACCAACGTATTCAAACCTCACAAGATCGACAAAAGAGTTATCTTGATCTTCATAGAAAGGACGTGGAGTTTAATATCGGAGATCATGTCTTCGTTACGTGTTGCTCCACCAAGGAGTTACAAGATTTGGAAAGAGAGGAAAGCTCAATCAGAAGACCCCAACAAAGATTAAATTTTCTCGAAATATATTTTTGAATATTATGGTGTGGATTTGATATAATGTTATAGTTGTGGGTAATATTTACAAATTTTGCAAAATGCATGAGTTGTTATATAATATTCGATTGGTAGGGAATATTCATTTTAACAGGAATATTCGTATAATGCAAGACCTTGTAAGACCCCAACTTTTTATAAATAAAGATTTAATTTCTAATTATTATTTTGAAATAGTAAGGGTTGATTTGATTAATGTGGTTAGTTATGGGTAAAATGCTCAAATATTTTAAATAAGCAAGTGGTTATAAAATATCATCATTGTTGTCGAGAATATTCATTTGGTCGTGGAATATTCTTACCGTCGAGGAATATTCGTGACAACTACAAGCAAATTTGTGTGGGCCCCATAATGAAAAAGCGATTGGATGAAGAAAACGACAAGTATAAGTTGTTTACAAATAATCTGCCGTAGTTATTACCAAGTAATCATCGTTGGAATACCCGTGGTTAAAACACGATGAATACGCTGTTGTCAGACAAGAAGATACCAGTATTGCACCAATTATTGATTCTTACGTAAGAAGACACTACTCAATAATTGTTACAAAGAATTACTGCTCAATATTTTATTTTATTGATTCAATAATTGCTTGCGTTGATTTTTTATATTACCGTTGTTTCAATAATTGTCACTACACAAAGATTTTCCATTATCGAAGCAATAATTCATATTATCCTAATAATATTATCAGAAAACATTATTGGCAATGTCTAGAAAGTTCGCTCTAAGGAGAGGTTTGGTCACCTAATCAAGCGCCAAGAAGGAGAAATTCTTATCGAAAGCCCCTCTTCCTGGAACTCTACCGGTTGTCGATATTGTGATTCTATAATATTATTTGTGAATAATTAATTATTGATTTATATGATGAGGAAAATATTGATTTTATGTGGATATAGATGGAGAAAATTTTTAAATGTGACAATTGTTGAAAATTAATATTTTATCTTTTTCTGATAAAATAATTCATTTGAATATATTATTTTAATAATATATTAATGGTGATATTTTTTACAATGAATGTGGGATATATGAGTATATGAGGAGGAAGAGTATTTTTGTTGCATTAAATGATTAACACATATTTTGTGTGTCGGTGGACCCCATTTCTTGACTGAAATTTGATTATAGCCTGTAAAATTGCCCGTTTATGGATTTCGGTCAATTTTTGTTTTGAATTTGGAAATAATTTCTTCTGCAAAGTTGTAGACAATTTAATTTCCTATAAAAATTCGCGAGATTCGAATTTTTCTGAAAAAAAGGGCTATTTATTGTGAATTATTGAAGTTTCGGTATATCGGGTGTGAATTGATTTTTGGAGTTTAAATGATTTTTGTTAGAAAAACGTTTTTTTACTTTGGTGGACCTCACTTGTATATGTTAATGGCTGAATTCAAGTATATAGAGGTGGGCTTGAATATTTTGTAATTATATTAATATTATATTAAATTTTCTGCTTTGGTGTTCTAAGCATTTTCCTATAAATAGGGTGCTTAGGTTAGAATTGAAAATCACACCAGAAACTGAAATCTTCTTTCTCTTTCTCTCTCTATATATCGAGCGTATTTTTGTGAGTATTTTAATACTTTGAGTATTGCTATACGGTGCAAGTTCTTTCAGCACTATATCCAGTATTCCAGTTAGAAGTACTGTTTTTGCAAGGTAAGGGATGTTATTTTCTTCTTAAATGATATTATTTCTTCAATATCATTATGCCGAAATATTGGTTAGAACTTTTTATCAAATTTGGAACTTTTCATGTCGGGGTTACTATTCACGAGTACTATTCACGAAGCTAATTCACTATGATGATGTTTTATTCACGAGTTAATTTCTATCTTTTGGTGTGATGATTTTTATTCAAATTTCTATCTTTTAGTGTCACTTACTATTCACGATACTACACTATTCACGATACTGACATATTCACTTACTATTCACGTAAAATTAAATTTTCTTCTTTTTGTCCAAAATATCTATTATGGATACTAGTTTTGATTGTATCCATGTTTTGATCATTCTTGAATTTTACTCCACTCTGGTTATTTAAGAAGTATTTTTGAACTTGGATTGTTTAAAGTACGAATCCTTAATATTTGTTCTTTTGTTTCACTAGATTCGCTTTTCTTTAAAATATTTTTCATCATCCTCACCCTAAAATGATGATATAACCAAATATCTTCGGCTCCGTAGTGCAAAGATGAATGATTTTATGTTGAATATCTTTGGCCCGTAGTGCAAAGATGAATGATGATTAATGAATATCTTTGGCACATAGTGCAAAGATGAATGATTTCGATGAATATCTTTGGCCCGTAGTGCAAAGATGAATGTGTGTTGAGATGAACATGACCATCAGATGAATATCTTTGGCCCAGAATGCAAAGATGACTATTTGATTTATGATGTATATTGATTGATGTTACAGGATAAAATATCGATGATGGACTTTTAAATTCATAGATGATAGTAGATTTCATTCTCTACTTAACTCTTCTAATGAATTGTTGTTTCACCGCAGCTTATTGATCTAAAACTTGTTGTCTATTGTATTCTATCAGATTTTTCCCTGTTGAAGACTAAGGATAATTTGTTGTACATTATCTTAGTCATAATATTCTTTACTGGGCTAGTTGAGCTCACCCTTTTCCTTTTTGTTCCATTTTTCTTCTCAGGAGACGAGAATATAATGAACTAGTCCTGGTGTGGAGTGATGGTTCAAGATAGTTGTTTTAGTAGTCCTCACTATTTTGTAAAATAGTGTATCAATAATTATAATGAGGACTTATTTGAGTGTGGATATTGTCTAGAAGACAATATTTGTATTTAAACTCACAGTTTATGTGTTGTCGTATTTTGCACGACAATTGTATTAATGAAGTTGTAGTTATTTCTGTACCATGTATTTGGCGACTCAGAATGGGTTGGGTGGATTGGACCTATTTTGGGGTCGTCACAGTTGGTATCAGAGCTTAGGGATATGATCTTTGGCGGAGATCGGGGAATAGAACTAGGAGGGGAGAGACGAGTAAATCCTTCGCTAGTGTGTCCTACCTAAGCTTATTTGTTGGTCTCATCATAATATAGGGTATTATGTGATTTGTTAATTTGTTAAATTAACCCTTGTTTTATGGCAGTATTTAAGAATGTCGACTGAGAATGTTAACAGTTGAGTAAATGAGACCGTGGAGACACCTTTGCTCACCAACGAGGAGAACGTGCAACAGGCTGGCATTGTTCCTCCTGTAAACAACACCACTGAGTAGATGACGAACGATGGTATATTTAAGAACTTTCTAGAATTCATGCAAAACCAAATGAGAGAGACTACTGTTCAAAATACAGGTGGAAACACTGGCAACTCACAGATGGTCACCGCTAAGCAGTTCAAGGAGTTAGGACCGCCAGAGTTTTTGGGAAAGCCAGAACCACTTACGACAGAGACATGGATAAAGCAGATCACTAAGATATTTAATGTCTTGGGATGCTCAGAGGAGCAAAAGGTTCCTTTCGCCACTTTCATGTTACGAGGAGAGGCGATTATCGGTGGGAATCAGAAAAAGCGACTCAAATTATCGCAGACCAAGATGTCTTGGGAGAAGTTCCAAGAATTTTTCAACGACAAGTACTTTCCGAAAAGTATTCGCCACATGAAGGAGGTAGAGTTCATCAAGTCGAGCAAAACAATATGAACGTGTCGCAAGACGGGCTAAGTTTGCCGAAGTTGTCTCGATTTGCATCCCATTTGGTTGATAATGAGGAGAGAATAACGCTAATGTTTCGCGAGGTTTGAAACCCAAAATACGCCAATACTCATTTCTCACAAACTTTGTTTATATTCAAAATGTTGTAAATAGGGCTCAGTTATTGGAGCGTGATAATGAGTCGGCTCAACTGAAGAATAATGACCAACAACTTGATGATAATCGTACCAGTGGTAACGGTCATCGAAACAATGATAACAATCGTGGAGGAAATTATCATGCCAGAAATGGTAACCACTTCGGTGGTAATCATAGCCAAGATAATAGAAGAAATAACTCAAGTGGAAATTTCAAGAAGAGAAGATTTAACGATGACGGGAAGATGTCGGCAGCAGCACCAGCACCAGCAATGAATTTTAAAGGAGGAGAAAGACCGCCAGTTAGATGCTACAGATGCGGAGAAGAGGACACATAAGTCCAAACTGCTCACAACCTTCCAAGGTATGTTTTAGTTGTGGAAAGGACTATCATATAGCTCGAGATTGTCTCAGAAATAAAACCAAGTCCAAATTGATGGTGACTCCAAAGGTCATCCCCTGACAAGTTAAAGTCAACGATTCTTGAAGAGCGTTTTTCGTGACTTGGTCGAAATGCGAGGAACCCGAACGGTTAGTACGGGTTAGTTAATTATAAATTCTTACGAAGTTTATACCTTATTAGATACCTTGCTTCTACCCATTCATTTATCTCTCCCGCTTATACTCAACGCTTAAACTTGACTCGAGAAAAATTAGACTTTGACTTATTTGTTGAAACTCCGCTTAGAGAAACTTTCATTACATCCACCGTTTATAAATCTTGTTTGATCCAAGTTGGCACCATCACATTACCTCATTGACCTTATTTCTTTAAAAATTCTTGCATTTGATGTGACCTTAGGGATTGATTGGTCAACCACTCATCATGCTAAAATTGATTGCTTTTATAAGGTCATGTTAGTTTTCATATTCCTAAGCAACCTATTATTCAAATTTAAGCAACCAAACCATTGAAGTCAAACTCTTTATATCGTCAGTAAAGTCATTCGCTTATTGAAAAACGGATGTCAAGTTTTCTTAGCCCATGTTATGGACTTGAACAAAAATACGTCAGATTTGAATGATATTTCTGTTGTTAGTAAATTTCCTGACGTATTTCCTGAAAAATTTCCTGGCCTACTCCTGAAGCGTGATATTGAATTTTGTATCGACTTTGAACCCTAGACAAAACCCATTTCTAAAATCTCATGGCTCTATTGAACTTCGTGAGTTAAAAATTCAACTCATAGAAGTTTGTACCGAGCCTTTATCCGGTGACTTCCTTTGTGGAATGCACCGAAGCAAGACTCTCCGTAGGGGGCGCCATATTTGTGTGATAGTAAACTGATAGGTACCATTGTGACGTGCTATCCAAGATTGGGATATGAGTCACAGTTGAGAGCAACCTAAGTTAGTAATCGAAATAAGTAGCTTTCTAGGCTTAGCTGGTTACTATCGGAGATTCGTGGAAGGATTTTATCGAATCGATACTCTATTAACTCAGCTGACTCGAAAAGATACAAAATTCGAATGGAGTAAAGAATGTAGAACTCAACATGCGGCAACGACGTTGGCTCGAGCTGTTGAAAGATTACGACCATACCATTCAATACCATCCTGGAAAAAAAACGAACATGGTAGCTGACGCGTTGAGTAAAAAAGATCGTATCACGCTTACGAAAGTGCGATATTGTTAACACAAAGACCCATTTCGTATTTACTTACGTAAGATGGAGATAGAGTTAAAGATTCCAAGAATCATGCGTGAAGATAACGAATATACGATTAGAATCGACTTTAATCGATAAAGTTAAAACCGCTTTGCTACACACAATCGAGTCGATGAATATAAAGAAAAAGGTGCAAGAAGTCGTTATTCTAGAAGTAAGAGTCATGATGAAGAGAAGAAATCTCAACCTTTGATTTATTAGTCCATTTGAAATCCTCGATCGAATAGGAACTGTGGCCTATAGACTCGCTTTTACCGCCAAGTATGACGCTAATTTCATAACATTTTTTGCATTTCGACAAATTACGTAAATATGTGACTCTAATTCAACCACATTATCGAAGTTAGAACCGCATTTAGATAAAGCGTAAGATTTAACGTATTTGAGGAGGTACCACCAAGATCTTGGATAGGAAGGAGCACGTCCTACGCACGCCAATTTCGAGGACGAAATTTCATAAGAGGGAGGTCAGTAAGACCCCAACTTTTTATAAATAAAGATTTAATTTCTCTAATTATTATTTTGAAATAGTAAGGGGTTGATTTAATTAATGTGGTTAGTTATGGGTAAAATGCGCAAATATTTTAAATAAGCAAGTGGTTATAAAATATTCATTGTTGTTTGGGAATATTCGTTTGGTCGTGAAATATTCTTACCGCTTGTGAATATTCGTATCGACTGACGCCAAACCTTGTGTGGGCCCCATAACGAAAAAGCGATTGGATGAAGAAAATGACAAGTATAAGTTGTTTACAAATAACTACAGAGTTGTTACCAAGTATCATCGTTGGAATACCCTATGGTTAAAACACAAGAATACGCTGTTGTTGACAAGAAGATTACCACAGCAGTATTGCACCAATTATTGATTCTTACGTAAGAAGAAGCACACTACTCAATAATTGTTACAAAGAATTACTTGCTCAAGATTTTATTTTATTGATTCAATAATTGTTGCGTTGATTTTTTATATTACCGTTGTTTCAATAATTGTCACTACACAAGTATTTTCCATTATCGAAGCAATAATTCATATTATCCGAATAATATTATCGAAAACATTATTGGCAATGTCTAGAAAGTTCTGCGCTCAAGGAGAGGTTTGGTCACCTAATCATGGCTACCAAGAAGGAGAAATTCTTATCGAAAGCCCCTCTTTCCTGAACCCTACTCGTTGTCACAATATCATGATTCTATAATATTATTTGTGAATAATTAATTATTGATTTATATGATGAGGAAAATATTGATTTTATGTGGATATAGATGGAGAAAATTTTTAAATGTGACAATTGTTGAAAATTAATATTTTATCTTTTCTCGATAAAATAATTCATTTGAATATATTATTTTAATAATATATAAATGGTGATATTTTTACAATGAATGTGGGATATATGAGTATATGAGGAGGAAGAGTATTTTTGTTGCATTAAATGATTAACACATATTTTGTGTGTCAAGCGGACCCCATTTCTTGACCGAAATTTGATTATAAATTTGTAAAATCGCTCGCTTATGGATTTCTATCCAATTTTGTTTGGAATTTGGAAAACTTTTCTTCTGCAAAGTTGTAGACAATTTAATTTCCTATTGAAATTCGCGAGATTTGAATTTTTCTGACAAAAGGGCTATTTATTGTGAATTATTGAAGTTTCGATATATCGGGTGTGAATTGATTTTTGGAGTTTAAATGATTTTTGTTAGAAAAATGTTTTTTGTACTTTGGTGGCCCTCACTAGCACATGTTAATGGCTGAATTCAAGTATCTAGAGGTGGGCTTGAATATTTTGTAATTATATTAATATTATATTAAATTTTCTGCTTTGGTGCTCTAAGCATTTTCCTATAAATAGGGTTCTTAGGTTAGAATTGAAAATCACACCAAAAACTGAAATCTTCTTTCTCTTTCTCTCTCTATATATCGAGCGTATTTTTGTGAGTATTTTAGTACTTTGAGTATTGCTATACGGTGCAAGTTCTTTCAAAGACTATATCCAAAGATTCCAGTTAAGATACTGTTTTTGTGAGGTAAGAGATGTTATCTTCTTCTCAAATGATATTATTTCTCCAATATCATTATGCCAAAATATTGGTTAGAACTTTTTATCAAATTTGGAACTTTTTCATGTCGGGATTACTATTCATGAGTTACTATTCATGAGTTACTATTCACGAGTTACTATTCACGAGTACTATTCACGAAGCATTCATAATATTTTTTGTGAAATTTCTATCTTTTGGTGTCGAGTTACTATTCACGATATCTGACTATTCACGATATATCTACACTATTCACGAATCAAACACTATTCACGTAAAAATTAAATTTTCTTTTTTGTCCAAAATATCTATTATGGATACTAGTTTTGATTGATCCATGTTTTGATCATTCTTGAATTTTACTCCACTCGATTATTTAAGAAGTATTTTTGAACTTGGATTGTTTAAAGTACGAATCCTTAATATTTGTTCTTTTGTTTCACTAGATTCGCTTTCTTTAAAATATTTTTCATCATCCCCAGTCCTAAATGATGATATAACTGAATATCTTTAGCTCGTAGTGCAAAGATGAATGATTTTATGATGAATATCTTTGGCCCGTAGTGCAAAGATGAATGATGATATAACTGAATATCTTTGGCCTGTAGTACAAAGATGAATGATTTCTGATGAATATCTTTGGCCCGTAGTGCAAAGATGAATAGGTGTTGAGATGAACATGACCAACAGATTAATATCTTTGGCATGTAGTGCAAAGATGACTATTTGATTTATGATGTATATTGATTGATGTTACAGGGATAAAATATCGATGATGGACTTTTAAATTCATAGATGATAGTAGATTTCATTCTCTACTTAACTCTTCTAATGAATTGTTATTTCCGCTGCAGTTATTGATCTAAAACTTGTTGTCTATTGTATTCTATCAGATTTTTCCCTGTAGAAGACTAAGGATAATTTGTTGTACATTATCTTAGTCATAATATTCTTTATCTGGCTAGTTGAGCTCACCCTTTTCCTTTTTGTTCCATTTTTCTTCTCGTGAGACGAGAATATAAATGAACTAGTCGGGGTGTGGAGTGATGGTTCAAGACAGTTGTTTTAGTAGTCCTTACTATTTTGTAAAATAGTGTATCAATAATTGTAATGAGGACTTATTTAAGTGTGGATATTGTCTAGAAGACAATATTTGTATTTAAACTCAGAGTTTATGTGTTGTCGTATTTTGCACGACAATTGTATTAATGAAGTTGTAGTTATTTCTGTACCATGTATTTGGCGACTCAGAATAGGTTGGGTGGATTGGACCTATTTTGGGGGCGTCACAGGCACAATCATTGGTGGACCCCCCACAACGGAATTATTGTCGGATTGAGAAAATGATAAAAATACTTTATAAAAATAACGGCGGAAGTTTTACCGTTAACTGTTGAACTACCCTAAGTAGTAAAAGTACAATGTAATGCGTGAGTTGCAGCAGAGTAGTACACTAGATTGATTATTGATGCTTACGTGAGAAGTCACCAGCTTATACTCAATTATTGCTACAAATTGTCAGTTGCATCATATCTCTCATATTATTGATTCGATTATTATCGTAGTATCATCTCGCATAATATGTTATTTTATTAAATCAATAATTGAGAAGACAAAGTTATTCATATTATTAAATTGCAATAATTATAATGTCTAGAAGTTACATCAATGAGAGGTTTGGTCACCTAATTTACGCGCTAATAGGGAGAAATCCTTATTGAAAGCCCCTCTTTCTTGGAGCGACTCGGTTGATAAATATTGTGAGTTATAATATTAATGATAAATGTTATTAAAATTGAAGTTGTGTTCGAGTTGAATTTGGAGACGCGGACGTGATATTTGAGTCCTAACGATGAAATTAGTAAAATAGTCTATAAACACAAAATTTTCCGAATTCACTATTTGGTCAAAAATCAACAGTTGACTTTTTCAGAAAAAGTCAAATTTCGAATTTTCAAAATTTATATTTTTGATAAAAATGGTTTCATTGTGTTGGAATTATTTGTGTTAGTGAAAATCGACAATTATTTCGATAATAATTAATGTCTGGAGGTTATATTGACCAATCGGGTATTTAACCGGATAAATGAGCAATTGATTGCTATTATTTCACATGATTATAACTATTTGTTCACATGTGCACACTATTGTTTCACATTCTTGTTACTATTAGGGGAGTTGGTGCAAGATTGATAATACTTGCATGACTAAGTTAAAAATAGAGGTATAGATGGAGGTACTATACTGTAATTCGTATTTTCACATGTCTAGAACTATTGATTCACATAATTTACTATTGAATCACATTATTTACTATTAGGAGAGGTGGTGCAAGTTTGATAATACTTCCATGACTAAATTAAAAATAAAGAAAAAGTTAGAGGTATTGTACTGAAATTTTTCGAGCCCCAAAACATGCAATTATCGAAACTATATTTTTCTATAAATAGAAGTTCATTCTTCCTTCATTTCTCACAAATTCACAAAAGCTTTAGAGCGATTATTATAGAGATAAATTATAGAAAGAAGAAGAGAAGTCTGCTACCTCACTATTCCAGTATCCAGTTTTTCTAAAGGTAGGGAGTATTATTTCTTTCTTATCCATGAAGAGAACTTCATTATTCCATTCTTTATTATTCTGTTGGAATAACTCAGTATCACGAGCTACCCTATACTTGGTGAAATTTTTCATTGTTCCATTCTTTATCATTCATTTGGAACATCCTCATACAAGCGTTCTCTGTGGGACACGGTTCCGCTCTTTATTATTACATTGAAATATCATGTTTATCGTTTTACTGCCGGACTCGATTCCGCCTTTATTATTCATTTTGAATATCACATTCACAATGCGTTCTACGCCGGGACCTAATTTCGCCTTTTATTATTCTGTTAGAATATCCTCGTCTCATGCGTTTTTTTACGGACTTCGATTCCGCCTCTTTATTATTCTCGTAGAATATCCATGCATGCCTTTTACGCCGGACTGATTCCGTTATTTATTATTACATTGGAATAACTCCGCTGCATGCGGCTCATCGCATGCCCGGTGATTTCTTTTGTTATTCCATTCCTTATTATACTCAATTGGTTAAATTTTTTGACTTCTATACTCCATGAAATTAGTGGAATATCTTTGATATTTGCGCTTCATCCAAAGATCTTTTCATGGAAATATTCTTCTGAGCATTCTTGAATTTTACTCTACAAAGCAGTATCATGTTGACAATTTAGACGTTATTAGTTCCTGGATAAATTAATTCTTGAACTTTTTTTATTGAATTCTTATATCATTGTCATCATCCTCATGTTTATATTTTGTTGAAAGTCATCTGTGGCCTATAGTGCATAGATGGACTTGGTATGATTATGACCAGGAATTATTCGGTGTAATCATGACCGTAATGTTACAAATGATGTGGTAAAAGTCCTCATTGGCCCGTAGTGCATTGATGGACAGTTGTTGGCATGATCATGACTATTATTGAATACACAAATATTCTTGGCCCGTAGTGCATGGATAATTATGGTCGTGATACTAAAGAATATCCTTGGTAGTAGTAGTGCGAGGGTGATTCGATGATGTGGATTATTTATTAAAATCGAGTCCCAAATGATAAAAGTGATGAAAAACCTTTTGAATCATAAAAATAGTAGATTTTATTCTCTACTGACTCTTTTAATGGATTTCTTGTTCATTTGTAGTTAAACTTGATGGTTGTTATATTGTATCGCTTTAACACTTGTTGAAAACTAACGATAATATATTCTCGCATTATCTTAGTCATAATATTTCTTACTGGGCTAGTTGAGCTCACCCTTTGACTTTCATTGTTCTCTTCAGGAAATGAGAACGTAGCAGGGACTAGTCGGGGAACGGAGTGACGAGCCAGATGATAGCATTAGTAGTCCTCACTATTCTGTGAAATAGTGTGATAATAATTGTAATGAGGACTTCTTTTGAGTTTGTATAATCTCTAGTAGACAATATTTGTATTCAAACTCACAGCTTATATTTTGTCGTATTGTACACGATAGTTGTATTATTAAGTTGTATTTGAATTCTGTACCATGTATCTGGCGACTCAAGATGGGTGATGTATACCTATTTTGGGGGCGTCACAGTTGGTATCAAAGCTTAGGGATATGATCCCTGGCTAAGATGTGAGACTAGAACTAGGAGGGGAGAGACGGGGAATTCCTTCGCTACTATGACCTACCTAAGTTTATTTGGTATTCAATTGGTCAGTCAGAGTGTAGGGATAATATGTTTCATGTCAATTAACCCTTGTTTTATGGCAGTATTTGAAAATGGCATCCGAGAATGTTGAGAACATCAATGGAGCACAGGAGACCGTTGAGTCTCCACGGATCAATAACCGTGACAATGTGCATCGAAGGCGACAATCCTCATGCAAACAACAACACCGACCAAATGATGAACGATGGAATGTTCCGAGGATTCATGAAATTCATGCAACATCGGTGAGGCGGCTCCTTAAAATGCGGTGGAAACACTGCAACTCTCGGGCACCTGTGCCGCCAAATAGTTCAAGGAGCTGGGACCACCGGAGTTTATTGGAGAGCCAAAACCACTTAAGGCGGAAGCATGGATAAAGCAGATAACCAAGATATTTGATGTCTTGGGATGCTCCGAGAACAAAGGTTCCTTCGCCACCTTTATGTTGCGTGAAGAGGCGATTCTTGGTGGGAATCAGAAAAGCATTACCGACTGGCCGACTCAAGATGTCTTGGGAGAAGTTCCAAGAGTTTTTCAACGATAAGTACTTTCCCGAAAGTATTCGTCACATGAAGGAGGTGGAGTTTATCAAGTTGGAACAAAACAATATGACTGTGTCGCAATAAGAGGCTAAATTTGCGGAGTTATCCCGGTTTGCATCCCATTTGGTTGATAATGAGGAGCGAATGACCCGAATGTTTTTAAGAGGTTTGAAACCGGAGATACGACAATATCTTATTTCTCATAAACTGTGTTTATATTCAGATGTTATAAATAGGGCTCAGTTGTTGAAGTGCGATAACGAGTCAACGCAACCAAGAGAAAGCAGCCGGCAGAATGAAAATACCAGTGGAAACAGTCATCGAAGCGGTGACAACAAACGTGGATGGAATCAACATGCAAGAAATGGTAACCACTTCGGTGGTAATCATAGCCAAGACAATAAAAATGGACATTTCAAGAAAAGGAGATTCAACAATGATGGAAAGACATCAAAGACCAAAGACCCGTTGTTAAGGAAAGAGAAGCGACCACCTATCATATGCTTCAAATGCGAGGGAGGGACACATCGATCCAAATCGCGATCTTCATCCAAAGCATGTTATAATTGTGGAAGAGAAGGTCACTTAGCTCGATTTTATCGTTCACCGAAGACAAATTCAACTAGGATGGAGGCACCAAAGGCCGTCCCAGAAAAGTCAAAGCCGGTAGTGTGACGCCCCCAAAATTAGGTATACATCACCCATCTTGGTTCGCCAGATACATGGTACAGAATTCAAATACAACTTACTAATACAACTGTCCTGTACAATACGACAAAACATAAACTGTGAGTTTGAATACAAATATTATCTACTAGAGATTATACAAACTCAAAAGGAGTCCTCATTACAATTATTATCACACTATTTCACAGAATAGTGAGGACTACTAATGTTATCCTCTGGACCATCACTCCGCTCCCCGACTCGTCCCAAATATATTCTCATTTCAAGAAGAGAACGTTGAAAAGGAAGGGTGAGCTCAACTAGCCTTGTAAGAAATATTATGACTAAGATAATGCGAAATAAATTATCATTAGTCTCCAACAATGTTAAACCGATAAAATATAATAGACATCAAGTTTAACTGCAATGAACAAGCAATCCATTAAAAGAGTCAAGTAGAAAATAAAATCTACTATCTTTTATGATTAAAAAGTTTTTCATCATCATTATCATTTGAGACTCAGCTTAATAAATATTCCATATCATCGAATCACCCCTGCACTACGGCCAAGGATATTCTTTAGTATCACGACCACAATTATCCATGCACTACGGGCCAAGAATATTTGTGTATTCATTAATGGTCATGATCATGCCAACAACTGTCCATCAATGCACTACGGGCCAATGAGGACTTTCACCATATCATTTGTAATATTATGGTCATGATTACACCGAATAATCCCTGGTCATAATCATACCAAGTCCATCTATGCACTACAGGCCACAGATGACTTTCAACATAATATAAACATGAGGATGATGACAATGATATAAGAATTCGATAAAACAAGTTCAAGAATTAATTTGTCCAAGAACTACTAATGTCCAAATTGTCAACATGATACTGCTTTGTAGAGTAAAATTCAAGAATGGTCAGAAGAATATTTCCATGAAAAGATACTGGATGAAGCGTAAATATCAAGGATATTCTACTAATTTCAAGAAGTATAGAAGTCAAAACTTTAACCAACTGAGTATAATAAAGAATGGAATAACAAAAGAAATCACCATGCATACGGTACTTTGCATAGAAAGGTTATTCCAACAGAATAATAATAACGGAACCGTGTCGAGCAAAATTTGTATGCAAGCGGGATGTTTTAACAGAATAATAAAAGATTTTAACCAGTCCTGTAAAACACACGATAGGATGTTCAACGTAATAATAATAATAAGAAACCAGAGTCCTGTAAAAAACACATGCATGGATGTTCCAACGGAATAATAATAAAGATTTTAACTGTGTCCCAAGCGTAAAAACGCATGCATGGATATTCCAACAGAATAGTAAAGACGGAATAATAGAAGAATGTCACCAAGTATAGGGTAGACCGCGTATACTAGTTATTCCAACAGAATAATAAGTAATGGAATAACAACAGTTCTCTTCCTGAATAAGAAAGAATAACACCCTTACCGTAAAAGAACTGAATATAAGAGTAGTTAAGTAGCAGAAATCTTTTCTTCTTTTTCTCTATAATTTTCTCTCTTTAGAGTTTCAGTGAATTCATAAGAAAATAATGAAGGAATGAGCTTCTATTTATAGAAAAATGGAATGCATAGTAACTAACTCATGAACGGTCCAAATTAATTTACTTTAATCTGACGGTCCATATTTAAAGCAAAATCTTTTAAATAAAATATAATATATATATTATATATATATTATATATATATTACATGCGAAGAAAAATATCACGGGTGAAAATCCCCGTGAACCCACATCATTTGTTTTTGCTAAAATTTCAAACCTTATACAATAATAATACATATAATACTCCATTATGTGTTTTCCTCCCCCACCAACTTCAATCATCATATAATATATAATATAGAATATATATATATATATATATATATATAATACATTCCACCACCCACCAAATTCTCTTACCACACATACACGGCACAATTTATATATTATATATATAACTTATATAATACGCACATGTATATATATATATACATGAATATAATAATACAGAACTGAGAAAACTTTCTACCGACGATTTTGGAAAATGGGTAAATGAGAATCCAATTAATACGCCTATTTTTACAACAAATACTTCATAAAAATCACTTTAATAATTATAACAACATTTATCATCTTTATTACAATTCACAATATTAATCGACCAGATCATTCCTAGGAAAGAGGGGGCTTTCCAATAAGGATTTCTCCCTATTAGCGCGCAATTAGGTGACCAAACCTCTCCTTGTCAAAACTTCTAGACATCGTTAATATTGCAAATAATAATATTAATAACTTTGTCATCTCAATTATTGATTTTAACAATATATAAAATATCGACAATAATTAAATCAAATAACGTGAGATACTATGCAACATTTACTATAGCAATAATCAAACAAGACTGAATGACTTCTCACGTAAGCATCAATAATCAATACCGTGTGCTACTATGCAACCACGCCAGATTCGCATTTTTTTACTACCGAGTAGTTCAACAGTATCAACGGTAAAACTTTCGCCGTTATTTTTATAAAAATACTTTTGTCGTTTTTCTCAATCCGACAACAATTCTGTTGTGGAGTCCACCAATGATTGCGCCGTTGTACGAATATTCCTTGTTAAAACGAATATTCCCCGACCAATCGAATAAAATATAACAACTTGCATACTTTGCAGAATTTATAAATACTACCCACAACTATAACATTATATCAAATCCACAGTATAATACAAAAAATTATTTCGAGAAAATTAAATATTTATTCATAAAATCAAGCGTCTCACAATCTCCCTCCTTATGAAATTTCACCTCGAAATTTACGTGCGTACTGGTATGCTTAGAGGGTGAGGATACCTCGACTTCATTACAAATTCTAACTCTTAAGGTATAACCTTTGAGTGTTGAATACGATTCTTCTTATCCAAGATGTTAACACGTATCTCCTCATACATTAAATCTTCTGTTATCTCGTCCGGTTCTAAATTAATAATGTGGTTCGGGTCCCCCACATATTTACGTAACATCGATACGTTAAAAACGTTATGAACACGCGACATACTTGACGGTAAAACGAGTTTATAAGCCACATTTCCTACTTGATCGAGGATTTAAAATGGGTCAATTAAATCGAGGGTTGAGATTTCCTCTCTTCGTCGATTCTTGCTTTTAGAATAACGCCCTCTTGAACCTTCTTCTTCTCATTCATCAGCTCCGGGTGTGTAGCTTGAGCGACTTTAACTTTATCGATTAAAGTCGATTCTACTAGTATATTCGTTATCTTCACGTGGGTCCCTAGAGTCTTTAACTCTCTCTTCATCACTTGTAAGTTATATGAAATGAGTCTTTGTGTTAACAACATCGCACTCGTAAATGGATACGATCTTCTACTCAACGCGTCAGCTACCACGTTCGGTTTCCCACGATTGTATTGAATGGTACGATCGTAATCTTCAACAGCTCGAGCCAACGTCTTTGGCGCATGTTACGTTCGTTTTAAGTAAAGAAATATTTGAGGGTTTTAGAAATGGGTTTTATACTGGGGTCAATACAAAATTTGATTTCACGCTCTGGAGTAGACCAGGAAGTCTTCAAAAATACGTCAAGAAATTTATTAACAATAGAAATATCATTCAAAACTGTGACTCTCATCCAAGACTTGGATAACACGTGACATTGATACCTATCAATTTGCCATCGTCATTCACAACGTCTCCTACGGAAAGTCTGGCTTCGGTGCATCCCACACAAGGAAGTCAACAACAAAAGAATCGCGGCTCTTTACTTATGGCTTGATATGACAATGATTGACTTTAGTGGTTTGGTTACTTTGAATTCGCATAACAGGTTGGTTAGGAGTATGAAAGCTAACAACCTTACGAAAAGCATGATGAGTAGTTAACCATTCATTTCCAAAAATCGCATCAAAGGCAAGTATTTTCAAACAGATAAGATTGACAGGTAACGTGAAAGTGTCAATTTGAATTAAACAAGATTTATAAATAGTGGATGTAACGAAGGTTCCTCCTAACAGAGTTTCAACAGATAAGTCAAAGTTAATTTTTTTTTTAAGAGCCAAGTTTAAACGTATAACACGACTAGGTGAGATACAAGAGTGGGTAGAACCAGTATCGAATAAGGTACAAACTTCGCAAGGGTTTATGATTAGCTTACCCGCGATAACTTCATTTGGGTTCCTCAGTTGTTGGGAAGTCGAATAAGGTACAAACTTCGCAAGGGTTTATGATTAGCTTACCCGCGATAACTTCATTTGGGTTCCTCACTTGTTGGGAAGTCATGACAACCGCTCTCCCTTGAACTACCCGACTTTAACTTGTCTGGGGTAGCATTTGGTGTCATCACTATCGTTGGAATTGACTTTAATATAGGGCATATTCCACCCTCAACTGCTTCATCGTACTCCTGATTCATGATCTGAATCATCAATCCTAGATCCATATCGAGTTTAGATTGACCGCTCTGTACAGGGTAATTCAAAACTCGATGTTGGGTTCTCCCAATTGTTGTCCAAAAAGAGAAATGTATATCATCTATTTTAGCCTTTTTGGATCGGACGTCTCTTTCTACAATATCAACACGTCGTGCGGCTTTTACCCACGCATCCTTCATTCTCACTTGTTCAGTTGTTTCTTCTTTCAGCTGATCCTTGATATTTGAATTCTCAGATTCAACCTTTAATATCTTACACTGTGCCAAAGCGTGATTTTGTTCGAGCATCACATATCGGGTAACACAATTTTGAATCGTTATATCTCTTTTACTCCACGACCACCTTCCGTTCTTCAGCCTGCTCTTCTAACTCATGAATACAATTTTGCAATTCTATATTTTGATCAATAAGTTCTAATAAATCCTCCTCAGGTTCCTCTTCTTCCTCACTCTCAGTTGCTACCTTTGCGACTAGCTTGAGTGCAACTTTTAATTCCTCAATCACCGCATGGATATCTCTAATCACATTATATTGGATGGTGATTAGAGGTGTCTCCACGGTCTCATGTGCTCCATTGTTATTCTCAACATTCTCGGATGTCATTTTCAAATACTGCCACAAAACAAGGGTTAATTAATATATCACATATTATTCCTATACTCTGACCGACCAATTAAATACCAAATAAACTTAGGTTGGTCATACTAGCGAAGGAATTCCTCGTCTCTCCCCTCCTAGTTCTTGTCTCACATCTTAGCCAGGGATCATATCCCAAAGCTTTGATACCAAATGTGACGCCCCCAAAATTAGGTATACATCACCCATCTTGGGTCGCCAGATACATGGTATAGAATTCAAATACAACTTACTAATACAACTGTCGTGTACAATACGATAAAACATAAACTGTGAGTTTGAATACAAATATTATCTACTAGAGATTATACAAACTCAAAAGGAGTCCTCATTACAATTATTATCACACTATTTCACAGAATAGTGAGGACTACTAATGCTATCCTCTGGACCATCACTCCGCTCCCCAGACTCTAAATCCCGGTTATATTCTCATTTCTGAAGAGAACAAAGAAAAGAAGGGTGAGCTCAACTAGCCCGATGAAGAAATATTATGACTAGGATAATGCAGAATAAATTATCATTAGTCTCCAACAATGTTAAACTGATAAAATATAATAGACATCAAGTTTAACTGCAGAGGAACAAGCAATCCATTAAAAGAGTCAAGTAAAAATAAAATCTACTATCTTTTATGATTAAAAAGGTTTTTCATCATTTATTATCGCCGAGACTCGACAATAAATATTCCACATCATCGAATCACCCCTGCACTACGGCCAAGGATATTCTTTAATATCACGACCACAATTATCCATGCACTACGGGCCAAGAATATTTGTGTATTCATTAATGGTCATGATTGAAAGTAGTATGCACACAAGCCAATCATGTTTGATGATAAAGCATATACTTTGTAACAATCTTATTCATTTATTAATAAAAAGTATTAATTTATTAAAGGCTTTTAATTATCTACATGATCTTTGTTTTATGATATGTGATAAACCCATAGTTTTAAGCAATGCTTTTAGAATAATGATGATGATCATTCTAATGAGATCTAAATTCTTAGAAAGCTTAAAACTAAAATAGTTCCCCAATCGTTGGATTACTAAATTGGGGATTGGTGAATCCGGATAGATTGGTACATCGTTGTTTGCTCATTGGATGAGGATGATTGATCTCATGATCATTTGTGTGGAGACACTAAAGCAAGTATGTAGGTGCTTATTAGAGAATAAGTTCATTTGAGCGTTGGCTCGCTAAGGAATACCTAATGGAGTTTTATTTGCTGTCGATAGGAATTCTGTAGTGATAGTAGTACAAGTGATCCTTGGACTTGAGATCATCATAGTATCTTGTGTATGATGAGTTATACTTTGACTTATTCCTTAAGACCCTTAGGGTATATCAAAGGGTATGCTTGGGTATAATAAGTTGTACATGGAGATAATGTATGATCGATAAAGAATCTACCACTTCTAATAAAAGAAAAGAAATGTCCTATGTGATTCGATAAATGACAACCCAAAGAGTCCTTGGCAAGGCGTAATGAAATTAGAAAGGAGTTTCTAATTTGCATTATTTGAGTTATGCATTTAAGAGTCGAAATCATATAATTAAATAAAATAAGACTTGACAAAGAATTCCATGTCTTATATTTAATTGGGACATTGTATGGTGGAAGGATTGAATTGTGCGGTAACTATTTACTCAAAGGTTCTTTAATGATTAATGTTGAAATCTATATTATCCGGAAAGTCGTTGATCATTGGGGAGGCTTATCCTATTGTAGAATAAATATTATTTAAATAAATTAATTGTTTAATTTATTTATTTAAATAAGATTAGAATTGTTCTAATTGATTTATTCACAACCGGTTTAATATGGAGAACCTAAAGGGTCACACCATAAAAAGGAAGAATAATTATTTAAGAAGTTAATGGCATAATCGTAATAATATGTTAAGTATATTTAATTTAATCTATGGTGATAGAATAAATTAAATAGCTTAATATTTATTATTTAATATTTTAGAAATATTAAATATAAATTAATAAGAGGAGTCTTATTAATATTATTACAATTATTATTATTTTAATTTCTAAAAGAGTTTAGGAATTAATTTAATATAAGTACTCTCATTTATTCCTAATTGGATTAGGAAGGAAAATTAGTTAAAGGAGTTTAATTAATTATCCCTAATAAGATTAGGGAGCTTAATTAATTAAAAGAATTTAATTAATTAAATAAAACTCAATTCCTTAATTGTTAAAGGTGGGTTGCCCACATCTATAAATAAGAGGAGTCTTTATTATGGGTGGTATGGGATGTTGACTTTAACAAAGTACGTAATAATTCCAAGTTGTTGGGGTATGCCTTTTCTATAGAGATAGAAAACTAGGGTTAGCCATAACACCCATCTTCTTGAATTTTATTTTTCCTTGGTGGATCACCTCTGAGAGGCCAAACGCTTGGGTGGCTAACGTTGATCAAAAGAAGGAACCAAACCCGGTGGATTCAAGTTGAGCGAAAAGGATTGGAGGTGAACTTGTACTGAGGAAGCTTCGGATCTTCAAGGGTATGTTTGTTCTTCATATCTTTTCGTTTAATTAATAATTGTGCGTAAAGGGTGATCCGGGGTATATGGTTTGTAAATTTTTTAAACTCGATTTTACACGCTCAGCACTTTTATGCAATTTGATTGCGTTGATGAATATTACAAACCCTAACGATGGCATCGAGCCAAACCTTTATCACGAATTATTAATTGTTCGTTTTTAATTGTATATTGATATGTGTTTAGAACAATTTTTTTGGGCATAATTTTATTGTATAAAATTTAAATAAATAAATAAATAAATAAATAAAGAAAAAAGGCAGCTTGCGTATCTGTTTTATTTTTTTTTGGCACCTGCTGATTCAAGGAAAGTGACATACGGCAATCAGCAGCTACTCTCGTTAACATGGCAAATAAAAAAAAAAAAAAAAAAGGAAAGTTGTTTCATGTGAAATTTTACTATTTTTAATATATATATATATAAAGTTTTTTTTTTTTTTTAAGGAATCAATAAGCTTAACAGGATTGGTTATATATATATAATATATACCGTATTATATATATATAATATATATATATCTATAATAACTAATATATATATATATATATATATACGGTTAATATATATATATATATATATATATATTCTCAATAATTTTATAATTAAAATAAAAGGTTTATTTTAATTTTAAATAAAAGTTTATTTTAAATTTAAAATAATAGTTTTATTTTAATTTTAAAATTAGAATTTCATCTTAACTAATTAGAGTTGGAATTTGATTCCATGATAACTAATTGGAGTTGAAATTGATCTTTCCTTAAATAAAGGAGTTTATTTAGATATGAAATAGGATTTCATATTATTCAAAATAAAAAGAGTTTATTTGTGAATAGGAAAGAGAATCCTAATTTCCTTAAATAAAGGAGTTTATTTAGATATGAAATAAGATTTCATATTATTCAAAATAAAGGAGTTTATTTGTAAATAGGAAAAAGAATATCCGTGTTTCCTTAATAAAAGATTTTTTTTAACATGGAATTAGATTCCATAATTAATTAAAATAAAAGAGTTTATTTTAATTAAAGATTTTTTTTTTTTTATTATATGGAATTGGATTCCATAATTAATTAAAATAAAGGAGTTTATTTTGATTAAAGATTTTGATTAAAATAAAATAGTTTATTTTATTCAAAATAGGATAAATTAAAATAAAATAGTTTTATTTTGATTTAAATTTGGATTAAAATAAAGGAGTTTATTTTAATTCAAAATTAGATTTTATACTAACTAAATTTGCCCATTAAATGATATCAATATATATATTAAATGTTTATTATTCATAAGATGAATATTATTTATTGATGCGTATGGTGATGTGTATGATAATAAATGGGATTGATTATGGACTATTGACCAATATGATTGGATTTTATTGTAGTTGGATGCATGAATGTATGGGTTTTATTAAATGGGATCTGCATGACTCGTATTCTCTAATTTTTTCTTAATATAAATTCTATCTCTCTCCATGTACTTCCCTTGATCATTTGATCAAGGTTTCTATTTATTTTAAATAGTTTTGTAATAGGAATAGTTAGAATTATTTTGAAAAATTGGAGATCAAGGAAGCAAGGCCTTGACTTGAAGACCCGTTTGTAATGGAGCCCGGGTTTAAATGTAATAGTTATATTTAAATATTATTTCTTGCACCCTAGGGTTTGACCTTTTGGTTCACTTGGTGGCTCTAGTGAACCAAACTAGAATAAAAGTCCATAATCAATCCGGAGTAGAATATAGTATTCTATATGTGCATGCTTATACTATATATATATTATATATTATGCAAACATGCTTCGCATGTTAATTAATATAACGCGTATTTTATATATATATATGCAATGCTGCCGCTAAAACAAGATGAGACAAATTTAATAATAAATCCTCAATTTTTATATTAAGTCCTAAGCGTTCAAAGATATTTGGAATATCGAACGTCGCTTTCTAGCATGATAAAATTAATAGAGTATTAAATATTTAATATGAGTTTGTTGTGTCACCACAAGACAAGTATTAAGTATTTAAGATGTTAATTTATCACATTTGATGCTTATAAAGAAAATTGAACAATATTGTTTTGTTGTGTCACCACAAGGATGATATTTTTCTTTTTGAATATATGGAGTGCTAGGTCGGACTTAACTTGGATAATTTTGATTCGGATGTGCCACCACTTGATCAAAATAATCTAAGAGGCAAAATACTGAGGAGTTGCGTAGTTGATGTAATTGACAAAAGTAGTTGTCTACCTATTTATTTATATATAGTTTGTTGTGTCACCACAAGGCTATATACATTTGAAATGGGATCCTTATTCTCACTAGCAAATCTTTAATCGATTTTTTGCCGAACTATATAAGTGAGGTAATATAGTTTGAAGAAAATAGTGGGAGATACCAATTTAAAACAAGACCTAATTTATTTTGGTAATTAATAATAGAATGTATGTTAAAATGTTGTTAATTACAAATTCATTTACTGAAATTTTACAATGTCTAAAATTACTATCATCTGCTGCGACATATTAGATGCTAAATTAACCGGAATCCAATTAAATCGGATTGGTTAAGGAATTTGAGAATAGTTCTTATAGCTAAAAAGCTATCTTATGTCCTATCGCTATCCTCAATGGTTGCGAATAATGCCTCTAAGGAAGAGATTGCTACTTTTAGAAAGTGGCGAAGATGATGCACAGATTAGCTCGATGCATCATGCTCAGCATCTATGAAAGTAACGAGCTTCAAATCGGCATGAAACTATGGATGCTCTACTATATTCCTGCACATCAAGTAGTTGATGGTGAGGAAAGTGGGGCCGATAGATATCGAGATATCTAAGGAGCTCTTCCGATCTAGAATGAGACAATGGCACTATAAATGCAGAATAAAAAGTTCTTAACATAATCAATTTGATTGATCAATTAGACAACCGGGTTTTGTCATGGATGGAGAGTTGAGCCAAGATTTGATCTTGCACTCACTCCGGACTCCTTTCACAATTGTTGTGAATTTTTCATATGAACAAGCTAGATATCGACCTCATTGATTTGCTTAACATGTTGAAAAATGTTGAGAGTCACTTTCCAACTAAGAAAGACCGAGTTTTACTGGTAGGGGCCAAAGGATCTTCTGAAAAGAAGAACGATTCAAAGAAGGTATATAGAAAGGAAAAAACAAAGGATAATAAGAATAAAAGCGATACGGATAGCAAAGGAGTTTGCTTCCACCGCAATAAGCTCGACACGGAAAGAAAAGCTGAGAAGCATCTTGCAGAGGCTAACCAAAGAAGCTTAGTGAAGTTTGGTTTTAATACGATTTTGTTCATGATTGAAATAAATTTTTCTTTAAGTCGAGGTTCTACTTGGGTATTGGATCTAGGCTTTGGTTATCATAAATATAGATTTATGAAGGACAAAGCGAAGTAAAAGCTAAACAAATATAAGTAATCCTATGCGGAAAATGAAGCAAAGGTTCTTTGCATTAGCTATAGAAACTTATAGTTTAGCACTTCCTACGAAGCAAATCTATTAAAGTCAATAAGTTGTTATCGTATTCCATTCTTGTTAAAATATTATTTCCATTTTATTGTTGGACAATGAAATCTTTGGTATTATAATTAAGAACAATTGTTGTTCTATTTATAATAATAATGTTTTGTATAAAAGCGGAATATTACTTAATAAATTTTGTATACTTGATTTACGTGAAAAATATATTTTGCAAATTGAACAAACTAGTATAAGAAAATGAGATGATCATTCAAAGAGTTGAATGTGTGTATTTTTTCGAAATACAAGTATGAATTATTTGAAAGGTTCAAACAATTGTAAGTGAAATAAATTGGCAAAGTATTAAGATTCTTTGATTAGATCAAGGATAAATACTTGTGCAATAAGTTTCTAGATCATCTCAAATGGTTTTTCATAATGGGCGCCTCGATACGCAATAATTGATTGATGTATCCGAAAGGAAAAATCGTACCTTGTTGGACATGGTGCGGTCCATAATGATTTTACCGACATTCCAAAGATTCTTACGGGAAAATGTCCTAGAAATGGGCTGCATATCTACGAAAATGGTAACCTCAAAATCCGGCCCCAAGACTCCATAAAAGTTATGGATGCCGGGAGGATTCCTAATCTTAAGTATGTTAAGATAAGGGGTTGACCAACTTATGTGAAATGGTTTCAAAGGATAAGCTTGGGACAAGATTTGACATGTATGATTTGTGGGACATCCTAAAGTAAGTTTAGGGTATATGTTCTATAATTCTACTTAGCAAAAGGTGTTTGTTACGAAACACGCGCCTTACTAAGATAAAGGTGTTTATCATTGAAGGGGCTAGTGGGAGGATAATAGATCTTGAAAAGTTCATGATCCACAAAACACTATAAGTCGAATAAGAAGAACTCAGTATAGACTGTTGTACCTGGCCAAGATAATAAATGCGAATAGTACCAAAGATACCTAGGAGGTATGGATTCATCATGGATGATGATGATGAGGTACACATCATAGAAGATGATGATCCGAGTTACATTCGATGAGGTAAGACTTCTAGTGTGTACAAAAAGGTCGATTGGGAGCATCGTGAAATTTCTAGTATTATATGATGATATACTACGGATGAGGAATTACATACCAATGCTACAATCGGTAAAGATAAAGTTGTCTAAACATTCCTCCATGAATGATTTGGAAGAGTATCTTAATTGGGGATATAAATCATATAGATAGATTTAAGAGGATGCTCGACTTAACCCAAGGAACGATATTCATTTGATGCTAAAGTCGCTTAGCATGGCAAACTCAAGAGATGTCTCATGTTGATGAGCCGTGGAGAGTATCTCTTAATAGTCCCCAAAGACTCCAAAGAGAGATCACATGAGTAACTATCATGTATGCAATGAAATATACGAGACACGATGTTGATCAATCATATTACGGAGAAGATCAACAGAAGGCGGTGAAAAACATCTTAAAGTGCTTAACCGACACTAAGGATGTGATCATATTCATGGTGGGTCTTAATTAAAACTAGAGGGCTTATGACTCAAGTTTTCGAGACGGACCAAGACGACGAGAAAAATCCACTTTAAGGTAAAGGGTTACCTTGAGCAGTGGTGCGATAAATTGGAAAGGTTCCAAACAATGAAAGAGTTCTTTGGTTTAGTGATAAAGACAAAGTATATAGCTATAAATGAAGCTACAAGTTGATTGTTTGGATAAAAGTTCATTACAGAACTGGGAATAGTTCCTAAGTCTCATCTTGGATCTAAACATGTGTTGTGGCACATTCATTTGATTATTAGAATCATTGAAAGATGGGAAATCACTATAGAGATAGTGGACTCTCATGAACAACATTACATATCCATTAACTAAAGCTTATCCAACAGCAGGATAATCGTCACTTAGAGAAGAAGAGTATAAGATACCATGACGATTGGCTTTAGTGCAAATGGGAGATTGAAAGTAGTATGCACACAAGCCAATCATGTTTGATGATAAAGCATATACTTTGTAACAATCTTATTTATTTATTAATAAAAAGTATTAATTTATTAAAGGCTTTTAATTATCTACATGATGTCTTTTTTATGATATGTGATAAACCCATAGTTTTAAGCAATGCTTTTAGAATAATGATGATGATCATTCTAATGAGATCTAAATTCTTAGAAAGCTTAAAACTAAAATAGTTCCCAATCGTTGGATTACTAAATTGGGGATTGGTGAATCCGGATAGATTGGTACATCGTTGCTTGCTCATTGGATGAGGATGATTGATCTCATGATCATTTGTGTGGAGACACTAAAGCAAGTATGTAGGTGCTTATTAGAGAATAAGTTCACCTTTGAGCGTTGGCTCGCTAAGGAATACCTAATGGAGTTTTATTTGCCTGTCAATAGGAATTCTTGTAGTGATAGTAGTACAAGTGATCCTTGGACTTGAGATCATCATAGTATCTTGTGTATGATGAGTTATACTTTGACTTATTCCTTAAGACCCTTAGGGTATATCAAAGGGTATGCTTGGGTATAATAAGTTATACATGAAGATAATGTATGATCAATAAAGAATCTACCACTTCTAATAAAAGAAGAAAATGTCCTATGTGATTCGATAAATGACAACCCGATGAGTCCTTGGCAAAGAGAATGAAATTAGAAAGGAGTTTCTAATTTGCATTATTTGAGTTATGCATTTAAGAGTCGAAATACATTATAATTAAATAAAATAAGACTTGATGATAATTCCATGTCTTATATTTAATTGGGACATTGTATGGTGGAAGGATTGAATTGTGCAGGTAACTATTTACTCAAAGGTTCTTTAATGATTAATGTTGAAATCTATATTATCCGGAAAGTCGTTGATCGCTAGGGAGGCTTATCCCTATTGTAGAATAAATATTATTTAAATAAATTAATTGTTTAATTTATTTATTTAAATAAGATTAAATTGTTCTAATTGATTTATTCACAACCGGTTTAATATGGAGAACCTAAAGGGTCACACCATAAAAGGAAGAATAATTATTTAAGAAGTTAATGGCATAATCGTAATAATATATTAAGTATATTTAATTTAATCTATGGTAATAGAATAAATTAAATAGCTTAATATTTATTATTTAATATTTTAGAAATATTAAATATAAATTAATAAGAGGAGTCTTATTAATATTATTACAATTATTATTATTTTAATTTCTAAAAGAGTTTAGGAATTAATTTAATATAAGTACTCTCATTTATTCCTAATTGGATTAGGAAGGAAAATTAGTTAAAGGAGTTTAATTAATTATCCCTAATAAGATTAGGGAGCTTAATTAATTAAAAGAATTTAATTAATTAAATAAAACTCAATTCCTTAATTGTTAAGGTGGGTTGCCCACATCTATAAATAAGAGGAGTCTTATTATGGGTGGTATGGGTTGTTGACTTTAACAAAGTACGTAATAATTCCAAGTTGTTGGGAGTATGCCTTTTCTATAGAGATAGAAAACTAGGGTTAGCCATAACACCCATCTTCTTGAATTTTATTTTTCCTTGGTGGATCACCTCTAGAGGCCAAACGCTTGGGTGGCTAACGTTGATCAACGGAAGGAACCAAACCCGGTGGATTCAAGTTGAACGCCAAAAGGATTGGAGGTGAACTTGTACCTGAGGAAGCTCGGATCTTCAAGGGTATGTTTGTTCATATCTTTTCGTTTAATTAATAATTGTGCATAAAGGGTGATCCGGGTATATGGTTTGTAAATTTTTTTAAACTCTGATTTTACACGCTTCCGCACTTTTTATGCAATTTGATTGCGTTGATGAATATTACAAACCTAACAATGATCATGCCAACAACTGTCCATCAATGCACTACGGGCCAATGAGGACTTTCACCGCATCATTTGTAATATTACGGTGGCTGACATTACAAGAATAATCCTTGGTGTGTCATAATCATACCAAGTCCATCTATGCACTACGAACCTGAAATGACTTTCAACATAATATAAACATGAGGATGATGACAATGATATAAGAATTCGATAAAACAAGTTCAAGAATTAATTTGTCCAAGAACTACTAATGTCCAAATTGTCAACATGATACTACTTTGTAGAGTAAAATTCAAGAATGATCAGAAGAATATTTCCATGAAAAGATACTGGATGAAGCACAAATATCAAGGATATTCTACTAATTTCATGGAGTATAGAAAGTCAAAACTTTAACCAATTGAGTATAATAAAGAATGGAATAACAAAAGAAATCACCACGAATGCAGATTAGCATGACAAAAGTTATTCAACGAATAATAATAATGAGAACCAAGTCGAGGCAAAATTTGCAAGCGGGATGTTCCAATGAGAATAATAAAGACGGAACCAGTGCGGTGTAAAACACACGACAAAGATGTTCCAACGGAATAATAATAATAAAAAACAGAACCGTGTCCCAAGTAAAAACGCATGAGGCAGGATATTTCAACGAGAATAGTAAAAAGCGGAATAATAGAAGAATGTCACCAAGTATAGGGTAGACCACGTATATCGAGTTATTCCAACGAATAATAAGTAATGTAATAACAACAGTTCTCTTCATGAATAAGAAAGAATAACACCCTTACCGTAAAAAGAACCTGAATATAAGAGTAGTTAAGTAGCGAAATCTTTTCTTCTTTCTCTCTATAATTTTCTCTCTCTCTGAGTTTCAAAGGAATTAAAGAAAAATAATGAAGGAATGAGCATCTATTTATAGAAAAATGGAATGCATAGTAACTAACTCATGAACGGTCCAAATTGATTTACTTTAATCTAACGGTTCATATTTAAAGCAAAATCTTTTAAATAAAATATAATATATATATTATATATATATTACATGCGAAGAAAAATATCACGGGTGAAAATCCCCGTGAACCCACATCATTTGTTTCTGCTAAAATTTCAAACCTTATACAATAATAATACATATAATACTCCATTATGTGTTTTCCTCCCCCACCAACTTCAATCATCATATACTATATAATATAATATATATATATATATATATATATATATATATATATATATATATATATATATATATATATATACTACTACTCCACCAATCCCACATTCCACCCAATATACGGGTGGAATTCCTCCCACCTAAAACAATCCTTTCATTCCCCATCTTTATCAAATCATGTCATATATATATATATATATATATATATATATATACATGAATATAATAATATAGAACTGAGACAACTTTCTACCGACGATTTTGGAAAATTGGTAAATGAGAATCCAATTAATACGCCTATTTTTACAATAAATACTTCATAAAAATCACCTTAATAATTTTAACAACATTTATCATCTTTATTACAATTCACAATATTAATCGACTAGGTCGTTCCCAGGAAAGAGGGGGCTTTCCAATAAGGATTTCTCCCTATTAGCGCACAATTAGGTGACCAAACCTCTCCTTGACAAAACTTCTAGACATCGTTAATATTGCAAATAATAATATTAATAACTTTGTCGTCTCAATTATTGATTTTAACAATATATAAAATATCGACAATAATTGAATCAAATAACGTGAGATACTATGCAACAATTACTATAGCAATAATTGAACAAGAATGAATGACTTCTCACGTAAGCATCGATAATCAATCACCGTGTCTTTCTTATTCAACCACGCGCATTATTCTTGTACTTTTACTACCTAGTAGTTCAACAAATATCAACGGTAAAAATTCCGCCCTTATTTTTTTATAAAAATACTTTTGTCGTTTTTCTCGATCAAATGACAACAATTACATTAGGAGTCCACCAATGATTCATACTGTTGTCGAATATTCCTATTAAAACGAATATTCCTCGACCAATCGAATATAATATAACAACTTGCATACTTTGCAGAATTTATAAATACTACCCACAACTATAACATTATATCAAATCCACACCATAATAAAAAAATTATTTCGAGAAAATTAAATATTTATTCATAAAATCTGGGCTCTCACAGGTAGTGCAAGGGAGCGCGTTTATTGTGACCTCCCAGAAAGTAAGGAACCCGAACGAGGTTATCACGGGTAAGCTTATCATAAACTCTAGTGAAGTCTATACCTTATTTGATACCGGTTCTACCCATTCTTTTATTTCTCCTACTTGCGCTCAACGTTTAAATTTGACTCCGGAGAAATTAGACTTTGACTTATCTGTTGAAAATCCATTAGGAGAAACCTTCATTACATCCACTGTTTATAAGTCTTGTTTGATTCAAATCGGTAACCGCACGTTACCTGTCGATCTTATGTCCTTAAAAATACTTGCATTTGACGTGATTCTAGAGATTGATTGGTTAACTACTCATCATGCTAAAATTGATTATTTTCGTAAGGTTGTTAGCTTTCATATTCCTAATAAATCTATTATACGAATTCAAGCGACCAAACCATTAAAATCAATCACGGTCATCTTAAGCCATAAAGCTATTCGTTTATTGAAAAACGGATGTCAAGCTTTCTTAGCTCATGTCACGGATTTAAAAAAAAATACGTCAGATTTGAAGGATATTTCTATTGTTAATAAATTTCCTGACGTATTCCCTGAAGAAATTCCTGGCCTACCCCCAGAGCATGAAGTTGAATTTTGTATCGACCTTGAACCCAGTACAAAACCCATTTCCAATGCCCCATATCGAATGGCTCCTATTGAACTTCAGGAGTTAAAAACCCAATTGCAGGAATTGTTAGACATTGGTTTCATTCGTCCTAGTACGTCTCCTTAGGGTGCTCCTGTTCTATTCGTGAAGAAGAAAGATGGGAGTATGCGACTTTGTATTGATTATCAGGAATGTGAGAAGAGTTTTTAAGAACTCAAAAGGAGACTCATTTCAGCACCTGTTCTGACAATACCATCTGGTTCGAAGGGATTTGTCATCTACAGTGATGCTTCGGGTAAAGGGTTAGGATGTGTTCTCATGCAACATGGGAAAGTCATAGCCTATGCCTCAAGACAACTCAAAGAATATGAGAGGAATTATCCTACTCATGATCTAGAGTTGGCAGCTGTTGTCTTCGCACTTAAAATTTGGAGGCATTACTTGTATGGAGAGAAAGTGGAGATCTTTACGGATCATAAAAGCCTCAAATATTTCTTCACTCAAAAGGAACTTAACATGCGACAACGACGTTGGCTTGAACTGTTGAAAAATTATGATCATACCATCCAATACCATCCTGGAAAAGCGAACGTGATAGCTGACGCATTGAGTAAAAGATCATATGCGGGTACGAGTGCAATATTCACAACACAAAAGGCCATTTTGTGTGACTTGCAAAGGATGGAGATAAGGTTAAAGACTCCAGGGACCCATGTGATGATGGCGAATATACGAGTAGAATCGACTTTAATTGATAAAGTTAAAGTTGCTCAAGTTACAGATCCGGAGCTGATACGTATGAGGACGAAAGTGCAAGAAGGTGCTATGCCGGAAGCAAGAATCGATGAAGAAGGAATAATTCGAGTCAACTCTAGACTTTGTGTTCCTAACGACCCTGATTTAAAGTTTAAAATTATGATGGAGGCGCACAACACACCGTTTGCAATCCATCATGGGAGTACCAAAATGTATCGTGATCTTCGTCATACATTTTGGTGGAGCAATATGAAGAGAGAGATAGCGCTATTTATCTCAAGGTGTCTAATTTGTCAATGAATTAAAGCGGAGCATCAAGTACCAAAAGGTCCATTGCAACCACTTGAAATTTCAGAATGGAAGTGGGAGCACATTACCATGGATTTCGTTACCGGCCTTCCCAAAGTTTCTCAAGGCATAGATGCGATTTGGGTCATTATTGATAGATTGACCAAGTCCGCTCATTTCTTCCGACATCTGAAAAATTTATACACTTGAGCGTCTTGCTCGTATGTACATAAACGAGGTTGTAAGATTGCATGGTATGCCAGTATCCATAGTTTCTGATCGAGACCCAAGATTCACTTCAAGATTTTGGGTTAGTTTGCAAAAAGCTATGGGCACGGATTTACGATTTAGCTACGCATATAATCCTCAGACGGACAGGCAGTCGGAGAGGACGATTAAAACTCTTGAAGATCTATTAAGACTCTATGTCCTTGACTTCAAGGGAAGTTGGGACAAGTTCTTACCATTGGTGGAGTTTTCCTACAACAACAGTTATCAAGCAAGTATTGGCATGGCTCCATTCGAGGCGTTGTATGGAAGAAAGTGTCGTTCTCCAGTATGTTGGGATGAGGTGAGTGAAGAAACGTTGTTGGGACCAGAGTTGGTACATATTACTACGGAAAAGATTCAAATGACCCGACAACATATAAAAACCTCACAAGATCGATAAAAGAGTTATGTGATCTTCATCGAAAGGACGTAGAATTCGATATTGGAGATCATGTGTTGTTACGTGTTGCTCCATGGAAAGGAGTTACAAGATTTGGAAGAGAGAAAGCTCGATCCTCGATTCATTGGCCCATTTTAATCCTCGATCGAGTAGGAATCGTGGCTTTATAGACTTGCGTTACCGCCAAGTATGTCTCGTGTTCATAACATTTTTCACATATCCATGTTACGTAAATATGTGAAAGACCCAAACCACATTATTGAGTTAGAACCAGACGAGATAGAGGAAGATTTAACGTATGAAGAGTTACCTGTTAAAATCTTGGATAAAAAAGATCATATTCTACGCTCCAAGGTTATACCTCAAGTCAAAGTTTTATGGAGAAACCACGATGTGGAAGAAATGACTTGGGAGTTAGAATCTGAGATGAAATCAAAGTATCCTCACCTCTTCGACATACCAGGTACGCACCCTAATTTCGAGGACGAAATTTCATAAGAAGTGGAGGTTGTAAGACCCCACTTTTGAATAAAGATTAAATTTTCTCGAAATATATTTTTTTGAATATTATGGTGTGGATTTGATATAATGTTATAGTTGTGGGTAATATTTACAAATTTTGCAAAATACGCAAGTTGTTATATAATATTCGATTGGTTGGGAATATTCGTTTTAACGAGGAATATTAAATACAATGGCATAATCATTGGTGGACCCCCACAACGGAATTATTGTCGGATTGAAAAACGAAAAAAATACTTTATAAAAATAACGGCGGAAGTTTTACTGTTAAGCTGTTGAACTACCCTAGTAAAAATGTACGATGTCTGGCGTGGTTGCATAATAGCACACCAGTATTGATTATTGATGCTTACGTGAGAAGTCACTCGATTATACTCAATTATTTCTTCAAGATAATTCTTGCATCATATCTCTCATATTATTGATTCGATTATTGTCGTAGTATCATCTACATAATATGTTATTTTATTAAATCAATAATTGAGACGATAAAGTTATTCATATTATTAAATTGCAATATTTATGATGTCTAGAAGTTTTGTCAAGGAGAGGTTTGGTCACCTAATTGTGTGCCAATAGGGAGAAATCCTTATTGGAAAGCCCTCTCTTTCCTGGGAACGACCTGGTTGATAAATATTGTGAGTTATAATATTAATGATGAATGTTATTAAAATTGAAGTTATGTTCGGAGTTGAATTTGGAGACGCGGACGTGATATTTGAGTCCGAAACGATGAAATTAGTAAAATAGTCTATAAACACAAAAATTTTTGGAATTCACTATTTGGTCAAAAAATCACGATTGACTTTTTTCGAAAAGTCAAACTTGAAATTTCAAAATTTATATTTTTGATAAAAATGGTTTCATTGTGTTGGAATTATTTGTGTTAGTGAAAATCGACGATTATTTCGATAATAATTAATGTCCGGAGGTTAAATTGACCCGATCGGTATTTAACCTAATAAATGAAACAATTGATTACTATTATTTCACATGATTATAATTATTTGTTCACATGTGTATACTATTGTTTCACATTCTTGTTACTATTAGGGGAGTTGGTGCAAGATTGATAATACTTGCATGGTAAGTTAAAAATAGAGGTATAGATGGAGAGTCTTATAATTGTAATTATTTTTTCACATATACAGAACTATTGATTCACATAATTTACTATTGAATCACATTATTTACTATTAGGGAGGTGGTGCAAGTTTGATAATACTTCCATGACTAAATTAAAAATAAAGAAAAAGTTGGAGGTATTGTCTTTGAAATTTTTTTGAGCCCCAAAACGTAATTATCGAAACTATATTTTTCTATAAATAGAAGCTCATTCTTCCTTCATTTCTCACCAATTCACAAAAGCTTTAGAGCGATTATTATAGAGAGAAATTATAGAAAGAAGAAGAAAGTCTGCTACCTCACTATTCGAATATCCAGTTTTTCTAAAGGTAGGGGTAGTATTATTTCTTTCTTATCCATGAAGAGAACTTCATTATTCCATTCTTTATTATTACATTGGAATAACTTTGTATCTGCCGAGCTACCCTATACTTGGTGAAATTCTTACATTTGTTCCTTTCTTTATCATTCTCATTGGAACATCACATGCATGCGTTCTACGGCGGGACTGGTTCCGCTTTTATTATTCTGTTGAAATATATCACCGTCATGCATGCGTTTTTACACCTTGATTAAATCTTTATTATTCTTTTGGAATATCCACATGCATGCGTTCTCTGTGGGACTGATTCCGTTATTTATTATTCTGTTGGAATAACCTGCCTGTGCGGTCTATCGCATGCCTGGTGATTTCTTTAGTTATTCCATTCCTTATTATACTTAGTTGGTTAAAGTTTTGACTTCTATACTCTATGAAATTAGTGGAATATCCTTGATATTTGCGCTTCATCCAGTATCTTTTCATGAAAATATTCTTCTGAGCATTCTTGAATTTTACTCTACAAAGCAGTATCATGTTGACAATTTGGACGTTATTAGTTCCTGGATAAATTAATTCTTGAACTTATTTTTATTGAATTCTTATATCATTGTCATCATCCTCATGTTTATATTTTGTTGAAAGTCATTTGTGGCCTATAGTGCATAGATGGACTTGGTATGATTATGACCAGGGATTATTCGGTGTAATCATGATCGTAATTTTACAAATGATGTGGTAAAAGTCTTCATTGGCCCGTAGTGCATTGATGGACAGTTGTTGGCATGATCATGACTATTATTGAATACACAAATATTCTTGGCCCGTAGTGCATGGATAATTGTGGTCGTGATACTAAAGAATATTCTTGACCGTAGTGCGGGGTGATTCGATGATGTGGATTATTTATTAAAATCGAGTCCCAAATGATAAAAGTGATGAAAAACCTTTTAAATCATAAAAGATATTAGATTTTATTCTCTACTTGACTCTTTTAATGGATTGTTTGTTCCGCTGCAGTTAAACTTGATGGTTGTTATATTGTATCAGTTTAACACTGTTGAAGGCTAATGATAATATATTATGCATTATCTTAGTCATAATATTTCTTACTAGGCTAGTTGAGCTCACCCTTTTACTTTCATTGTTCTCTTCACGAAATGAGAACGTAGCAGGGACTAGTTGGAGAACGAAGTGACGGGCCAGATGATAGCATTAGTAGTCCTCACTATTCTGTGAAATAGTGTGATAATAATTGTAATGAGAACTCCTTTTGAGTTTGTATAATCTCTAGTAGACAATATTTGTATTCAAACTCACAGCTTATGTTTTGTCGTATTGTACACGACAGTTGTATTATTAAGTTGTATTTGAATTATGTACCATGTATCTGGCGACTCAAGATGGGTGATGTATACCTATTTTGGGGGCGTCACACAATCCACGATTTGTTGGTCCATTTGAGATTCTTGACCGAATAGGAAATGTGGCCTATAGACTCGCATTACCTCCAAGTATGTCTCGTCTTCATAATGTTTTTCACATATCCATGCTTCGTAAATATGTGAAAGACCCGAACCATATAATTGCGTTAGAACCAGATGAGATAGCCGAAGATTTAACGTACGAAGAAGTACCTGTTAAGATCTTGGATAGGAAAGAGCATGTCCTACGCACCAAGGTTATACCACAAGTTAAGGTTTTGTGGAAAAACTATGCTATTGAAGAAATGACCTGGGAGTTGGAATCAGAAATGAAAGCGAGGTATCCTCACCTTTTCGAAACACCAGGTACGTATGTCAATTTCGAGGACGAAATTTCATAAGGAGGGGAGGTTGTAAGACCCCAACTTATTATAAATAAAATCAAATTTCCTCTAATTATTATTGTGAATAATAAGGTATTAATTTGATATAATTCTCTGGTTATGGGTAAAATATGTAAATTTTGCAAAATAAGCAAGTGGTTATAAAATAATCATTGTTGTCAGGGAATATTCGTTTGGTCGTGGAATATTCTTGTTGTCGGGGAATATTCATATGACGGCGCAGTCATTTGTGGGCCCCATAACAGAATAAATGTCGGATGAAGAAAACGACAAGTTTGAGTTTTTATAAATAACGGCGTAGCGTGTTATTCACAGATTAACAATCGTTGGAATACCCGGTGGTTAAAATACGATGTCTGGCGTGGATGCACGTATTGATGAATTATTGATTCTTACGTAGAAGAAGCACTACTCAATAATTGTTACGATAATTCTTGTTCAATATTTTATTTTATTGATTCAATAATTGTTGCGTTGATATTTTATATTATTGTTGTTTCATAATTATCAACGCATGATATTTCCCATTATCGGATCAATAATTCATATTATTTGAATAATATTATGAGATAGCATTATTGGCAATGTCTAGAAAGTTACATCGAGGAGAGGTTTGGTCACCTAATTGCGGCGCAAGAAGGAGAAATTCTTATTGAAAGCCCCTCTTTCTTTCTGAAGCTACTGGTTGTCATAATTGTGATTACGTAATATTATTTGTGAATAATTAATTATTGATTTATATGATAAGGAAATATTTATTTTATGTGGATATAAATGATGGATATATTTATTTTTATGTGGATAAAATGAAAGAATAAATCTTGAGGTGTTTTATCAAGATTTTTTGTGGATTGTAGAGGTAATAAAATCATCCGTTTGTGGATTTGGATATTTTATGTTTGGAATTTGGAAAACTCAAAGCTACAAAGTTGTAGAGAATTCAATTTCAGGCAGAATGGACATAAAATTCGTATTTTTCTGATAAACGAGCTATTTTCTATGAATTACTGAAGTTTTAGAAAATAAAATAATTTTTATTAAAATAGGTGGGCCCCACTAGTGTCCTTTGTTGAATACATGTGCTGGATTGATTTTTCAATTGTGGAGGCTAGTCTAGGATGGTCTGAGAGATTTAAAGAAAGAAAAAATAATAATATATTTTATTATTTTAGTCTCCTATGGCGTTCTAGCATTTTCCTATAAATAGACGTTTAGGTTAGAATTGAAAATCACACCAGAAACAAGTTTTCTTTCTCTCTATATTGTCGAGCGTATTTTAGTGAGTATTTATATACTTTGAGAGTTGTTGTTCGGTACAAGTTTCCTTCGGCTTTCTATCCGATATTCCGATCAAAATTACCGTTATTTTGAGGTAAGGGATGTTAGTTTCTTCTTAAATGATATTATTTTCTTCAATATTATTATGCCGAAATATTGGTGAATGTTTTTATCAAATTTGGAATTTTTTGTGTCGGGGTTACTATTCACATATACTGCCTTATTCACTTCATCAATCTGACCTTATTCAATTTAAAATGAAATTTTCTTCTTTTTGTCCAAGATGTCAATTATGGTTACTATCTTTGATTGTATCCATGTTTTGATCTTTATTTTTGAATTCTATTTCAAAATTGGTATTTATGAAGTATTATTGATCTTGGATAAAGCTGTTATACTGAATCCCTACTATTTGTCCTTACATGTCTCACTTTGGATTCGCTTTTCTTTAAAATATTTTTCATCATCCTCAGTCCTAAATGATGATATTCTTGAATATCTTTGGCTGTAGGTGCAAAGATGAATGATTAATCGATGAATATCTTTGGCGCGTAGTGCAAAGATGAGCAGTGTTGAGATGAACATGACCAATTGGTGATACAAATGAATATCTTTGGCTGTAGTGCAAAGATGAATATTGATTAAAGATGTATATTGATTTTTGTTACAGGGATAAAATATTGATGATGGACTTTTAAATCTTAGAAGATAGTAGAACTCATTCTCTACTTGACTCTTCTAATAGATTGTTGTTTTCGCTGCAGTTATTGATCTAAAACTTGTTGTCTATTATATTTTATCAGATTTTTCCCTGTTGAAAACTAATGATAATTTGTTGTATATTATCTTAGTCATAATATTCTTTCTTTGGGCTAGTTGAGCTCACCCTTTTCCTTTTTTGTTCCATTTTTCTTCTCGAGAGGTGAGAACATAACAGGATCTAGTCGGGGTATGGAGTGATGGTTCTAGAAAAATGTTTTAACAGTCCTCACTATTTTTGTAAAATAGGGTTTGAATAATTGTAATGAGGACTTATTTGAGTGTGGATATTGTCTAGAAGACAATATTTATATTTTAACTCACGATATGTGTTGTCGTATTTTGCATTTACAATTGTATTATTGAAGTTGTAATTTGCTTTACGTACCATGTATTTGGCGGCACTCGAGAATGGGTGTTGTTGTAAGACCCCAACTTATTATTAATGAAATTTAATTTTCTCTATTTATTATTTTGAAATAGTAAGGGTTGATTTGATAAATGTGGATAGTTAGGGGTAAAATACATAAATATTTCAAAATAAGCAGCAGTGGATATAAAATATTCATTGTTGTTTGGGGAATATTCGTTTGGTCGTGGAATATTCTTCTGTCGGGGAATATTTATGCGACAGTAGCCTTGATCTTTTGTGGGCCCCATAACTGAAAGCGATTGGATGAAGAAAACGACAAATATAAGTTGTTTAAAAATAACTTGGCGTAGTTATTCTGTAATTATCTTTGTTAAAATACTCGGTGGTTTAAAACACGGTAGCACACTCAGATTGCACCAATTATTGATTCTTACGTGAAGGCACTTTTCAATAATGGTTACGGTAATTACTTTCAAAGATTTTTATTGATTTAATAATTATTGCGTTGATATTTTATATTCTTTGTTGTTTGATAATTGTCATTACACAAGATTTTTCATTATCGAGCAATAATTCATATTATCTGAATAATATTATTAGATAACATTATTGGCAATGTCTAGAAAGTTACGCTCTAAGGAGAGCTTTGGTCACCTAATTGCTTGCCAAGAAGAGAGAAATTCTTATTGAAAGCCCCTCTTCCTGGGAACTGCACGGTTGTCAATATTGTGATTACGTAATATTATTTGTGAATAATTAATTATTGATTCATATGATGAGAAAAATATTGATTTTATGTGGATATAGATGGAGAAAATTTTTAATGTGACAATTGTTGAAAATTGAAATTTTATCTTTTTCGATAAAATAATTTATTTAAATATATTATTATATTTTAATAATATAATAATGGTGATATTTTTTACAACGAATGTGGGATATATGAGTATCTGAGGAGGAAGAGTATTTTTATTTGCAATAAATGTTTAAAACATGTTAAACATGTCTGTGGACCCCATTTATTAATCGAAATTTGATTATAAATTTGTAAAATCGCCTGGTTTGTGGATTTCGGTCAATTTTATTTGGAATTCGGAAAAAGTTTCTTCCGCAAAGTTGTAGAGAATTGAATTTCCTATAAAAATTAGCGAGTTTCAATTTTCTGATAAAAGGGCTATTTATTATGAATTATTGAAGTTACAAGTTCAAATAATTAATTTTTCAAGTTTTATTTATTTTTATTAATAAAACGTTTTTGTTTGTTTTGTGGGCTACAACATGTGCATAATGAGCTGAGATCAGATCTAGGAAGGTTGGCGTAGAAATTTTAATATATATATTAATATTTTATTAAATTTTACGCTTTGGTGTTTCTAAAGCATTTTCCTATAAATAGGTGCTTAGGTTAGAATTGAAAATCACACCAAAAATCTGAAGTTTTCTCTCTATATTATCGGCGTATTTCTTGTGAGTATTTTGAGTATATTTTGAGTATTGCTATACGGTGCAAGTTCAAGTTATAGTCGATATCCTGTGTTTCAACTAAAGACTGCTTTGTGAGGTAAGGATATTATTTTTTTTCAGAATGATATTATCTTTGAAATATTGATCTGAAGTTTTTATCAAATTTGGAACTTTTAGCGTCGAGATTACTATTCACGTGATACGAAACTATTCACGATATCGACACTATTTACTTAATCTGGCACTATTCATCGAAAAATAAAAATTTTCCTTTTCAAATCAAAATATCTATTCGGATACTAGCTTTGATTGTATCCATGTTTTGATCATTCTTGAATTTTACACCACTATGATTATTTTTGAGGTATTTTTGGGCGTGGATATAAAACAAAGTACGAATCCTTAATCCTTAATCCTTGTCATTTTTGTTTCCTTTGGATTCGTTTCTTTAAAAATATTTTCATCATCCTCGGTCTTAAATGATGATATTATTGAATATCTGTGGCTGTGAGTGCAAAGATGAATAATTTACAAGAATATCTTTGGCCCGTAGTGCAAAGATGAGCAGTGTTTAGATGAACATGACCAATCGATGAATATCTTTGGCACATAGTAGTGCAAAGATGAATATTTGATTCCGATATATATATGATTGATGTTACGGGGATAAAAGATGAGCGATGAACTTTTAAATTCATACATAGAAGATAGTAGTTTGCATTCTCTACTTAACTCTTCTAATGAATTATTATTTCATTATGAATATTGATTTAAAATTTGTTGTCTATTGTATTCTATTAGATTTTTCCTGTTGAAGACTAACGATAATTTGTTGTATATTATCTTAGTCATAATATTCTTTACCGGGCTAGTTGAGCTCACCCTTTTTCCTTTTTGTTCCATTTTTCTTCTCGTGAGGCGAGAATATAAGCGAGAATTGCAGCCTGGGTATGGAATGAAGGTTCTAGAGAGAGTTGTTTAGTAGTCCTCACCATTTTGTAAAATAATGTATCAATAAATGTGATGAGGATTTATTTGAGTATAGATATTGTCTAGAAGATAATATTTGTATTCAAACTCACAGTTTTACTGTTGTAATAATAAAGTTGTAGTTGTTTTTGTACCATGTATTGACAACTTAGAATGGGTGATGTATACCTATTTTGGGGGCGTCACAGTTGTATACCTATTTTGGGGGTGTCACAACAAGGCAGTATCATGTTGACAATTTGGACATTATTGAATTCTGGATAAATTAAGTTATAATCTTTATAAATTTATCTTTTACTTTCTTTTAATTGAATTCTTATATCACTGTCATCATCCTCATGCTTATATTGTGATAAAAGTCATCTATGGCATTACGTGCATAGATGTACTATTGATTGGTATGATTATGACCATGGATTATTCGGTATAATCATGACCGTAATGTTACAAATGATGTGGGGAAAAAATCCTCATTGACATGTAGTGCATTGATGGACAGTTGTTGGTATGATTATGACTCGGGATTATTCGGTATAATCATGACCATTGATGATTACATAAATATCCTTGGCCTGTAGTCCAAGGATGATTCGATGATGTTGTTTATTTATTAAGTTGAGTCTCAGAGATAAAATTGATGATAAACTTTTTAAATCATAGAAGATAGTATATATCATGCTCTACTTGACTCTTCTAATGGATTGCTTGTTCCGCTGCAGTTAAACTTGATGTTTATTATATTTTATCAGTTTAACACTTGTTGAAGGCTAACGATAATTTATTCTGCATTATCTTAGTCATAATATTTCTTACTGGGCTAGTTGAGCTCACCTTTTTGCTTTCATTGTTATCTTCAGGAAATGAGAATGTAGCTGGGACTAGTCGGGGAATAGAGTGACGGTCCGAGATGGTGGCTATAGTAGTCCTCATTATTTTATGAAATAGTGTGATAATAAATGTAATGAGGACTTCATTTGAGTTTGAATATTGTCGATGAGACAATATTCGTGTAAAAACTCTAAGATACTTTGTTGTCGTATTGTATAAAAGAAGTTTGTATTTGATTTATGTACCATGTATTTGGCGACTCAGAATGGGTGATGTATACCTATTTTGGGGGTGTCACAGGTACTATTCACGAGGTACTATTCACAAAGTACTATTCACGGAGTACTATTCACCCGAAAAATATATTTCTTTTCTGTCTAAATTATTTTTGATACATGAATATTATTCTTGAATTTTACTCCACAAAGCAATATCATGTTGACAATTTGAATATTTTTAAACTCTGAATAAATTTAAAGTCTTTAATATTTATCCTTGATTTCGTTTGATTAATTTTTATATCATTGTCATCATCCTCATGCTTATATTGTGATGAAAGTCATCTTTGGCTTACGTGCATAGATGAACTGTTGATTGGTAAGATTATGACCAGGGATTATTCGGTATAATCATGACCCATAGTGTTACAAATGATGTGGTAAAAGTCCTCAGTGGCCTGTAGTGCATTGATGGACGGTTGTTTGTATGATTATAACGAGGGATTATTTGGTATAATCATGACCATTGATGATTACATGAATATCCTTGGCCCGTATGGCATGGATAATTCGTGGTTGTGATACTAATTATTAAGATGAGTCTCAGCGACAGTTATTGGTATGATCATGACCATGTGTTCTCTTTGGCCAAGGGTGCAAAGATGAATTGTTGTTTGGCGTGTTCATGACCATTGGTGAAAACACGAATATCCTTGGCCCGTAGTGCATGAATAATTCGGTGATGTGAATTATTTATTAAGTTGAGTTTCAGCGATAAAATTGATGGTAAACTTTTAAATCGTAGAAGACAGTAGATATCATGCTCTACTTGACTCTTCTAAAATACAGTTGCATGTCTTTACACTGTAGTGCAAAGATGAACTGTTAATGAATATCTTTGGCTCATAGTGAAAAGATGAATTTATTACTATGATTATAAACATGAACTATGATTTGGTATAACCATGATATTTGATGTTTCAGGTAAAGACAGGTGATGAAAATTATCTTCGTCCTAGGTGCGAAGAGGAATTTAGAATCACAATTATGATTATGAGTTATTCACATGATTGTGGAAAGGAACTGTTGATTAATGTTACAGGGATAAAACATTGTTGGTGGACTTTTAACGTGGAGAAGATAATAGACTTTATGGTCTATTTGACTCTTCTAATAGATTGCTCGTTCCGCTGCCTCTATGGTTGAAAAGTTTTATCATCTACCGTATGTTCTAAATCTCTGATTTATTACTGATGAAGGCTATTGATAATTTAATTATCTTTAGTCATGATATTCTTTCTTTTGAAATAGTTGTACTCGCCTTTTTGCTTCACAATTCTTTTCGGGTAATAAGAGTGTAGGTGGGTGACGCGGGTATGAGAGGAATAGAGCGATGGTCTATAGTCGTTGAGGTTTCAAGTAAAAGCAGATGGAAATAATTTTATTGAGAATTTTAGATAAGTGTGTCGTATTTTATACGTCATTTTAACCGTTGATTTAGGTGAACCGAATAGGGTGAGGTGAACCCAACTTTAGAAGGGTGTTTTGCCACTATCATACAAGATGTCTAATGACAGACGACTTCGTGTTATCATAAGACAGGGTTATTGTGACGCCCCCAAAATAGGTATACATCACCCATTCTGAGTTGTCAATACATGGTACGTAAACAACTACAACTTTATTATTACAACAAGAAAAGCGTGAGTTTGAATACAAATATTATCTTCTGACAATATCTATACTCAAATAAATCCTCATCACATTTATTGATACATTATTTTACAAAATGGTGAGGACTACTAAACAATTCTTTCTAAAACCTTCATTCCATACCCCAGACTCGTACTCGCTTATATTCTCGCCTCCCGAGAAGAAAAATGGAACATAAAGGAAAAGGGTGAGCTCAACTAGCCCAAGAAAGAATAATATTATGACTAAGATAATATACAACAAATTACCGTTAGTCTTCAACAGGGAAAAATCTAATAGAATACAATAGACAACAAATTTTAAATCAATATTCGCAATGAAATAATAATTCATTAGAAGAGTTAAGTAGAGAATGCAAACTACTATCTTCTATGTATGAATTTAAAAGTTCATCGTCTATCTTTTATCCTGTAACATCAATCAATATACATCCGAATCAAATATTCATCTTTTTACTCTACTGTGCCAAAGATATTCATCGATTTAGTCATGTTCATCTAAACACTGCTTCATCTTTGCTACTACGTACCCAAAGATATTCTTCAGAAATCATTCATCTTTGCACTACTGTGCCAAAGATATTCAATAATATCATCATTTAAGACTGAGGATGATGAAAAATATTTTTAAAGAAACGAATCCAGTGAAACAAAATGACAAGGATTAAGGATTAAGGATTCGTACTTTGTTTTATCCATGTTCAAAAATACCTCAAAAATAATCATAGTGGTGTAAAATTCAAGAATGATCAAAACATGGATACAATCAAAGCTAGTATCCGAATAGATATTTTGACAAAAAAGAAGAAATTTTATTTTTCTATTGAATAATGTAAGTATCGTGAATAGTGCTTGAGTATCGTGAATAGTAACTCAAACACCAAAAGATAGAAATTCCACAAAAAACATCTTCACGCTTTCATAAATAGTACTTCGTGAATAGTAACTCGTGAATAAGAACTCATGAATAGTAAGAACTCGTGAATAGTAACTCATGAATAGTAACTCATGAATAGTAACCCCGACATGAAAAAGTTTCAAATTTGATAAAAAGTTTCAACCAATATTTCAGCATAATGATATTGAAGAAATAATATCATTTGAGAAGAAAATAACATCCCTTACCTCGAAAGATTAAGACTTCTAATTTGGAATCTGCATATAGTCTTTGAAGGAACTTGCACCGCCTAACAATACTCAAAGTATACTCACAAGAATACGCTCAATATATCGAGAGAAAATAGAGAAAACTTCAGGTTTACGGTGTTTTTCAATTCTAACCTAAGCACCCTATTTATAGGAAAATGCTTAGAACACCAAAAGCGTAAAAATTGAATATAATATTAATATATTTTTCCCATTTTCTTTAGCCCACCTTAGACAACTGATCTCAGCCCATTTGAATCACATGTGAGGCCAACTTAGTTGCAAAAAACGTTTTTCTCAAAATAATTAACTAAAACTCCCAAAAATTAATTATTTCGGAACTTCAAAACTTCAATAATTCATAATAAATAGCCCTTTCATCAGAAAATTCGAATCTCGCGAGTTTTTATAGGAAATTCAATTCTCTACAACTTTGCAGAAGAAAATTTTTCCAAATTCCAAATAAAAATTGACCGAAATCCACAAACGGGCGATTTTATAGGCTATAATCAAATTTCAGTCAATAAATGGGGTCCACCAACATGTTTAACATGTTTTAAACATTTATTGCAACAAAAATACTCTTCCTCCTCGTATACTCATATATCCCACATTCGTTGTAAAAATATCACCATTATTATATTATTAAAATATAATAATATATTTAAATGAATTATTTTATCAGAAAAAGATAAAATTTCAATTTTCAACAATTGTCACATTAAAATTTTTCTCCATCTATATCCACATAAAATCAATATTTTCCTCATCATATGAATCAATAATTAATTATTCACAAATAATATTACAGAATCACAATATTGACAACCATGCAGTTCCCAGGAAAGAGGGGGCTTTCCAATAAGAATTTCTTCTTCTTTGGCCAAGCATTAGGTGACCAAACCTCTCCTTAGGCGAACTTTCTAGACATTGCCAATAATGTTATCTAATAATATTATTCGATAATATGAATTATTGCTTCGATAATGAAAATACTTGTGTAATGACAATTATCAAACAACAATAATATAAAATATCAACGCAAAGAATTATTAACTCAATAAAATAATTTGAGCGATAATTACAGTAACCATTATTGAGTAGTGCCTTTATACGTAAGAATCAATAATTGGTGCAATACTGTAATCTTCTTGTGTTTTAACCACCGGGTATTTTAACAAAAGATTAATCTGTAATAACTACGCCAAGTTATTTTTAAACCACTTATATTTGTCGCTTTTCTTCATCCAATCGCTTTCCGTTATAGGGCCCACACATTGGTACAAGCAAATGCATTTAATATTCCCGAATAAAGATTTAATATTCCACGACCAAACGAATATTCCCCGACAACAATGAATATTTTATATCCACTTGCTTATTTTGAAGTATTTATGTATTTTACCCCTAACTATCCACATTAATCAAATCAACCCTTACTATTTTAAAATAATAAATAGAAAATTAAATTTCATTAATAATAAGTTGGGGTCTTACAACCTCCTCCTTATGAAATTTCGTCCTCGAAATTGACGTCGTGCACTGGTGTGTTTGAAAAGGTGAGGATACCTCGCTTTTATTTCCGCTTTCCAATTCCCGGTCATTTCCTCTATAGCATGATTCCTCCACAAAACTTTAACTTGTGGTATGACCTTTCTTGCGTAGGACATGCTCCTTCCTATCCAAAATCTTGACAGTACCTCCTCATACGTTAAGTCTTGGCTATCTCGTCCTGTTCTAACTCTATAACGTGGTTCGGGTCTTTCACATATTTACTGAAATACGATATGTGAAACACATTATGAACACGAGACATACTTTGAGGTAACGCGAGTCTATAGGCTACATTTCCTACTCGGTCAAGAATTTGAAATGGACCAATAAATCGTGGATTGAGCTTTCCTCTCTTCCCAAATCTTGTAACTCCTTCCATGGAGCAACTCGCAATAATACATGATCCCCTACACTAAATTCCACGTCCTTTCGATGAAGATCCGCATAACTCTTTTGTCGATCTTGTGCCGCTTTGTATACGTTGTCGAATCATTTGGATCTTTTCCGTAGTCATACGTATCTAACTTCGGGTCCCAACAGTGTTGCTTCACCCACCTCGTCCCAACATACTGGAGAGCGACACTTTCGCCCATATAATGCTTCAAATGGAGCCACACCTATACTTGCCTGATAACTATTGTTGTAGGAGAATTCCACCAATGGTAAATACTTATCCCAACTGCCCTTGAAGTCTAGGACACAGAGTCTTAATAAATCTTCAAGAGTTTGAATAGTCCTTTCTGATTGTCCGTCCGTTTGAGGATGGTATGCCGAACTGAATCGTAAATCCGTGCCCATAGCTTTTTGCAAGCTAACCCAAAATCTTGAAGTGAATCTTGGGTCACAATCCGAAACTATGGATACAGGCATGCCATGCAACCTCACAATCTCATTCACGTACATACTAGCAAGACGTTCAAGTGAATAAGTCTCCCGTATCGGCAAGAAATGAGCAGACTTGGTTAATCTATCAACAATAACCCAAATAGCATTGATGCCTGAGAAACCGTAGGAAGACCCGTAATCGAAATCCATGGTAATGTGTTCCCACTTCCATTTCGAATCTCAAGTGGTTGCAACGAACCCTTAGGTACCGGATGCTCGCTTTTACACGCCGACAAGTTAAACACATTGAGATAAACTTTGCAATCTCTCTCTTCATATTGTTCCACCAAAATGTATGTCAAAGATCACGATACATTTTAGTACTTCCAAGATGGATTGCAAATGGTGTATTGTGTGCCTCCATCATAATCTTGTACTTCAAATCGTAGTCGTTAGGAACACAAAAGTCTAGAGTGGACTCAAGTATTCCTTCTTCATCAATTCTCGCCCTAATAGCTCCTTCTTGTACTTTCTTCTTCATACGTGATCGACTCTCCGGCCTGGGTGGCTTGAGCAACCTTAACTTTTTCTATTAAAGTTGGCTCTATCGTATACTTGACATCATCGCACTCATTCCCGCATATGATCTTCTACTCAATGCGTCGGCTACCACGTTCGCTTTTACCGGGATGGTATTGAATAGTGTGGTCGTAGTCTTTCAATAGCTCGAGCCAACGTCATTGCCCGCGATGTTGAGTTCTTTTTGAGTGAAGAAATATTTAAGGCTTTTATGGTCCGAATATATCTCCACTTTCTCCCCATATAGATAGTGCCTCCATATCTTTAAGCGGCAAAACGATTGCCGCTTAACTCTAGATCATGAGTAGGATAATTCCTCTCATACTCTTTAAGTTGTCGCGAGGCATAGGCTATGACTTTCCCACGTTGCATGAGAACACATCCTAACCCTTTGCTCAAGCATCGCAGTAGATAACAAATCCATCCGAACCGGATGGTATTGTTAGAAACAGTCTTAAAATAAGTCTCCTCTTAAGCTCTTGGAAACTCTTCTCGCATTCTTCGCTCCAAACGAATTTTGTATCCTTCGAGTTAGGCGAAGTTAATGGAGTAGCGATTCGAGAAAACCCTTCCACGAATCTCCGATAATAACCGGCTAAGCCCAAAAACTACGTACCTCGATCCACCGACTTGGTTGCTCTAACTTTGTATTGCTTCAATCTTGGCACGGATCAACAGATACTCCATGTTTCGACACCACGTGCCCAAGGAATGCTACTTCCTCAAGCCAAAACTCGCATTTCTTCAATTTGGCATATAGTTTGTTTTCACGAAGCCTTTGAGTACCGACTTCAAATGGTGCTCATGATCTTCACGACTTTTGGAATATATGAGGATGTCATCAATAAAAACAACAACGAATGATCCAAATATTCCTTGAATACTCGGTTCATCATATCCATGAAAGCCATGAGGAGCATTAGTCAATCCGAAAGACATGACTAAGAATTCATAATGCCCGTCTCGCAGGAGTTCTAAAGCGCGCTTTGGAATATCCTCGCCTCTAATCTTCACCGATGATATCCGAATCGAAGATCGATTTTTGAAAAGAATTGTGCCTTTGCAAATCGGTCAAACAAGTCATCAATACGAGGTGAGGATACCTATTCTTGATGGTGACATGGTTCAATTCCCCGATAGTCAATACAAAAGTCACATACTCCGTCTTTTCTTCTTTACTTAATAAAACAGAGAGCACCCCAAGGAGATGTACTAGATCGAATGAAACCGATGTCCAACAATTCCTGTAGTTGGACCTTTAACTCCTGAAGTTCAATAGGAGCCATTAAATATGGGGTTTTAGAAATGGGCTTTGTACAGTTCAAGATCAATAAAGAATTCAACTTCACGCTACGGGGTAGGCCAGGAAGTTCTTCAGAAATACGTCGGGAAAGTCAATAACAACAGAATATTATTCAAATTTGACGTGTCTTTATTCAAATCCATAACATGGGCTAAAAAAGCTTGACATCCGTTTTTCAATAAACGAATAGCTTTATGATTAGATATGACGATGATTGATTTTAATGGTTTAGTTGCTTGAATTAAATAACAGTTGGTTAGGAATATGAAAACTAACAACCTTACGAAAAACAATCAATTTTGGCATGATGAGTAGTTAACCAATCAATCCCTAAAATCACATCAAAAGCAAGTATCTTTAAAGAGATAAAATTCAATGGTAAGGTAATGGTGCCAACTTGAATCAAACAAGATTTATAAGCAATTGGATGTGATGAAAGTTTCTCCTAACGGAGTTTCCACAGAGATAGGTCAAAGTCTAATTTCTCCTGAGTCAAGTTTAAACGTTGAGCACAAGCGGGGAGAGATAAATGAATGGGTAACTGCACCGTATCAAGTAAGGTATAAACTTCACAAGAATTTATAAATAGCTTACCCGTGATCACCTCGTTTGGGTTCCTCGCATTATGACCAAATCCACAACAAATGCTCTTCCTGAATCGTTGACTTTGACTTTTCTCGGGACGATCTTTTAGTCACCGTCCCCACCGAACTAGGTTTCGCTCATCAGATAATCTCGAGCGATATGTCCTTCCTTTCCACAATTATAGCATACCTTGAACTGTTGTGGGCGCTTTGATGATATGTCCCTCTTTTCCGCATTTATAACATATACGACCGGTGGTCGTTTCTCCTCCCTTAGAACCCGATTCTTCGCCGTACCGCCGTCTTCTTACATGGTCATTGTTAAATCTCCTCTTTTAAAATCTCCTCCCGACTCGCTTCTTCTATTTTCATGGCCATGATTACCACCGGAGTGGTTACCATTTTTGTCCGTCTGTTTCTTTCTCCCACCGGTTATCATTATTTTGTTGATCGCTATCTCCGATGCGATCCTCGGTTATGGTCCCTCAGTTGGCCGTACTTCGTTATCTCGCTTCTAATAATTGAGCCACTCGCTTTCACAACATCCGAATAGAGAAAGTTTATGAGAAATGAGATATCTTGGCGTATCGCCGGGTTTCAAACCTCTAGAAACATCCGCGCATCATCGTTCCTCATTCTCCACCAAATGAGGTGCAAACTGGATAACTCTATAAACTTTGCCTCGTCATCGAGAGACACCGTCATTGTTTTGCTCTAACTCGATGAACTCCACTTCCTTCATATAGCGAACACTTTCGTGAAAGTATTTGTCATTAAATAGTTTCTGAAACGTCTCCCAAGACATCTTTGAGTGCGGCTAGATGGAGTGCGCTTCACGGACTCCACCATGATCCGCCTGCCACGGAACATAAAGGTGGCGAATGGAACCTTCTGTTCCTCCGTGCATCCCAAGACATCGAATATCTTGGTAATTTGCTTGACCCATGTTTCCGCCGTGATGATCGGATCGGCTTTCCCTTAAATTCGGTGGTCCCAACTCTTTGAATCTGCTTGCATTTGTGACAACCCGTGAATTGCTATCATTTCCTCCTCAGATTTTGAACACGAGTCTCCTCGTCGATTTTGCATGAACTGCAAAAAGCTTCTAAACATCCCTCGTTCATCATCTCGCTTTCGGTGGTGTTGTTCACGGGAGGAACATTGCCGACTGTTACATCGCTCTCCTCGTTGGTGAGTACAAAGCGTCTCCACTGGTCTCATTTCCATTGTTAATATTCTCAATTTACATTCTCAAATATCATGTCATAAAACAAGGGTTAATTAAGAAAATCAATATATCACATAATATCCTTATATACTTGACCAACTAAAAAATAAGCTTAGGTAGGACACACTAGCGAAGGATTTACTCGTCTCTCCTTCCTAGTTCTATTCCCGATCTCCGCCAGAGATCATATCCCTAAGCTCGATACCAACCGTGACACCCCAAAATAGGTATACATCACCCATTCCGAGTTGTCAATACGTGGTACGTAAACAACTACAACTTTATTATTACAAAAGAAAGCTGTGAGTTTGAATACAAATATTATCTTCTGAATAATATCTATACTCAAATAAATCCTCATCACATTTATTGATACATTATTTTACAAAAATGGTGAGGACTACTAAACAATTCTTTCTAAAACCTTCATTCCATACCCCAACTCGTACTCGCTATATTCTCGCCTCCTGAGAAGAAAAATGGAACAAAAAGGAAAAGGGTGAGCTCAACTAGCCCAGTAAAGAATATTATGACTAAGAAAATATACAACAAATTACCGTTAGTCTTCAACAGGGAAAAATCTAATAGAATACAATAGACAACAAATTTTAAATCAATATTCGCAGCGAAAATAATAATTCATTAGAAGAGTTAAGTAGAGAATGCAAACTACTATCTTCTATGTATGAATTTAAAAGTTCATCGCTCATCTTTTATCCTCGTAACATCAATCAATATACATCCGAATCAAATATTCATCTTTGCACTACACAGCCAAAGATATTCATCGATTAATCATGTTCATCTAAACACTGCTCATCTTTGCACTACGACCAAAGATATTCTTGAAAATCATTCATCTTTGCACTACGAGCCAAAGATATTCAATAATATCATCATTTAAGACTGAGGATAATGAAAAATATTTTTAAAGAAACGAATCCAGTGAAACAAAATGACAGGGATTAAGGATTAATGATTCGTACTTTGTTTTATCCATGTTCAAAAATACCTCAAAAATAATCATAGTGGTGTAAAATTCAAGAATGATCAAAACATGGATACAATCAAAGCTAGTATCCGAATAGATATTTTGGACAAAAAGAAGAAATTTTATTTTTCTTGAATAGTCTTATATCGTGAATAGTGCCATATCGTGAATAGTAACTCAGACACCAAAAGATAGAAATTCCACAAAAAACATCTTCACGCTTCATGAATAGTACTAAATGAATAGTAACTCGTGAATAAGTAACTTATGAATAAGAACTCGTGAATAGTAACTCATGAATAAGTAACTCATGAATAGTAACCCCGATACATGGAAAAGTTCCAAATTTGATAAAAAGTTTCAACCAATATTTTAGCATAATGATATTGAAGAAATAATATCATTTGAGAAGAAAATAACATCCCTTACCTCGAAAGATTAAGATACTTCTAAATTTAAAAAATCTAGGGTATAAGTCTTTGAAGGAACTTGCACCGCCTAACAATACTCAAAGTATACTCACAAGAATACGCTCAATATATCGAGAGAGAAATAGAGAAAACTTGGGTTTACGGTGTGTTTTTCAATTCTAACCTAAGCACCCTATTTATAGGAAAATGCTTAGAACACCAAAGCAGAAAATTGAATATAATATTAATATATTTTTCCCATTTTCTTTAGCCCACCTTAGACAACTGATCTCAGCCCATTTGAATCACATGTGAGGCCAACTTAGTTGCAAAAAACGTTTTTCTCAAAATAATTAACTAAAACTCCCAAAAATTAATTATTTCGGAACTTCAAAACTTCAATAATTCATAATAAATAGCCCTTTCATCAGAAAATTCGAATCTCGCGAGTTTTTATAGGAAATTTAATTCTCTACAACTTTGCAGAAGAAAATTTTTCCAAATTCCAAATAAAAATTGACCGAAATCCATAAACGGGCGATTTTACAAGCTATAATCAAATTTCAGTCAATAAATGGGGTCCACCAACATGTTTAACATGTTTTAAACATTTATTGCAACAAAAATACTCTTCCTCCTCGTATACTCATATATCCCACATTCGTTGTAAAAATATCACCATTATTATATTATTAAAATATAATAATATATTTAAATGAATTATTTTATCGTAAAAAAGATAAAATTTCAATTTTCAACAATTGTCACATTAAAATTTTTCTCCATCTATATCCACATAAAATCAATATTTTCTCATCATATGAATCAATAATTAATTATTCACAAATAATATTACGTAATCACAATATCGACAACCAGCGCGGTTCCTCAGAAAGAGGGGCTTTCCAATAAGAATTTCTTCTTCTTGCCGCAATTGATTAGGTGACCAAACCTCTCCTTAGATGCGAACTTTCTAGACATTGCCAATAATGTTATCTAATAATATTATTCAGATAATATGAATTATTGCTTCGATAATGAAAAATCTTGTGTAATGACAATTATTGAACAACAAAGAATATAAAATATCAACGAACAATTATTAACTCAATAAAATATCTGAATAAGAATTATCGTAACCATTATTGAGTAGTGCCTTCTTACGTAAGAATCAATAATTGGTGCAATACTGGTAATCTTCTTGTGTTTTAACCACGGGTATTTTAACAATATTAATTCAGAATAACTACGCCGTTTATTTTAAAACCACTTATATTTGCTGCTTTCTTCATCCAATCGCTTTCACATATGGGGCCCACACATGGTCATACTGCAGTAATTACGAATATTCCCCAAACGATTTAATATTCCCCACCAAACGAATATTCCCGAACAACAATGAATATTTTATAACCACTTGCTTATTTTGAAGTATTTGCGTATTTTACCCCTAACTATCCACATTAATCAAATCAACCCTTACTATTTTAAAATAATAAATAGAGAAAATTAAATTTCATTAATAATAAGTTGGGGTCTTACAGTTATGCACATGCACTTGCTGATTATATCTATGAGTACTACCTATCTAATCTTGGAGTTTGGTTGAAATATAATTCTCAATTGGAGACAATAGAGATAATTATATGTCAAGAGAAGACTCACCATTGGAAAGAACATGACAGTAATCTTCTCATTTTTCTTTGGGGTCTATTGGGTCAACCAAGGATAATTCTTGAGTTATATGATATATATCATAACTTAGATGCATGACCTCCCATTTACGAAGGTTTTCTTGAGCATTTTCCAAAGATTTTAATTTCTAAAAGAGTTATTGATTGTACTTTTTTGTAAAGTACCATTGTAAGGTGTTGTGATCGAGGCACCATGAGAGTTACATATATTTGTATTAAAACGCATTGCTGACTTATGTGTTGTTGTATACTGCATCTACGATTCAACAAATTGTATAAATGAATTTTGTATTTGATTTCTGTAGTGTGATATCTGGCGACTCAGAATGGGTCGTGTGGACCTATTTTGGGGGCGTCACACAACGGCTACCGCTTGTAGCGGCTTGGTCATAACTTTTTTTTATGTCATCCGTTGTCCCACTTTGTTAGTAATAGTGTTATTACTTACCTTTTTATTATTAATACTAATATTAATTAAATAAGAATTAAAAAGGTAAAAAAGGCAATTAATATTACAATGTTATCTTTCTATATCTCAATTTTCTTACAACGAAAGTCATTAAAAAAAAACCAAACTGCTACATCTTGTATCGGTTGGTAATAGTGTTATTACTTACCTTTTTTATTATTAAAGACAACACTAAAGACATTAAAAAAAAAAACCAAGCCGCTACAAGATGTAACGGTTGATAATAGTGTTATTACTTACCTTTTTATTACTAATACTAACATTAATTAAATGAGAATTAAAAAGGCAATTACTATTAGTATTTGTAATAAAAGGCAATTAATATTAGTATTACTAATAAGAATGCAATTAATATTAGTAATAGTAATAAAAAAAGGCAATTAATATTAGTAATAGTAATAAAAAGGCAATTAATATTAGTAATAAAAAACAATTAATATTAATACTAAAAAGCAATTACTAATAATAATACCAAAAAGGCAATTACTAATATTACTAAAAAGGCAATTAATATTAGTAATAGTAATAAAAAAGTCAATTACTAATATTGTTACTAAAAAAAGCAATTTGTATTAGTAATAAAAAGACAATTAATATTAGTAATAATAGTATTAGTAATATTAGTATGTATTAGTTTAATTATATTAGTAATATTAGTATTAGTATTAGTGTTAGTATTAGTAATATTAGTATTAGTGTAATAATAGTATTAGTGTTGGTGTAATATTACTAATACTAATATTACACTAATAATTGATATTACTAATACTATTATTACTAATATTAATTGTTTTTTATTACTAATACTAATTGCTTTTTAGTAATATTAGTAATAATATTAGTAATTGCCTTTTAGTAATAATATTAGTATTTGACTTTTTATTACTATTACTAATATATATTAATTACCTTTTTATTACTATTACTAATATTAATTGCCTTTTTATTACTATTACTAATATTAATTGTCTTCTTATTAGTAATACTAATATTAATTGCCTTTTATTACTTACTATTACTAATATTAATTACCTTTTATTACTATTACTAATATTAATTGTCTTGTTATTACTAATACTAATATTAATTCTCTGTTTAATTCTCATTTAATTAATATTAGTATTAGTAATAAAAAGGTAAGATGTAGTGAACTTGATTTTTTTAATGACTTACATTGTAAGAAAATTGAGATATACAAAGATAATATTGTAATATTAATTACATTTTTTTACCTTTTTAATTCTCATTTAATTAATATTAGTATTAGTAATAAAAAGGCAAGTAATAACACTATTACCAACAAAGTGGGACAATGAATGACACACAAAAAAAAAATGACCAAGCCGCTACAAGTTGTAGCGGTTGGTATATAAAAAAAATAAATTTTCTTTTTATCATTCTATTTCTCAAAAATATGCCCATGTTATAAAAAAATATTAAGACCAAGTCGCTACAAGCTGTAGCGGTTGGTATATAAAAAATATATATTTATTTTATATCTTTCTATTTGACAATATGATCCCACATTAGCAAATTAATTTGACTTTTATTAAAATAGAAGTCGCTAGAGTGTGTTGTTTGGGCCGCAACAGCTTGTAGCGGCTAGCAAATATATTTTTCCCATCTCAACCTTCTATTTAATTGATTTACTGGTAATAAATTGGTTCTTTGAAATAAATTATTCATAAGAACCTATTACTTATGGATGAGAAACCTATATATATATAGATAGATAGATAGATAGATAGATAGATAGAAATGTATATTATTTATATACAATATTAGGGTGGGTGGGTGGGTGGGTGGGGGGGGGAGGAAAGAAAGAAAAACATTTGTTATTTTCTTTATTTTACAAATTTATTTTTTTTATCAAAACTAAATAGAATAACATAATTTCATAATTTTTAATATATTAAAATTGAAATAAGTATTACATCCCAGACTTTTTGTGTCAAGTGAGTTTTGTACCCTAACATTCAAAACGTATTCCCTCACTCTAGCCTTAAGTTTGGCATTTTAGGTGCACCCTTTGAACAATTTACAAGTCAAAATTATCTGGAATCACTAACACGTTGTGACGCCCCCAAAATAGGGATCACATAACTCAATTTGAGTCACCAAAATACATATTACAATTAGACGTTCTCTTATTACAGTATTGTATATAATACGACAATATTCACACTCAAATTATTATAATGCCGTATAAAAATACGACAACACATATTACAAGTCTTCAATATCATTATTGTCACACTATTTTATAACATAGTAAATACTGCTATAGTAACTATCTCGAACCATCACTCCATATCCCGGCTAATCCCAACTACACTCTCATTTATCGAGAAGAATAATTAAATAAAAAGAAAAATGGTGAGCTCAAATATCCAAGTAAAGAATATCATAACTAATATAATGAAGATTAAATTATCATTATCATTCAACCGTAAAAAAAATTGATAGAATATAATAAACAACATGTTTTAAATCAACAATCGCAACATAAATAAAAATTAGGAGTGTAAAATAGATCATGATGTCCACAATATTTTATTATTATAACACCAATCAATATTTTCTGATCATAATCATGCAAAGCAACAATTAATCTTTAAGCCAAAGAAATTTAATTGTAACACTAATGATAATGATCATGTCCATAAACCGTCTATCTTTGCGCTACGGGCCAAATATAACTTTTCACCGCGTGTCATTGTCATTAGATACATGTTTAAAATATAGTTTGTACTTTTTACTATTATAAAAATTAGGAGAATGATATACATGTCGACAAAATATTTGATGAAATTAGATTGCGATCAACGTGATAATGTATATGATAAGATAAAATAAATTAAAGTAACACTCTTTTTAATTTTTATCTATCCCATACATGCACGTACATCGAAAATCATAATTTAACTGATTTTTTTTTTGCAATATATAGCATGACTAAAAATTAGTAACTTTTTAAAATTACTGTTATTTTCATTATCGAATAGGTATTATACTAGTCTAATTCAGTATTTCAATTACATTTTCTTTTATTTAGCTATAAATCATAGAATAGTCAGACTCCGGCAATGAAAAAACAAACCCAAGCACAGGCGTCCAGCAGCCAAAGTTTCTCCATTTTTCTCGGTTCTCCCTCTCTAATAATTCTCGCTCGTAATTTCTTTCTCTCACCTCAGGTTAAGGTACGATCCTTCAATATTCAACTGATTTCACTTACAATTTTTCGTTGATAACTTGTAAGTTAAATCGTTATAACGTCCTAAGCTATAATCATTTCAAAAAATTTGATCAAACGTAAAATGTTTTTATTTGACGAAATTGATTGATTGTCTAATAGTTTTTTTTGCAATTTTTATTTCGTTTGTATTTGCTGGATATGAGTATTAAATCATTATGCTACTGTATATCATATATAGAATTTCGATGTATAATAAATTTAAGTACCAGATCTGTAATTGGATTTTGATATGAATATATGAACTACTGCAGTGGAATTTGCGTGAGCAATGGTTTTCTTTCGAAGCGTTTCGCTGCTTTCAAAGCTGCGTACTCGTGCTGTAAGTTATATATACTGCTTTTATATGTACACTTCTATTTATATTTATGTGTGTATGTAATGCTTCATTTTATATAATTTTTCTACATTGAATTTACTTGACAGGTTCAGCAACCTAATATTAGCAATTCTATACGGTGGCTTCAAGTCCAAACCTCTTCTGATCTTGTAATTCTTCTCTCTTGTTCTGGTTGTTTAGAAATGTCATTTTCACACACTCAAAACATAGTATACGTGAAATGTACTTGTATATATATATATAATATATATGCTGATATGTCCTTTGTTGAAAAAAGGTTGCATTTGTCGGTCAAAGTCTTCACCCATTGAATTTAGCCTTCCCCAAATTATCTTCCCCTCAGACTTTGGAATTTAGTCTTCCCCATTTGTTGTTCTCCTCTCCAGATTTCTCCTATAAAAAGAAGCTTGGGCTCCTCATTTCAACACACCACAACAACAAGAAGCTTAGAGAAGCAAAGAGAGTTGGAGAGTGAGAAGCTCAGTTAGAGCATTCTGAGAGTGAGGGTGTAGAGAGAAATAAACAGTTAGTTTATTTCTCAGTAGAGAGTTTGTAATCTCCATATTATTTTCATAGTGAATTTCTGAGATCTTTCCTCGTGGTTTTTTCCAGTTGGGTCTCCATGTAAATTTATGGTGTTATTATTTTATATATCATACAGTAGTGTGTTTGTATTTATCTTAGTGTATTTGTGTGAGCCTGATTTTTCAACAATTGGTATCAAAGCTTTTGGTTAACGCCGTTGGTGTCTAGGAAAGTGGTTCAAAAGGCAGTGCCTTTAAGAAAGGTGTTTATTTAATTAGTCATCGTTGCAAAAGCACGGAGAGACTCCCACCCGACTTACACTTACCTGGCCAACTGATACGATCCGTTTAAAGAGAAATTAGGCACGTCACAAATACGAAGATGACAAGCACAAATGCGAGGTATGAAGTTGAACCATTTGACGGTAAGTCAAATTTCAGTATTTGGCAGTGTACAACTATGTTACTCGAACTCGCCATTTTTTATGGAGTACCCGTGTCGTGGTCGACGCGACACGACACGGGTGCGGGTGCGGGATCGGTCACAAAAATCCAGATACGAATGTTTGGGAAGAAGAAGAAGAGACGCGAGAAGAGGAAGAAGAAGAGCCGTATGTCGAGGAGGAAGGAGAGGAAGAAGAAGAGCAGTCGAGGAGGAAGAAGAAGAGAGGAGTGAGATCAGGATGTTTGGGAAGAAGAAGAGACGCGAGAGGATGAAGAAGAAGAGCCGTCTGTCGAGGAGGAAGAAGAAGAGAGGCGTGATAAGATCAGATCTGAACTAGAAATTACAATTAGGTACCCCATAGTTTTTAAAGTTTTTTAATTTAGTCCCCCAGGTGCCCCTGTTTCTTTATATTTTTGCACTTCAGTCCCTAGAGCAAAAAAACTTGGTGATATAATTAGAAACATCATTGTTAAAAAATCATAACATACCGTATCCCCGCACCTGTGTCCAAATTCGGATCCATATCCGCGTATCCTCTATTTTTTGACTTCACATGTCCGACACCTAGATTCAGACTACACTTTTGATACCACGCATTACGAGTCCGAAATAACATAGGGTGTCTGAAAGAAGGCACTAGAAGGGAAGAAACCAGCGACAAATGAAAAATGGATGAAACTTGAAGCAAAGGTCGTGACAACAATCAGATTGAGTTTGGCACCACAAATCAAATATCAGGTTTTGACAGAAACCTTTTCGAAGGACTTGTGAGAGAAACTTGAGAAAGTTTACAAGTCAAAGTTTCTGTCAAACCGATTATATTTGAAGAAGGAATTATCTGAAACCCGGATGGAAGAAGGGTCAGATTTGGCCAATCATATTAATGAGTTTAATAGATTGGTGACCCAACTAACCAGTATTGATGTGAAGTTGGACAAAGACGATAAAACATTATTGTTTTTTGTCTCTCTACCAGATTCATACTCAACTCTCCAGACTACACTCCTTGTAGGGAAGGAAAATCTTGCAGTTGACGATGTGATGTCAGCAGTACTGGACCAGGATAAGTTCAGGGGCACTACTTCCAGAGATCAAAGAGACAGTCTTCTTGCTTTTTCAGATGGGCGTGGCAGGGGTCCTAATCGAAAGAAGTATTCCGGCAAAGAACGAGAAAGGTCTCGGGCGAGACCAAACAAGAAGGATAAATATCAAGTTGAGTGTTATCATTGACACGAGAAGGGCCACTACAAAAATATGTGTCCATTGTTGAAGAATGATAACAAGAAGAAAGGTAAGCAGATTGTAAATTTTGCTAATGTTGCTCAGCAAGTAGATGTGTGCAGCAACGGATAGCTGTACACAGTAACAAAAAAT